>JABWTJ010000844.1:0-247500 GCA_016801875.1 Solanum sitiens
CACACATCTTTACATATGACATATCATTCCATATGCACATATGCATAACTGACAGCATCTATATGTCACCCTATTCTCTACTATAATGTCATCAATATAACCATCATAAGACTTAGATAATATAGTAAGAATCATGCAACAACTCTAAGACTACACATACAAAGACATTATCATAGTCTAACATGATCACCTAAAATCATCAATAGAAGCACATATACCTTCATCTAAATCACATGTTGATAGATATGATCATACTTCACATAACTCAACTGTACAAATCATCATAATATATCACAAAGTTGCCAACAAGGCCATGATCATTATAATATATAAAGTAACGCCGATGAGGCCACGTAATTCACAAGTAAATCACATAGCACCGCCACCATAAGTGGACCATACAAATCACAACATAATTTAAGACCTACGTTACACAAAATAAAGAGAATTAGGGCAGCGTACCACCAATCCATTATCACCACTTCAACCATCGCTAGATCATCCAATACACTACCATAAAGCCCTTACCCATGGACATGATCATCAATTCAATACAAAAATCACAATACTCAATGAATCTAAGTCAATTAAATATAGGTTTATCAATATAAAATAGCCTATGCATCAATCCAATACAATCCTTACATCATTCTATAGCCCAAAGAAAACTACACTAGAATTTATAAGTATTGAGACATAATCACTTAACTCATAAAATAGTCAAATTAGATTGCATGGTTTGCATGGGTTCAAAGGAATTATTACTTTAAAACATTGCATTTACATAAATTTAATCCTAAAACATTGATTCAAAGCCTTTTATGAAAGAACCCATGGCTAGATCACGAAATTGGAGCATTCATTTTTTGATCATCTTTGAAAAATCATTGGAATTGACTCCTCGAAGAAAGATATTTCAAGGATGAATAATCATACCTTAATTGTGATGAAAAGACCAGAAGTTTGATGGAGAAAAACTTGAGAAACCTATCTTTTTCTTTGGAGTTTCAAAGTTTTAAAAATGGAGTTTGGGAGAGAAGAATGGAGAGGTTTTGTTTTGAGTTGAGGGTTTTGATTTGATTGGTGAGTTTAGGGGTTTAGATAGGTCCTATAACCGTCCATAATGAACCCCTAAATTAACCAAAAGACCTCTACATTTTTTGGAAAATTAACCAACTCAAATTCGACTTAAAAACGACGCAAAGAAATCTAGGACTTTACTGCGCGTCGCGGAGGCATTTCCAAATCTTATTTTTCAAATTTTTTTGGAAAGAATAGTTCGTTACAGCCCCGTGTCCCAGGGAAAATCTTTTCCCCACTGTATACATCTTCACGACACGCATCCACTGTCTAAAACAGGTTGGCGCGGCAGCTTGGCAGTCCAAGTTTGGGGACCCTTTTGATAGTCCCCGGGGCGTCGTTATCGGACGTTCAATCCTTGGTATATCAAGATAAGTGTACGAACCCTTGGTATTGAATTTAACCTTCAAACCGTCCCCCAAATCATCACTACAAAATACTACGACACACTAGTTCAACTTCGACTAGTTTCCAAACGACTTAGACGTTCTTGGATTGACTTCCAAAAACTTCAAACTTTATATACCGCCTAAGAATACTATTATTAATAATTTTATTACTTTAAAATATCATGAAACAAGTGTTCGGCTCTAGTTCAACCTAGCTTATTTTGAGGGACGTTACAATCTCCCCAATTGGACAACATTCGTCCTCGAATGACACTTCCCACACTTTAAGCATTTTTAAGAGTTAAGACTCAAAGACTAGAAGAACATAACCATAACACACAGTATACCATACACATAGATAGGAGGAACATCAACTCCTCATAACAAAGAGACTCAAATCATAACAAGAGGGTAGGAACTACATCTACAACTCATCACAATAAGGTTCACCTTTTCATTTCATGTAGGATGAACTTCCTTCTCCGCATATTATGATGCTCATATACAACAGTGCTATACACATCATTACCATTTTTCATGAAAGAAAAGTTTAGTCAAAATTTCAAAATCTTTACAGTGAGCACCAATTTCTTTATGGTGAAACATGCTCAATTTTTCAAAAATGCAACTCTTAAACAATTTATGATGGAAGATTGACAATATGAGAGATAAAACCATATAAATTCACTTTAAAACGTAATCGTAACTTCATGAAATACACAATGCGAGGAATCAATGAAATTCAATTTAAACTAGACTCCTAAACAAAATCCAACATGGAACATGCTACTATGACATTTTATCGCTCAAGCTTGAATTGAATAGAAGAGATGAGACAGCAAATCGCCATTCTACTACTCACCATACTCCCCCAGTTAGAAGGAATTCATCTAACTAAAGAGAGAAAACTATAACTTACCGGCATCATCATCATCATCCGGTTTTGTTTCTTTGGCTCGGAGAGCATTGAAGTGATTCCTCTTTGGAGCACCACCATCCGGAATATGTGGAGGAACTTTCTTGGCTTCTTTTCCTCTAGCCGCAATAGTAGAACAATATCTCACTTTCTGATCATCCTTCCCACAAGTAGCACAAATAGGCTTAATCACATGGGAACCACCAACTCTCTCATAATTAGCCTTACGAGCACTAGAACCATCTTCATTTGGAGCCCTCTTGTTAAGCTTAGGTTGAACTTGATCATCGGTTCTTCCCCTCTTAGAATCTCTACTTCTCTTCCCAAGTATAGATTCTTAAATGGATTGAGCATACAACATAAGCCTAGATAGAGTAATGTCACCATGGATCATGGATGTACGACACTCTTCCTTCACAATATCCGAAACACCGGTCAAGAACCTACTCATCTCATTCCTAGGGTTATACACCAAGGATGGAGCATACTTAGACAATAGGATAAACATTAAGGAATACGGCTAAACACTCATGAAACCTTGCCTAAGGATTATAAATTCCTCAATCTTAACTTCTCTCTTCTGACGGGGAAAGTACCTTTCTAAGAATGCTTCCTTAAACTCTTCTCACTCTAATGGTCCCGATTCAACCGGTCAACTATCTTTCCATTGAGTAAACCATACTTGAGCAACATCTTTCAATTAATACGAAGATAACTCCACTCTCTCCCTAGAAGTCACTCCCAAAGCATGCACTATCTTATATACCTCATCCAAGAAAGCATGGGGATCTATTCCCACCTTAGAACCAAAGAAGATAGGAGGATTCATCCTCACAAATTCCCTCAATCTAGAGGTCATAGTACTCTCCATAGCATTCATCCTAGGCTAATATCTCTATTAACTTGAGTTGTAATAGCTCGGGCTAGGGTAAAGAGAGCCTCTCTAATGTCCCCATTAGCCATAACAGGGGGAACCACCAGAACCTTATTACCTCTGCCCAAAATAGGGACTTGAACACCTTGAGTAACTTGCACACCTTGTGGCACTTGTCCACCTCGGGAAAGAAGTTCCTCATTCACATCATTATCCTCAACCCTCCTAGACGGTGTCCTCTTCATATAAATCTACCTAAAAACACAAGGAAAATCATAAGAAAAGGACACTCATAACAATTAATCTCTACGACACGACATTGGAGTAGAAAAGAAGGGAAACTCTATCGTCCTATAACCTCTTGCCCATAGATGTGTCGCGACTCACACCGATGGTAAAGACTCTACTAGACGTGGATTTTTGAGACTTTTCAATTCCTACGTACTACTTCATAACCATATGCTCTGATACCAAGCTTTTCACGATCAGAGAGTACCCCCTAGAGGTTATGGTATTCTTTAATCGTAACACGGCGTACTCGAACTCTCGGAGGTCTTGTAAAAGCCCTTTAGTACCATTGATTACATACATATATGAAAAGTAGTGCAGAATTAAAAAAATTTCACACGAAATAATAACATTTCAAAATATCTCTTTTATAGAAAAACATAATGAAAGGCTAAGGCTCAAAGTCGCTATCTTAGACACACAAATATATTGGGACACGGACCATACTTCAACATATATGAAAATAGCTAAGTCTATTACAATACTTTCAATAAGTAAATCTAAACATCAAGATGTTCTTGAATCTAGTGAGGTCATACAAACTCTTTTCTTGAAAGAACACTAATCCAAGCTTCCACTTTGACACTACTCACAAATGCCACCTACACCTTTAGAGATAGATAAAATGTATGGAATTAGTACAAACACTTGTATTAAGTATGACATAATGCATAAAATCATGAGAAATAGACATTTGTATAAAAATGCTCTTTTTTATTAAAACATCATAGTATAAGCATAAGAACAACATCTAAAACCTTAGAAACATATAAGATATCACATAAGCATATTATCAAATATTGAAGAATGTTAAAGTAAACTATGTCACTTTACAATGAACTAAGTTCAACTTAACAGTGTCCTCTTTTAGCATGCAACCCTCTCACCAAAGTTTATCCTAAGACTCACTTAAGTGAGACGAAGAAAGACCGCCCATACATCCTCTCTAAGCACACCTAATGATCCTTAAGCCTAGATAAGATAAGATCATTCTCACTTTATTTGTTAACTATCTACCTAGATTTACTCTAAGACTCACCTATGTAAGACATGAAGAGACCACCCATACACCATGTTCAAGCCTACCTAAGCAATCTTCAAAGCTACTCTAGATAAGTACTTTTCATTCACATTCCTTTACTAAAGTCATTATATTCATTAAGTCATTTCGAAAACATTCTTCACTCATGGACATTCACATAATGGTCTTTAAGAAGACCTAGGGCACTCATACACTAACATCTTCAAAGCCTAATCATGCAATGTCTAGATAGCGTCCCATTACACTACCTAAACTTCATAGTACTTATCCAACACTAGCATGTATCACACATGATGAGAATAGGCAATAACCGAGATAGACCATACTAGCTGGGCATGTAATCCGGAGTCATAACCCTACTCCGATGGCGGGTGTTCTACTTGCCAAGGGTAGAACTAGGACACATCCCATGTAGGCACATGGTCAAGGATATCATGGAATTTTATGCACTCTAGTGGCATTCTCAAGTAGAGATACATTGTAATCTAATCTCCTTCTTAAGTAGAACTACAAACCATAACATATTGACTCAGTGCTAGCCTTTGTTCTCATAGACTAAGTTCAATAAAAGGGGCATATGAGAAAGCTACCATGTTTTAGTCATTACCTAGTCAAGATGCACCTAGTAAGGATGGGTCCACTATGGATACCACTCAATCGTCTATAAGGATAGCTCATTCTTAACCTTCTTTATATATACAAGGTTCCACATAATAGTCATGCTTAGAAGGGCACCATCTGAGGTCTACCGATCCTAGACTTTCATTCAACATTCATCCATACATATACAAGATACTAAGTCAAAGATGTTCACATTCATAATGTACGTGTACCAAGTAAGGGACACAATTCTATGAAGACAAGACACATACATCATTACATATAGCATATCTTTCTGTAAGCACATAGGCATAACCAACATCATCTATAGGTCACCCTATTCGCTACTATATTGTCGTCAATATAACAATCATAACTCGCATAATCTAGTAGGAAGAATCATGCATCAACTCTAAGACTACACATACAAGGACATAGTCATAGTCTAACATGGTCACCTTACATAATCAATAGAAGCACATATACCTTCATCTTAATCACAAGTGGATAGATATGATCATACTTCACATAATTCAACTATGCAAATAAACATAATATATCAAGTAGTTCCCGACATGGCCATGATCATTATAATACATAAAGTAACGCCGATGAGGCCACATAATTCACAAGTAAAGCACATAGCACCGCCACCATAAGTGGACCATACAATTTACAACATAATTCAAGACCTAAGTTACACAAAATAAAGAGAATTAGGGCAGCGTACCACCAATCCATTATGACCACTTCAATCCATAACTAAAACATCCAATTCAATACCATGAGGCCCTTACACATGTCCATGATCATCAATTCATACAAAAATCACAATACTGAATGAATCTAAGTCAATTCAACATAGGTTTATTAATCTAAGACAACCTATGCATCAATCTAATACAATTCTTACATCATTCTATAACCCAACTAAAACTACAGTAGAATTCACAAGCATTGAGACAAGATCAGTGAACTCATAAAATAGTCAAAAAATAGATTGCATTGTTTGAATGGGTTCATAGGAATTATTACTTTAAAACATTGCATTAACATCAATTCAATCCTAAAATATTGATTCAAAACCTTTTATGAAAAAAACCATGGCTAGATCACAAAATTGGAGAATTCATGTTTTGATCATCTTTGAAAAATCATTGGAATTGACTCCTCGAAGAAAGATATTTCAAGGATGAATAACCATACCTTAATTGTGATGAATAGCCCACAATATTGATGGAGAAAAACTTGAGAAATCTATCTTCTTCCTTGGAGTTTCAAAGCATTAACATGGAGTTTTGGAGAGAAGAATGGAGTGGTTTGTTTTGAGTTGAGGGTTTTGCTTTGATTGGTGAGTTTAAGGGTTTAAATAGGTACTATAACCGTCCATAATGCACCCCTAAATTACCCAAAGGACCCCTAAATTTATTGGACAAATTAAACAACTCAAATTTGACTTAAAAATGACGCAACAAAATCTGGGTCTTTATTGCGCGTCGCGGAGGAATTTCCAAATCTTATTTTTCAATTTTTTTGGACAGAATGGTTCGTGACAGACCCGCGACGCAGGGCAAAACTTTTTCCCACTGCACGACATGCAACCACTTTCTAAAATAGGCTGGCGCAGCAGCTTGGCAGTCCAAATTTGGGTCCACTTTGGGTACCCTTTTGATGGTCCCTGGGGCGTCGTTCTCGGACGTCTCCATCCTTTGTAAATCAGGACAAGCGTAGGAACCCTGGGTAATGAATTTCACCCTCAAAAGATACCTGAAATCATCACTACAAAACACTACGACACACTAGTTCAACTTCGACTAGTTTTCGAACGTCTTGGACTTTCTTGGACGTTTCATTTCCAAACACTTCCAAACATTATATAGTGCCTAAGAACACTATTATTAATCATTTTATATCTTTAAAATATTATGACACAAGTGTTATGCTCTAGTTCAACCTAGCTCATTCTGAGGGACGTTACATGAAGTTAGCACATTTACATCACCATATCATAATAAGGCGCCTAAGCAATTCATCACCAACCTTATATCATTATATCCTAGAGAACAACTCACAAGACAAAAATCCTGACATTTAAATTCAACATCATAGAAACCCTAATCAGTCTTATCATAAGGTGTAGTTCAATAAATCTTCATCACTAAACACAAGTAATCATAATTGAAGTAAAGGTTAAGATCACAAAACTTACCCCAATCTTCTTGAAAAGCCATCATCCAAGGTTTTACCATTAACCTTTTAATACAAATCAACAAGGTGTGTAATATTACCACACAATAGTAATTAACACAATAATAAAGTCAATTGAATTACTACACATTAATTCATCTCTAGTTCATGACCTAGGGTAAGGGACTTGGGTCAATTTCACGATCTCTTCCACAAACTAGATTAATTCATTAAGTACTAGCATAATTGAATCATAATACATCATAATATAAACATAATAATCAAAAGAATCCATAGACAACAAAATATAGAAGATCAAATTCGTATTAAAAAGAAACACATTTGAGATCATCTTTTTGAAATCAATTTTGGAAGACCCTTTGGGGAAAGGAATCCTAAAGTTGAGGATCCCATACTTTTTTAATTATTTCATTTTTATGGAGAAAAGTACCCTTATTTGTTCCCTAAAGCCCTTGACCTATCCCTTCAATGTAGTTCTTTTTTTGGGAGAGAGAAAGAAGAGAGAAGGATGAGCAATTATGTTTTGGAATTGTGGGAATTAGGTTAGTTTAATTAGTCTTAGGTCTTTATATAAGTAATTAACTAAGTTAATTAGACATCCCCTAGACCCTAACTAATTAAATAACAAACTAATTCATTAAATGAAGTAACTTAAAACTCACCAGAAAATCGCAGGCCTTACCTACTAGACCCCGACCTACGGGTCGTAGGTCAGTCGACGACCATGACCCCCACCGTCATGCACACTGCCGTTTTTCTCAGATACTTGCCAAAATGGACAATTTCTAGAATAGCTAAGTATTCAACCACACTTTTCTCAGATACTTGCCAAAATGGACAATTTCTAGAATAGCTAAGTATTCAACCACACCCTATCAATTTTCTTACGCCTCATCGCCTGCACCTCGTCAATGATTACTGTCTCAAGACAACGTTTAGCTTAAATGGAAGGGTCTTCCTCAAGGACCCTTTGGTTGGTCCTTGGGGAATCGTACCTGGATGTTTCGACCCTAAAACAACATTAATACATGTTAGACACCTTACCACCAAATTCAATCAATTTATGATTCTTAAGACCCCGTGAAATAAGCTAAGGCACACTAACACCTTTTGTTGTAGTATCCGGACGTCGTGGACGTTCATTGAAGTTTTGACTCTAAAAACATCCTAAATGACTTTTATACACTATTATTTACCTTACCAGTTTTACAACCCTTGGGAACTCATGTGATACTCTATATTAGGTTTTGTACTTTTGGAGTGTTACGATATCCCCGCCTTAGAAATATTCGTCCCTGAATGACATTAAAAATCGTTTGAAGGGAGAGGATAGACTTAATACTTACATCCCAACGAAAAACATGCAAAATCAATATGTGTTATAGCTCAAATGATAACACCATGATATATACACAAAGTAACTCAAAATATCAATTACAACACATAAGAGCTCACATCACAACATAAGGAATTTCCTTCTCACAACAACATGGGCTCAACATAGACTTAAAGAGTCAATTATGCCAAAATTCAACGTATCAACATGCTCAATATCATTTCATAAAGGCAAAAACATACCAATTATATAATGAGTGCAAAAACAAGCAAAAGATCATTTTGGCATGAAACTTTATTTTAGCAAAAACCTTCATCATAAGTATGCACATCTTTGCAAAACAGGTCAATTTCAATTTATTCATTACTTTCATTATTGGTAGGAACAACAAACCTTATTCAACAAAGATATGAGGGGAACTGTCACAACCCAAAATCATACCCTAGAAGATAGGGTACAATCTTGGATTGTAACCGGCATCGTCGACCTCTCGGAGGTCTAAGACAAGCCTCTCATATCATTCATTGCATTGACATAGTAAATTTAGCGGAAAATTTAAAACTTTTCATAGCACATCATATGCTAGAAACATCACATCGTATATATATAAAACATAAGTCATAATACATATTTAGACTCTAAGCCCCTTTGCCATCTTAGACTCAACAACTTTAGAGTACATTAAGGATAAAACCCTTAAGACACATTACATAACTATACAATATTTAAAGACTTTACATTAAAGACATTAATAGGACATCCTTGGACTTAAGGATTCCTTTCCTTGAGCTTGGGAAATCACCTATCAAGCTCCCCAATCATAGACCTTCTTTAAGCATTCCAATACCTACACTTTGTGTAAAAAGTAAAGAAGAATGGGATTAGCACAAGAATGTACTAAGTATGGCAACCATGCGAAAACATGCATTTAAAAGGGACATTTCCTTTGAAATCATACTTCATGCCATTTTGAGTAAATCATCATAAAACCTTTATCAATATCATTTATATCATCCATATACCTCATAGCAACACATTCAAAGGCCAATCATCATAGAAAAGCACATATAGAATATAAGTACACATAAAGGTCACTTTACAATAAACTCATCTTTCTTAGCATTTAACTCTTTCTTTCAATTCATTAACCTCCTAAGTAATCCTTTAGGAATACTTGGTGCAATGCATCACCTTAGGAACACAATAGAAAACCATACATAGCGTCTACACAAGACAACTCATGCCATCATAGAAGTATAGTATAACATAAACATAGTCAAACCAAGACTACAATATCATACATAAAGGACACATACATAATCATATGCATTAGAGAACCTTCCTAAGACTTCCTAAGGAGTCACTTGTGCAATGTCTAGATGGGTTCATTACTTCCACCTATCCTAAGTAACTTACCTTAAGTCCTCCTAGTTAGGATCCTATTCAATTACTTCCATTGTCCATTTTACTTTAGGGAAACCATAGCCTTAACCGACACTAAGACCATGGGTGCTAATCATGGAATTCGGTGTTGTAGAGCCTTACACCAAAGGAAGGTGTTACTACCTAGCCAAGGTAGAACATTAACATATATGCTAGCATATCAAGTGAATTCACTTTGCTAGATCCTATGTGGCAAGCATAGTTTATGGAACTAAGAGGTAGATATCCCTATTCATACCATATGGTAAAGTGGGCCGCTCCTCATGGGAATCCCTTAAAGTGACATATCCATCGAACATGGAGGTTATCGTCATATGGGCAACTTCTAGGATGAATCTTTCCTTCTAGGGATAAGTCATCACCTCCCATTGTCAAGTTCGCTCGGTGCTAAGCTAGGTTCCCTTTATTTGAAAAGCCTTTATTACGTTTATTTATAAAACGTAAGCTTTAGAATATCCATCACTTATATGCTTATAGCATATTCAAGCACCTATCTAGAATTCATAGCATTCTTGGGCACCCCTCTCAAGGCCCCTAGATCATCATTCATGTGTGTGAGTGTATATATAAATGTGAGCAAACCTTTCACATAACACATCAAGTCACACATGTTCATATATCAATGCATAAGTCTATAGGCATAACTATATGAGCAATACTTTCATATAAACCTACTAAGACACTATACACATTCATACCTCATCATATCATGTACATCATATTCATAACATATTCATATAATCATCCTTCGTACGCATAAGAACCAAACCTAGGAACTATCCTATCAAGATACACATGTGCAATGCATAGACAAGGTCCCATACCCTTGTCCACACTAGTACACCTATCAAGTCATCCTAGTAAGGGAATACAAGTCATACATTCATAAACATCACCTTAACATACATAGTAGTAGAGACTAGTGAATATGAAAACTACCTTTCATTTAGACACCATGAGTTATACTACTTATAATATGCATGTAAGTGAGAGTGTGTGTACATTAACCAACATGATCACATAATGGCTATCAATACCATCTTAAGTCAGCCACACTATTAGACCACATTATACTTCAAGCACATAGTGCACAACACATCGTAGCATAGAAGACGAGACTATACATACATTATAATCAAGACTCCTAACTTTAGCTATTTACACTTCCATATAAGGGATACGTGGGTAGAGGTTATCAACCACTTTAACACATCAATGGCAGCACCTATACAATACCCTAACATGATTATACTCATGCCCATACAATAGCCACATAACCTAATTCACAACTAGAATAGGAAAGTAGGCATAATCTTCTCATAGTATCATTTTAAGCACATATTCATAAGTTCATCAATTTGCCTTCATGGCCATGGTCAACACATTTATAATAACAATAAAGTAAACACCGCCACCATAAGTGGACCATACCACACAATGCCATACAAGGCTTCATCAACATTACTATAAAGGAATAGAGAAGTAGAAGAGTAAAGAGAATAAGCATTCTTACCAAATTCTCATCCTTTGATCATCATTGATCAATACACCTTATTCATCAATAAAACACATATATGGCAGTAGCTAAATGTACTTTAAACATATAAGAAACCATGTACAAGTCACTACATGATTATACCATAACATATATACAACATATCAACATACTAGGAAAGTAGAATAATCATAGATCATTAATCAATTTCATTCATATGGATTATAGGTCATATTTCATGAATCATATCACCCTAAGGCAGTAGCTAATGAAATCATAATCTAGATGAGACACTACTACAATTTGCCATTAAGGTCGATACAAGCATACTTTATATAGGGAGTTCGTGGAAAGTAAGTTTACATAGGTTAATCATATTCAACCTATCATGAATTGACCCATATTGTATTAATTACATATAATTCATCCTCATATTTCATTATAGGCAGCAGCTATAGACATTAACCATAATCAATTCTTATAGCGACTAACCTAACATTAAGATCACAAGTTACAACTTCATGGACAAGAAGAACCTAGATTAATTCAAACCAAGCCTTCTCTACTTTTGCACACATGATTTATATCCATAATTCAACCATGGTATTAACCTAAAACAGTAGTTATAAGAACCACAACTTAATCAAAATTCACTTTAGATCACAAGAAAACCAATGTTACAGTGAACTATAGAAAACTAGGCTAAACATGCTCAAATCTTCATAGATTGATCCTCATGTATCATTCAACATCAATTCAACATAAATTCATGTAATTAACAGTATATACAATCACTTCAACGTAAGGGAATCGTAATTCAATCGATAACAAGTCAAGATCACAAAGCCCATGCAAGAGCTAAACCAATTTTGGAAGGAACATGGGTTCATCATGCAATTGGAGTGAAAACACATTAAAACCATTGTATTAACTTCAATTCATCATGATTTAATCATTAAAAACGTTTTGAGAAAGAACCCATGGCTAGATTGGAGAAGAAGAACTTTGATCATAAACTTTCTTTGAAAACATTGAGAAGAACTCTCCAAGTGAAAGGTTACTTAGAGATGAAGGATCACCATACCTTTGTTTATAAGAAAACCTCTAAAACTTCATGATTCATCCATGGAAAACCCAGCTTGAATCTGTTCTTGAGCTTCACCAACAATGGTGGTTTTAGAGAGAACATTTTTAGAGAGAAAGGCTTAACATATGTGAGAGGGTTTGGGAATTGGGTTAATCACGTTTTTAGGGACTTATATACACCTAAAATTACTTAATTAAACCTATTATAGTCAGGTTAGGACGTGGGGTGAATTTACCATTCACCCCTTTAAGTGGCAGCACGCAGGCAGTTAACTAGCAGGCCACCCGCGACGAGGCCCATGACGGGGCGTCATGGCCATGACGGGCCGTGGCAGCCTCCGTCGCAGGGGACTTAGCCAATTTCTTGGCTTACAACCTTCCCAAGGCTACCCTCCTTCGACGTGACCTGCTTGACGGTCCGTTGGGGGCCCAACGGTCTGTCATTGGGTCCGTCAAGAGGCACTGCCCAGGCAGTGTTTAGGCAGCCTTGAGGTCCTTCTTTTGGGGCCTCTTGTGGGGCCCTTTAGAAGTTGTACCCGGACGTTTCCAACGCGATTACAAACCTTAACATGTTATAGACCTACCACATAAGTTTCATCCAAAACAAACACCTACAAGACGTCCAAACAGCCTTGACCCCAACATGTCTTACGATGAAAGTCTTAGGGGCTATCTTTAGAACGTCTTGGACGTTCTTGAGCGTTTGAGCTCCAAACTTCACGAAACTTCATAAAATAACTTCAAACATCATTTAACATCATTTCAAGACTTATTTGACTCAGTTCACACAACTTAGGCATGCATACACACATGAGGCACATAAGCGACTATTCGTCGAACGTCTTGGACGTCCCTTGACGTTCGACTTCCAAATCACTTCAAACTTTGCACACTGACTCTATATGACATAATAAGGCATTTTAGGACCTTATAACAGTAAGGCAAACATTTTAGGCTCTAGACACCTTATCTCATTTTTCGAGGTCTTACAGGAACGGGACTTCATGTCGGCCTCAGCGCTCCATGTTGCTCCCTTCAACTAGGTGGTTCTTCCATAATACCTTTACGGAAGCCACCTCCTTGTTCCTTAACTTCTTCACTTGTCTATCAAGGATTTCAACCGGAACCTCCACAAAGGATAGGTTCTCTTCTACACCTAAACCCTCAATAGGAAGAATGGACTCAGGATCACCGACATACTTCTTAAGCATGGATAAATGAAAGACCGTATGAACCAAAACCAATTCCCGGGGTAATCTCAACTCGTATCCAAGCTTGCCAACTTGTTACAAAATTCATAGGGATCCACATAACGAGGACTCAACTTCCCTTTCTTGCAAAATCTCACCACTCCCTTCATGGGTGAAATTTTCAAATACACCTTATCACTCTCTTAGAATTCTAAGTCCCTTTTCTTATGGTCGGCATAAGACTTTTGCCGCTATAGGTTGTTTGCAACCAGTTCCTTATTATGTGAAAGTCTTATAAATCAATTCGGGACCCAAGAGTTATGAATCGCCCACTTCAAACCATCCAATTGAAGATCTACATCTCCTACCATACAGGGTCTCAAAAAGAGCCATTTGATATAGTTGAATGGTAACTATCGTTATAAGAGAACTCAACCAAAGGCAAATGTTTATCCCAATTTCCCTTGAAATTAATTATACATGCTCTAAGCATATCCTCAAGGGTTTGAAAGTACGCTCCGCTTGACCATCCGTTTGGGGATGAAAAGCGGTTCTTAACTTCACCTTTGTACCCAACCATTTTTTAAATGACCTCTGAAACCTAGATGTGAGTTGTGCACCCCTATCCGATATTATGGATAACGGAATACCATGATGACACACAATCTCATATATGAAGATCCATGCATATTCCTACGCCGAGTTTGTGGACTTGATGGGTATAAAATGAGTGGATTTGGTCAACCTATCCGTAACCACCCATATAGAGTAATGTTGCATTTGTGTCCGAGACAAACATACACGAAGTCCATATTTATGTCTTCCCACTTCCAAGTGGGAACTTGTATTTCTTGAAGTAAAACACTAGGCTTTTGGTTCTCGGCTTTAAAAATTTGGCAATTTGGGCATTTTGCAACAAATTCTGCTATGTCTCCTTTTAAGCCTTACCACAAAAACACTTCTCTAAGGTCATGATACATCTTTAATTTTTAGAACCCGGATAAATGGAATAACGGGAACCATGATCTTCCTCAAGAATTCGGTTTCTCAAGTCATCAACATTGGGCACGCACAACCTTCCTTGATATCTCAAGACACCATTCTCCTCTAAGGAGAATGACTCATTCAGCTTACCGAGAACCGATTCCTTCAACTCCATCAATGGTTGATCACGGTGTTGCTTAGACTTCACCTCAACCACCAAAGACAATTCGGAGATATGGTGGACCATAGAACCACCATATGGAGAATCTTCCAATCTAACATCCTAACGAGCAAACCTATGAACATATTTCTCTAGTACTTTCTTGGCTTCTTCTACATGAGACACACTACCCATGGTCATACGACTTAGAGAATCCGCAACCATATTGGCTTTGCCGGGGTGTTATAAAACACTCATGTCATAATCTTTCAACAATTCCAACCACCTTCTTTGCCATATATTTAACTCCTTTTGAGTAATCACATATTTAATACTCTTGTGGTCGGTATACACATCAACATGGACACCATACAAATAATGCCTCCATATTTTCAATGTTAATACCACGGCCTCTAACTCAAGATCACGAGTTGGATAATTCTTCTCATGAACCTTAAGTTGTCTAGAAGCATAAACTACTACTTTCCCATGTTGTATAAGGACACACCCTAAGCCCACTCGGGATGCATCACAATATACAATGAAGCCCTTGTTACCCTCCGGTGAAGTAAACACCGAAGCAGAAGTAAGACTATCTTTTAAGTTTTGGAATCTTCTTTCACATTCCTCCGAACACTAAAATTTAATAATCTTTTTGGTCAAAGTAGTCAAGGGAGAAGCAATGGACGCACCACAAACGTCCTATAATATCCCGCTAGAACCAAATAGCTTCTAATGTCTGTTGGAGTCAATGGTCTAGCCAATTCTTAACCACCACAGTTTTCATTGGATCAACCTCAACCCCTCACTAGAGATGATATGAACAAGAAACACCACTAACCTCAACCAAAACTCACATTTACTATACTTGGCAAATAATTGGTATTCCTTAAGAAATTTCAACACCACTCTCAAATGGTCCATGTGTTCACCCTCATTTTGCTAATATTCCAAGATGTCGTCAATGAAGACAATGACAAATGAATGCAGATAACTTTGACACACCCTATTCATGAGGTCCATAAACGTCGTCGGGGCATTAGGGAGACCAAAGGACATTACTAAGAACTCATAGTGACCATATCTAGTTCGAAATGTTGTTTTTGGTATGTCCTCCCCTCTCACCCTAAGTTGGTCATACCCCGATATCAAGTCAATCATAGAAAAGTAACTTGTCCCTTGCAGTTGATCAAAAAAGTCGTCAATCTTAGGGAGAGGATACTTGTTCTTAAATGTGACTTTATTGAGTTGGAGATAATCAATGAACATTCTAAGGGACCCTTCCTTCTTCTTCACAAACAATACCAGAGCACCCCATGGAGAAATACTAGGACTAATGAAACCTTTGTATCGTAAGTTCTTGAGTTGAGCGTTCAACTCTTCAATTCGACTGGAGCCATCCGATAACGAGGAATTTAAATGGGGTTGGTATTTGGTAGCAATATAATACTAAAATCAATTTCTCATTTAGGGGGATTCTGGAAAGATCATTAGGAAGTACCTCCGAAAATTCCCTCACTACGGGGACTAACTCAATGGAAGGATTTTCAGAGTCTAAATCTTTGACTCTTACAATATGGTATAAACACTTTTTTGAGATCATTTTACAAGCCTTAAGACAAGAGATAATACGACCTCTAGGAATAGAATTTCCCCCCTTTAACTCTAAGATGAGTTCATTTGAAAGAACTTGACAATTCTTGTTCTACAATCAATGGAAACAAAACAATTACGTAACCAATCCATCCCCAAAATGACATCAAAATCGACCATATTAAGTTCTACTAATTCAAATTGAGTAACTCTATTGGGAAACATTATAAGACAATTTCTATATACCCTCTTTGCAATAACTGACTCACCTACCGGGGTAGTTACCATGAAAGGTTCATTTAGGATATCAGGCAAAATATCAAACTTCCTAGCTATAAAAGGAGTAACAAAAGATAATGTATCACGCGGATAAAGTAAAGCATAAACATCAATAGAGAAAACTTATAAAATACCGGTCACCACATGGGGAGAAGTCTCTTTTTCACCCCTAGAGCGAAGAGAATAAAAGCGATTCTTCGTTGGAGCATCAACATTAGAACCACTAGCTTGAGCTTGCCCAATCCCTTTGACTTGCCACTTCAAATTAGCACAATCCCTAACCTTGTGTCCACTCTTGCAATAACAAAATCAATTGTCTGTGCCTACAAGTCAATCACCATAATGCTTATTACCACACTTTCCACAAGTTGGCTTTTTAGTTGGTGAACTAGTACCTCTTCCCTTTTGAGACATAGGGTTAGGCACCATATCATTACGATGATTGGGATATTTGGAAGGAACTTGATTGGAGAATCTCTTCTTGAATCTAGGATTGTCTTGAATTTCCAACCTCCCCTTTGAAGCACCACCATCAAAAGACTTGACCCTCTTGGCCTCTCTATTCTTCCTCCTTAACTTAGTTTCTTCCACTTGTTGAGCGTGAACCATGAGATGAGAAATATTCATATTTTCATGAAGAATAGCCAAAAGATATTTTTCAACTAAGTCTTCGGACACTCCCGTAAGAAAAAGAATATCTTATCCCTTGGGTTAGATACCAAAGATGGAGAATACCTGGACAATTTAGTAAATTTGAAGGAATAGTCAAGTACACTCATACCTCCTTTACGAAGGTTGAGGAATTCTTCCATATTAGCTTCCCTTAACTCTTTAGGAAACTATCAAGGAAAGCCCTCTTGAAGATCTCGCAAGTCATCGGTCCACCCCTTAGTGCCCTATTATCCCTCCATTGCACGTACCATGGTTGGGCCACATGTTTTAGTTGATAGGCTGCCAACTAGGCCTTCTCAATTGAAGTCACACCCATAGCATAGATAATCTTATAGAATTCATCTAGGAAATCTTTATGGTCCTCATTCGACCTCGACCCGAAGAACATAAGTGGACTCATTCTAGTAAAGTCTATCAAACGAGAGGCCATAGTGTTAGCATGTTGAGGAAATCAAAGTCCAACCACCCTATTCACTTGGGTCTTCATGGCTTGGACTTGAGAAGTGATAACATTAGCTTGAGAGGTCATGCCTTGGGCCAAATTGAGAAAAAACGCCATTATCTTTCCATTGGTCCTCCGTCAAGGAACAACTGGAACTTGATCACCCGTATCAACTTCTTCAAGTGAAAGCAGTTTGTTGTCTTTTGTAGAAGCCTCTTCGACCCTTCTTACCGCTGCTCTTCGATTATTCATACATATAACCACGATACAAGGTTTAGGTTAAAGCACATAACAATACTCTAGAGGCACGACATAGGAGTACAAGGAGATGATTGTTTTATAATCATCACATAGTTTGTCATTCATAAGTATGGCGCGCTTCACAATTATGAATAAGAATCTACATATATGTGGTTTAATGAGACATCAATTCTAGGGATATTCAACCTCAGGCTCTCATACCAAGTTTGTCCCATCCGGGAAGTACCCCCTAGATGTAACCAGCATCGTCGTCCTTGGATAGGACTAAGACTAGCCTCTTAGCATTCAACATTACATTCATAGATTAAAAAGTGCGGAAAATTTAAAACTTTTCATCTAAAATTACTTCATGAGGTTTACTTAGACCTTTGACTTGCACATAAAATATCCATAGTGAGTAGACATAGACTCCTCGTATAACAAGATTACAGAGTCTTCTACTTTTATGAAACATATATATATAAGATACACAATATAATCTTAAAAGGGATGTCTCATAATAAACAATCTAAATTGAATCAAACCATATGGGCATAAGCCCTTACACAATGTATAAATGCCACTTAGGGCTTACAACCATGTCTTGAAACAAGTAGAATGAAATGATCGTCTTTAGATTATAACAAAGAAACATAGATAGAGTAAGAACAAGGCACCATCCTTGGACATGAGGACATACCCACTTGGAGAATGATTCCAAGCCTTCCTTTCATATGGCCACAATCTCCCCAACGGCCGTAAATTAAATGTTGGGGAAAAAGGGAGAAATGGGGTAAGCACATCACTTATACTAAGTATGGAATCATATGCACTCATAACATAGAATCATTCCAAAAAGGGACATTTTATAAAAGCATGCCAAGTTACTTTGAAAATACCTTATGCATATTCAAGAACCAATACAAGTCAATAAGCACATATTTCTTAAGTCAAGACTATGTGTAACACAAGACCAACAATATCAAGTCTAGCCAAGTCAACATGCATATCAACATAAATGAGCACATAAACAAGATAATTCTATAATCAAGTTATAATGTCAACAAGCATTCATAAGAATCTGTGACATCATAACCTAAGCAAGACCATTACTCATAAACCCCCATTAAGTCCACTAGTTCAATGACTAAGTAAGGCCCAATAACCTTACTCAATCAAGCAAACCAAACAAGGACCATAAGAAATGCCTAACTTTACATACCATAACATCAAGAATAATCTTCATCATATCTAGCAATGGAGACCAACAACGTATTCATAAGTGAAACCAATATCACATAGTGTCATTGACATGTAAGATCAACATATACTTATCATTTACATTTATTAGCATATAAGTATATAAGAACATCTTTCTAAGACTTCCCTTAAGGCTGATTAGTGCAATGTATAGGTAGAGTCCTATACGCCTACCTAAAATTGTAACATTCCAGAAAATTACATGTCTAGTGAAGAGCCCAGTAGTTCTTTAAGAATGCGTATTGGGTTACATAGGCATCCCAATGCCCAATATTGAGAAATATTGGGCATTGTATAGAAAATTGGATAAGGGGTGTTAGCCAATTTCTATGTATACACAAGTAATTTAGAATACAATCAAAGCTTGTTTAAGAATTTTACCTGCAATGAAGACCCTAAGCTAAAATTATTATTGTCATCGTTAATACACATATTAATTCTCAACTCAACACATTAGGTACTAGGCATACAAGTGTCAAGCCTAGTATCATAGCACATAACCATTTAAAATGATCATGTAGATTAAGTAGTGCCCAAGGATATAGTGAGGATCCTTGGGACAATAACTAAACATTCCAAATTTACCCTCCATAAGATTTAGTTAGGAAAGTGAATGCAACACATGTACAAGCACATGTGCAACCGGCCAAGGGACCACTCTAATCGATTCGATTAGAGCGGATGGGGAGAAGAGCACATGCGGGTCCAACCGCAAGGGACTAAGCTCCCTAACCTGTCCTAGACCCTAACTAACTGACCTAACTAACTAACTAACCTATAAATAACCAATAATAACCATCTAAGGGACCCGACAACCTAGGACCTTGTCGTGTGACACCTAACCGCATAACTAAGTAAGAGACAAGCTAGTACCTAACCTAGGATGGTCCAAAAGGTTGGTTATGGTCCTAAGAACTTAGGGGTACTTTAGTAATTACCCTAGGTTACTTAATTAATTAATTTAGAAACTTAATTAATTAATTTAAATGGACAAAACAGAAATCACTAAGCAATTTCCAGATTTAGGTTAAGACAAGTAAGAGACAACCTAGTACCTAACCTAGGATTGTCCAAAGGGTTGTTTATGGTCCTAACAACTTAGGGGTACTTTAGTAATTAACCTATACCTAATTAATTAATTTAGCAACTTAATTAATTAATTTAAAAGGCTAAAACCGAAACTACTAAGGAAATTTCCAGATTTCGGTTAAGACAAGTAAGAGACAACCTAGTACCTAACCTAGGATGGTCCAAAGAGTTGGTTATGGTCCTAACAACTTAGGGATACTTTAGTAATTACCCTAGGTTACTTAATTAATTAATTATAAACTTAATTAATTAAATTAATTAGACAAAACCGAAATCACAACGAAAAATCCAGATTTGCAGTTAAGTCACATGTCATCTAATTCTACTCAATCTAGGAAGGGCATTTTAGTAATTAACTACTTAAGCTATTTTAATTAAGTATATAATCCAATTTGAATCATTTAACATTCATTTATTAAATAGTTAGACTCGTTATTCACCCTAAAAAAATGCCACAACTAGAACAAGAGGAAAATATTAGAACCCTAGACGATTTCAAGCAAGCATTCTTCAAGGTTTTTCGTGCAAAGTCCAAGGTGATCTTTGTAGATTTAGTTCTACAATAAGGTATGGGTTTTATCTCCTGGAATTCTTTCTCCAAGAGGCTTTTCAAATGTTTTTACTTCAAGAATATCGAAACTAGGGTTGTTCCAATGAATCGCATGTTCACCTCCCTAGTTCTCCAGATTTCCGATTCTTGTAGTTTTAGTACTGTAAATTCTCGATGCATTGCTGATTGTATGTGGTGTTAACTGATCATTATGTGTATGTTCTAGTTATTTATATGTCAAGTGAAATATACATGTTAGATTCGCATACTTAGGGTGTGATTTACATGAACGTTGAATGTTATAATGCCTACTTGTGTTTCGAGAATATGAGATTGTTATGAGTATTCGTTGAATTGTTTTATATGTTAATCAAAGGTTAAAAGTTGAGTTGTTTAACATGTTAGATTACTATATTGTATTCATGGATGATTGACTTGGCTTGTGATAATATCATAGTTTGATTTATGCCAACAAATTGGCTTAATAATATTATCTCCCAAAGTATGTAAGGTTACGCCAATCTTAATCCAATAAACTCATAACATAGGGTATGCCAATCAGTGGGACAAGCCCCAACATACCCTATCCACACGAACTTGTGAACGTAATAGAATTTTATAAGAATGATAATTATCATACAAAATGATACAAGACTAGTAAGTAACGTGAACAAGTTAAGGTGAGTAAACAAATAACTAAAAGCTTAAGTTATGAAATTGACCTAATATAGAGTGTTAGAAAGAAGTGAGACAAGTCTCAATTACACTTAATTGTTATGTCAAGAATACTCACATAAGAGGGTGCTAGAGTCCATGAGACAAGTCTCACTCGCACCATGATGATAATGTAAAGACTTAAGATCATATTCATCCAGTAAAGATAGGGATGATCAGTTATCCATAGAGTAAGTAAATCTCATAACTAGTAGCAATCTTCCATGATGTTTGAGTGAACTCTAAAAATAATAAGATAAAATCTGAGTTTACCACCGATAGACTAGCAATGAGCTTGTGCCAGCACATGTAAGTATCATTACATGAGATCACCACCTCGGTGGATCAGGTTCTCCGTACGTCTCCTAGTCTTAGAACTATGTTGCAAACATAGGGGCACCTAGCTAGTGGACGCCACCCACTAAAGAACGCTAGCAAGTTAGGTTTCCCCTTGGCTGGTGATTCCATCTTCTTTCGGTGTTGGGGAGACATCGGATTTCATGTTTAGCTAACATGATCTATGTCGGTTATAGTTGAGGAAAAGTATCCGGTGCACTACAGCCGTGAACCCCCCTTTCGGTGTGAGAAAGACACAGACACGATATCACTTTAGCCGGTGAACCCCCCTTTTCAGTGTGGGGTAGACACAAAACTTGGTTCACATTAACCGGTGAATCATCTCTTTTCGGTGTGGGGGAGACACTGGATTTCATGTAGATCGCATGATCTACTTCCGTTAATGCTAAGAGGATTCTTTAAGAGAGTAAGAAAGAATAAAGTAGCATGTTCACAGTGAATGACAGAGCAAAGAAGTAGAATCATAAGTTCATAGTGAACTACGTAAAGTAAGAGCTTAAAGAACATTAATCACTAGTGTTTGATAGAAACAACAAGTTAGGGTAGCCAATAATGTAGCATGGATTATGTTCCAAGATCTATATATTATATAAATAATAAAATAAGGGGCATAGCCAATAAAGATTGGCTTATTAATATAATATGCATACCCAACTTAAATAAGAATGAGAAATATACTTGTAAGTAGGGTAGCCACATCATTTCCTTAGTCTTGTGAATTGCTTATTCGATTCATTGTAGGTATGGGACTACAATGAATCATTGCACTTGTAAGTAAAACATAAGATCAAAGGAGATTATTGAACTACACAACTAGAAAGAAGAGAAGACCGAAAAATAATCTAAGTATGAGAAAGGCATCTCTCGGCCTTGTGAGCAAAATAATAAATGTGTGTTTAAGTTGTTCTAAAATTATGTTCATGATTCCAAGGTCTTATGTTCATATAGAAAACGAGTTGTGTGCCGTAATTGCATGAGAACGTGTCATATACATATCATAATTCAAGATTAATGATATAAGTAAGAAAGTAACGTCACTTTCCAGAAAAAGACATGTTGCTTAGGAAGGGCTTTCCTTGTTCATGCATAGCCTTTATGTGTTTATGTGCATACACCCATACTTAGTACAAGTGTTTACTAAGCCCATATATATTTACTATTTTTATAGGCGCATGTTCTCAAGAAGGTTGAAGTTGGACGAAGCGGTTTGGAATTGCGATCTCTAGACTTTGGTAGGTCCTCTTGAGTTCGAAGATGCTACACTTTATTATTCTAGCTTAGTACATTAGATATAGCTAGTGACTACTGTCCCTAGTGTTTCTTTTCAAGTATTTGTTCAAGCGTTGTAATAAGGCCAATTGGCAAACTATTATTCTTATTATTACAATCAATTATTTCATTTGTTTAATCTATTGATAGATGGTTGTTGAGTTTGAGCTATAAAAATATCACTCTTATGCAACAATATATGAAGTCTATGTATACTTCGTTAAGTATTAAAAAGTTTTAAATTTTCCGCAAATTTAACTGTATGATTGTGATAAAAGCTAAGAAGAGGCTTGTTTGCGACCTCTGAGAGGTTAACGACGCCGGTTGCGATTCGGATTCCATATTCCAGGTCGTGACAAGAATAATCCAAACCCCTTAGGTCATCCTCGTTAGAGTTAACTTTATTACTACATTTTAACTTCGGTAACATCTTGCCTTAATCAACATAGACCAGATGAGCTAATTGGAATCCGGTGTCATGGAACCCTACACCGAAAAAAGGTGGACTACTTACCAAAGTAGTACCAAAACATGAACATACCATCTATGTGGATCCACTAGCTACTAGTCCTATAGGGGCAACATAGTTCAAGAACTAGGAGATGTATTAGAGACCCTCTTTATACTACATGCATTATAATCTCCAATATCATGAGTATAATAGTGAACCTACCTTCCCTATGTGGGAAGGGACACTCCTCACTTATAGTTCACTCGGTGCTAAGCTAGAGTCCCTTTTGAAATGTCTTTCATTAATTATCATAACTTAGTTTAGGTCATAGAGACTACTCCTTATATAGTCATAGTCTTTATCTCAATAGGAATTACATGAGAACATCCTTTCAATTCAATTCACACATAAGAGGTTAGAACAATACATCACCATATCATAATAAGGCACCTAGGCAATTCATCATTAACCTTATATCATTACATCCTCGATAACAACTCACAACCCATAAATAAAGAAATTTAAATTAAACATCATACTAACCCTTATCAATCTTATCATAAGGTGTACTTCAATAAAACTTCATCACTAAACACAAGTAACCATAATTGAAGTAAAGGTTTGCGATTATAAGACTTACCCCAATCTCCTTCACAAGCCATCATCCTAGGTTCTACCATCAACCATACAATCCAACCCAACAATTCATACAATAGTAATTAACACAATAATAAAGTCAATTGAATCACTACACATCAATTCATCACTAGTTCATAACCTAGGGTTAGGGACTTCGGTCAATTTCATGATCTCTTCCACAAACTAGGTTAATTCATCAAGAATAGCTTAATTGAATCATAATAGATCATAATCTAAATATAATAATAATAAAAAATTGACAACACAATTTAGAAGATCAAATTTGTCTACAAAGAAACCCATAGATCATCTTTTTAAAAACAATTTTTGAAGAACTTTTGGGGAAAGGAATCCCAAAGGTGAAAGGATCCCATACCTTTTTAATTGTTGAAGATTGATGGAGAAAATTACACTTCTTTCTGCCCTAAAGCCCTTGACCTAGCCCTTCAATGGAGTTCTTCTTTTTGGGAGAGAGAAATAAGAGAGAAGGACAGGATTTGTGTTTTAGAATTGTGGGAGTTAGGTTTGTTTAAGTAGTCTTTGGTCTCTATATAAGTCAGTAACTAACTTAATTAGACCACTGCTAAACTCTAACTAATTAACTAACCAAATAGTTAATTAAATTGAAGTAACTTAAAACTCACCTGAAAATCGTAGCCCTGATCTACGAGACTCTGACCTACGGGCAGTAGGTCAGTCTACGTCCATGACCCCACCGTCATGCACACCTTCATTTTGGTCAGAGACTTGCCAAAATGGCCATTTTGCCAAAATGTATAAGTCTTCATTGACAAGGGCATCAATGCCCCATCGATTTACTTACGCCTCGTTGTCTGCACCTCCTCGATGTCTACTATCTCAAGACATCATTTAGCCAAAATGGAAGGGTTCTCCTCAAGGACACTTTGGTTGGTCCTTGGGGAGTCGTACCCGAATGTTTTGACCCTAAAACAACTTTCATACATGTTAGACACCTTACCGTTAAATTCCATCAATTTCCAACTCATAAAACTCCGTTACATAGGCTAAGGTACAGTAGCACCCTTTGCACTTGTCTCCGGATGTCTGCGTTCCTTGACGTTTTGACTCTAAAACTTCCTAAATGACTTTTATACACTATTTTTGACTTTAAAACTGTTACACCCTTGAAATGAAATAGGTTTAAATAGAGATTCACATGTTTTTCATAAGTTAATGTTGAGTTAAAATGACGTATTATATCATTAGAAGTCAGTTGGTGAAATTCGGAAGTCGAACATCAAGGAACGACTAAGACGACCGAAACTAGCCTAGTTGAACTAGTGTTATGTATGGTTTTATGGTTGAGTTTTGGAGTATTATATGAAGGTTAAATTGAGTATTAAGGGTTCCTACACATAGACTTACATGTTTAAGATGAAAACGTCCGAGTACGACTCCGTGGGGACCACCCTAAGGGTCCCATGGAGGACCCAAACTTTGGCCAAGCAAGTTGTCCAAGGCAGCAATGTTTTGTGCCTTTGTGAAACAAAGGCGCGTTGTGGACAGGTCTCACACTTCTTAGTCAAGAAATAATTTGCAAGAACTTGTGGGAACAGCTCGCGACGCAGACTTTTTCCCCGAAGAGAATTCTGCAAAATTAAGTGAAGTTTGACTTGTCTAAAGTGGTCCAATCAATGTAGGGGTGTTTTGGGTATTTTTTTTTTGGGGGGGGGGGTTCATGTACTGATTTTAGGTCATTATACACTCATTCCCCCATCAAAAACACCAAGACCTAATTTAGAAATAAGAATTTACTAAACCCTCAAAAGATCCTCTCTTCCAAAACCCTCTCAAGCCTCCATTAAAGGTCAAGGTCTTGGAGCTCGGGCTATGGATGCAAAAGGATTTCTTCTTCAATTCTCGTGGGTTTCATCATTCTAAGTTATGGTATTCATCCTTGAACCCTCTTCCATTCATGGAGTAATTTCTAAAAGATTTTAAAAAGGGGTTTCTATCTTCTCCTACTTTTTATTCTAAGCATGGGTCTTCATGTAAAAGTGATTTAATGATTCAAATATGTTTATTCTAGTATTAATTTATGATTTTAATGTCAAACCCCTAATGAACTCATGCTTATGCATAATTCCAACTTCTAGCTTAATAAATGGGTCAATTGAACATGTTTTTGTACGGTATGAACTTTGGTTTCCTTATGTTGTTATTATGATTTCGATACTGCCCTAGGTCTATATTATGATGAAATACTGAGTAATTGATTATAGGTGGTAAAATCTTTGATTAATGGTAAGTTGGTTACATTGCTTAACTATTATTATGAAATTCGCTTGAGTGGTATAGTCCACCTTTGGTGGCGGTGTTTACTTGAAATATATTAATGTGAATTTACTTGTGTATTATGAATGAGGCCATGTAGGAATAATATGTCATGTATGATGAAAATGATGTTGTCCTTGTTGATGTGCTTTTACGAAGCTTGTTATGTGAAGTAAGATGATAATGAGGTTGTTCATTTTGATATGCTTTATGAAGCTTGTTATGTAAAGTAGACTAGAGATAATTTCTAAAGGAACTATATGATTATGTGAAGTATGTCAAAGTGTGTAATATGATGAATGAAGCTGTAAACATGTTTAGAAGATAATGTTATAAAAGTGATGGTTTATGTGAAAGGTGTGCTCACATGTACACACACACTCACACTTTGAATGAATGAATTAATGAAGTTAAAGAATGTGAATGAAAAGGGAAGTTTTGGGGTTAAAAATCATTATAAGTTGAGATGAAGTGTTTAATAGCAACCTCAGTACCTCCCAAGAGATTTCTAATGTAGGTTGGAAAATGGATAACCATTGTGAGTTGAGATGGTGTGTCCAAAAGTTATCCTTGACCTTTTCTAATGAATGTTTAAGACTCCGTGTGGGAGTTATGCTTAGCACCGAGAGGATTTGAAGAAGGGGTGAGTGCACATTGTCATTAGAGATGTTTTACCCAATGTACCTCTTGAGATGAGTATTCCTCGTTAGTTTAGAGTGAGTCACTTAGTAGCAATATCCTTATCCCTTAACTATGCGCCCGCATATGTGTAGCTATTTGAAAAGCCATGTACAACCTAAAGAGAAAGACCCCACCCTAGGCAAGTAGGAAAACCTCATCCGATAAGGGCAGTATCAGGATTCCATGTATAGCTATCATGGTTTAGGTAGGTTAAAACTATTCCCCACAAAAAAATGAAAGAACTAAGTCTCCTAAAAGAATGTACTACTTCGGGTAGGTGGTGGTATGGGACGCTATCTATCCATTGCACTAAGTAGACCTTCCGAAAGGGGAGTCTTGGTGTGTTCTATATTAAGTATATGAATGATTTACCATGTGTTTCAAATGAAGTTAGTTGACTTAAAGTCTAATGATAAGGAAGCAAGTTAAAGCTATGTTTCATTTAATTAAGCTAAGAGGGATCCATGTAGTGTACTTGGTCCAAGAGAATCCTCAAGGGTCACTAAGTTGGAGTGGTAGTATGGGATGCTACTCTCACATTGCACTTGGTGTAACTTAAAATGTCTCTTTCGAGTGGGGCACTATGTGAATTCCTTAAAGTATGAATGTTCTTCTAATGTCTGGCCAACAGTGAGGACTTGATTCCTGTGCGAGGTAAGCCTATGGTTGGAAGTCTTAAGGATCGCTTTGGTGTGTTTTGAAGGGGGTGTATGGGTGGTCGCTTCTTATCTTACATTAGGGAGTCTTAGGATAACTTGTTTCGGGAAACCTCAAAGGAAGAGAGTTCACATTGATTGGGATGAATTGTTCACTGTAACATGCGACTGTTTCACTGTGTTCACTGTAAGGTTACTTGAGTTTACTGTAAAGTGATCTTTTGGTTCTAAAATTATAAGAGTTCTATTTTAAGCGATAAATGATGATTCTTATACTATTTCAACTCTAAATTAATGAAAGTTTTATTTATTTTGCATGAAAGCTTATTTTACTAAAATGTCCCTTTTCGCATGATTTTGCATAGGCCATACTTAGTACATTGTTTTGTACTAACCCTATACTTTTCTATTCTTAATAAGTATGGGTTTGATGCAAGTTGAAGACTAAAAGACAAGCTTGGGAAAGAATCTCTCAAGACTATGTATGTCCTCATCTATTCGAGGGCATAGTTCTATTTCTTAGATTTCTAGTTTTAAGACTTATTATGTATTTTATTTAATGTAAAGGGTTGTGTCCCTAAGATATTTATGTCATGTATTTAAGTTGGCTTATGAAGATGAGATCATTCCTTAGATTTTATAAAAGATGTTTTTTTATTAAATTATTCGTGAAAAGTTTTAATTCCGCACTACTTTTCATGTCTTATGTAATGATTGATAGTGAATAGGCTAGTACAAGACCTTTGAAAGGTCAAGTACGCCTTGTTATGATCTAAAGGTTTCCCTAACTTCTAGGTTGTACTTTTAGGTCATGACAAAAACAGTGTTACATCCCTTGGACACTCATGTGAGACTCTAGATTAGGTTTTGAACTTTCGCAGTGTTAAAGGTATGGTCCACTTATGGTGGCGGTGTCTAATTGTATAATTGTTATGAACATCCTTGTCAGCATTATTATGTGAGTTATCGTATTAGAATTGTATTGTATATGTGAAGCAATAAAGTGAAGGTTCTCATGTGATGTCTTTTGATCAAATGTGGGTGCTATAATGATATGATTGAATATTCTTCCTCTCTAGTTGTTGATATACGATGAGGAAGGACTAAGGAGAGTCTTTATAGAATGCCGTTGTATCTTGTATGGTATTATATTCAACAAATTTATGAATGAAACTCCAGGATTGGTAGACCTAGAGTACGTGCCCTTTCTTGAAAGACTAAATGAGGTATTCTAGATCATGTATTGAAGCGGTAGACCAAAGGGTGGTGCCCCTTCTTGTTGAGTCTAGAGTCTAAGAGAATGTCAAAACTTGAATATGAAAAGAAGCTTAATAAGAAGTCTTCAAGTAATGGACCTATATGCTTCCTCCTTCTTGAGTTGAATGATGGAATTAGAGATAGGTTGTGTCACGACCCGCATGTACACCCTAGAAGTTAGGGAATTCTTAGGTCGCAACATGGCGTACTTGACCTCTCGGAGGTATTGTACAAGACCTTAGACATCATTCATTGCACATATACGAGGAGTAGTGTGGAATTAAAACTTTTTTTTCAAAAACATAATGCGGAAGTCATCTCATGAAACGTCTAACAGATGTCTCAAAAACAATCTATGACATCATGAATACAATAGTCTTGGGTTACGGCCCATAAAAGTCAAACATAAAGGAAAACATAAATACAACATAGTGGTGGTAGTCCTCGGATGCTATGAGGAATCACTAATCTTCTCTTCATGGAAACCTTGGAAACTCTATCCTTCAAGCAACCTCAATCATCTCAAGACCCTACATGGACAACATTTAGGAAATATGCATTAGTACGATACGTACTAGGTATTGAAACATCATACCAACCATAAGATATCTCAAAGGGTTAGTCAATAATAGACATAATCTTAACAGATAAAGACATAAGCATAACATGTATATCGTAAGCATATTAAAGAATCATAAAGCATATAAGAGTTCATACTTAACTCGTTGTCTTTCTTACTATTATGAGCTATCTCACAAGCCACCTTCAATCATCCTTGTGCAAGGCTAAAGTAGCATCACATACTACAACCAAAGATAAGTACCTCTCTTTGGTCATACTTGATCATATTTCACTTTCATTATTAAGACCTAAGTTTATCATAACATATGAGCTCTATGCCTGTAGGCCACCTCCAAACACATTTGTGCAATTCATGTAGAACATAACATAATACCTCACACACCAAGCATATCTTGAAATCACCCTAACTTTTTCATGCCATCCTAGGAGTCATCTAAAGATCTTGTTCATATTGACAAGGAACTATCATCTTAAGTCAATCATGTCATTAAAGGCAACTATAACACTATCAAAGCTAAACATACATCATGAAGGGGTCATGTCATAGGTAGCTTCAAGTCATACTTGTGCATTGTATAGATGGCATCCCATACTACCATCCATACTAAGTACGCTTCTAGACCAACCTAAGAAAAGCTAACTTGTCTTGCAACCTTGTCTATTCAGCTCAACATACTATAATGTAAAATATCTCAACATAAAAACCAAGCTAACTAAAGGAAGGATACAACCATCCTAACCAGCATGCAACCAATCATGTAGGTGCAATCTAATAATAGGGGAGCATGAATCCTCATACCCTAAGCTATCATGAGAAACTTATCTCAAGTTAATCGATGTAATGCACCTTGTATGCAAGACAAACAATCATGAAATACATCTAGCATGGAAGTCAAGCTAACATTAGGAGAGTATATGTGTTTCCCCTAAAGCTACCATTAAATGGTTTTGGCCTAACCAAGTCAAACTATCATGATCAAGTATCCTTACAACACAAGACCATGCTAATCATGGGAGAGCTCATTACCTCTATCCCAAGCTACCATGAAGTTCCTCAAACACAAGATACCATGAGTAATCTCACTCAATCTTCCATTAGATTCCACATCTCAAGATACCATGAGTATTTCAAATCAAGCCTCCTTGAGATTCACTATCCCAAGCTACCCTTGATATCTACTATCTCAAACTATCCTGAGTACGTCACTCAATCTACCATGTCCTTGGTGTTGTCTCACCAAGTCTATAACACAAGAAGTGATCATACAACTCATCTTCAAGCTAATCTTAGTGTATCATGTATTGATTCATTTTAGGTTCTTAAGTCAACCTAAGGTTCATCTTGGTCTGAACTTGCTTCTCCGAATCATATTCATGTCTAGGTGTAGAAGAGAAAGGAACATCATCACAATCATCTTCATCAAGACTTTTACCCTCAAAGCCCTAACAATAATGGTTGTGATCCCTACAATCCATTACCACATTCTCATGATTAATTCTCAATTTCATGTTAATCTATTCAACTAGATCATTAAAAGGCACTTCAAGTCATACATGATCATATGGGTTCAATTTCATCTTTACAAGTAAAGACCAACCTAGATCAACTAAGCCTGGTTCAATTCATATTTAAGTGATTCAATCATGATCAAATAGTAGAGAATACAATTGAATAAAGAAGATCAATGTAACATTTTGAAATACCGAGGTCATGTGATAAGACTTAAATGGTCTCCTTAGGATATAAACCATTGTTCCTAGCCAATTAGGCATATTTGGAGTCTTTGAAGTGGTGTTGGAACCGAAACTCTTAAACGTCCGGCAAATTGGTTCATAAGAGGGCTAGAGTGTCCTTTTGATATAACCAAGTTAAAGAGTCGGAATTTGGTAAACAGTTGTAACCATAGGTGTAGAATATTGTGTGGGATGGTTTCATGCTGGAAAAGTTAGGGTACGACTCCTCGAGGACTAAACGAGGACCCTCGAGGAGGACCTTTGAAGCAGCAGGGCATGACGGACCCCATGACAGGGCGTCACAGGCGCGACGGGGCGTTGAGGCCTCCGTCGTGCCAGCCTTAGCTCCTGGGGAAAATCCTCCACCTGCACAAGTCTCTGACCAACGTGACGGATATGCAGGACGGAGGGAAGCCAGTCCGTCACGGCCACGACGGACCGTCGTCGTGGAACCGTCGTGGAGGTTATGTGACAGTTTTCAGAAAGTTAGTTTTAGTTATTTAATTAATTAAGTGTCTTAGGGGTGGTTAGCGGTTTAAGGGAAGACTAATTAAGTGAATTAAGACCCTATATAAATACCCTAACCCTCATTAGCCTAATCATTCTCTCAAAAACAAAACTCTCTTCCTTCTCTCTACGTTCTCTCTCTATTGGAAGACTCCATTGGAGATCAACTTGGGGAGATCATTGGGGGCTGGTTTAGCACGAAATTCACCGTCAAAACGTCATCAAACCTTAAGGTATGGGATCTAATTCACCTTTGAGATTCTTTCCTCAAAGGGTTCCTTCAAAGCTTTTTCCAAAAAGTTGAGTTTCTTATGGGTTTCATCCAAATCCGAATTTGATCATGTGAATTGAGTAAATTATGTATTCTTTGGGTTAGAATAAATAGATTATCATGAATTGTAACTTGATTATGGTGAATTGAAGTAGTTTGATCTAGATTGTGGGTGATGACCCCTAACCCTTAACCCTAAATGTAGAATTGATATGGATTAGGTTAAGTTCGATAAAATTGATCTCCTAATTAGTTAAATGGTCTTTAATGATTGTCATTGCATTGATTATGGGTCTATTATGATGAATTGAAGTTCTTCACACCTATGTTCTTGAATATTGAATCTAAGTTAAGAAGATACACTTGAGGTCATGTTATTAAGCTTTGATGTAATATTGCTTCATAGTATAGTGCTTCTCCTTGATTAGTTCTTGTGATTTATTATTGAACTACATTGACGTGATGATCTAAGATTGGTTGATCTATGGGTTGATGGTAAGGCCCTTTATTGATGGATTATGGACGAGTATGGGTAAGTCTTGATGATCCTTGCCTTTACTTCAAATTATGGTTAATTGTCTTCAAGTGATAATGTTATGTTGAAGTATGGTTTGATTGATGTTATAAGTTGATATGATACATGAATTGATATGCTTAGGTTGGTTGTGAGGTTGCTAGGTGTAATGTAATATAGGGAAGTTGTACGATGTGCCCTATTATGATGAGTTGTATGAGGGTTGACTTCACCTATATGAATTGTTAATGAAAGGACTAATTCTCATACAATTCTTATTGAGCTATAATGATGATTATACGAGGGATTGACCCTCCTATCTAATTAAATTGAGAAAATTAATAAAGACTAAAGATTTCTCTAAATGGGGACTTAGCTTAGTACCGAGCAAACTTGACAATGGGAGGTGATGACTTGTCCCTAGAAAGGAAAGATTCATCCTAGAAGTTGCCCATGTGACGATAACTCCCATGTATGAGGGATGTGTCACTTTAAGGGATTCCCATGAGGAGCAGCCCATATTACCAAATGGTATAAATTGGGATATCTACCTCTTAGTTCTTGAACTATGTTGCCACCATAGGATACTAGCTAGTGGATCCACCTAGATAGCTATGTTTACATTAGGTTCTACCTTGGCCGGTAGACCACCTTCCATCGGTGTAAGGTTTCACTACACCGGATTCCACATTCGATTATGTGGTCTATGTCGGTTAAGGCAAATGTTCCCTAAACTAAAATGAATGAATAAGGTATAGGCTAATCAAAGTAACTTGAGAGGTTGGCTATAGCTTAGGTAGGGGTGTGGGACTCTACCTACGTCTTTCACTAGTTTGCCTTGATAGGAACTTTGAGAGGTCAATATTATATATGTAAAGAGATGCTATGATGTAAATGGTTTGTATGTTGAATAACATACTTATGAATATAATATTGTCATCTTTGCTTGAAGAAGGACGTATTATGATATGAAGAGTATGTTGGTAAGCAAATTGCTAATTGTAGTCTTGGTAGGTTACTTGATTGAGTAGGAGACATGGTAATTTTACTTGATCATTGCACTTGTGACTTATTGAAGGTTATCATTAGTATACTTTGCTTTGCTATGGTTTAATTGCATATGTAGTCTATTATGTTTTCATAAATGTCCCTATTTAAATATATTTGATTGGTAATTGTATATGAGATTCCATACTTAGTACATGTGGAGTACTAATCCCGTTTCTTTCCCTTTTCCCAAACATTTTAGGTTCGGGTCGTTGAGATTGATCCAAATTGCTAGGAAGGAAGACTTGGGTATTTTGCCATCCAAGTGGTAGGTCCTCACTCTCGAGGACGTGGCCGATATCTCTCTTTTATGATGTGTAGTTACTATGATTCTATGTTGACTCTGCTATTCTCTTGAGACGATGTAGTAGACAGCCTATATGCGGCTTCTTTCATTTGATGTAGGGCTATGCCCAAGACTTATTGTAATCGATAGATGGTTTATGAGATGAGACGGTTTTATGAATATTATTTTCTAAATATATAAGTGTATGAAATAAAAGTAGAAGACTAAGTAATCTTCGTATATGAACAAGTCTATGTATACTTGATATATATAATGATGTGTATGTAGAGGTCTATGTAAATCTCCGAGTAGTTTTAGATAAAAAGTTTTTAATTCTTTCTGATTTTTAGTCGATGAATGCTATGACGAAGCTAAGAGGCTTGTCTTAGTCCTCCGAGAGGACGACGACGCCGGTTACGTCTAGGGGGTAAACCCGGATGTGACAAACTTGGTATCAGAGCATGAGGTTGAATATCCTTGATGTTAACATCTCTCTCTCAACCACGTTATTTAAGTTTGTATTCATAATTGTGAAGCGCGCCACACTTATAAATAGGAACTTATTTGGTGATTAGGAATCATTCTCGTTGTTGGAAATCCATATCGTGCCCCTAGAATGTACGTCGGATATGCTTTCGCCTGAACCTTGTGTTTTGGTTATAGGAGATGAATACTAGAAGAAACGCGGCTCGAAGACTTGAGGAAGAGATGGCTGCTGCGGGAATTCCTCATGATGAACCTGCTCCTCCTCTTGAAGAGGTTGCTATTGATGACCAGGTTCCTGCTGATCCTCCACCGATGACAGAAGCTCAGATGAGAGCTATTATTGCTCAAATGGCTCAAGCCATGACTACTCAAGCTCAAGCCGCAACCGTGCAAGCCCAAGCTATGACTGCTCAAGCCAATAGGGATTTGACACCTAGAGTCCATGAACAGACTATGGCCTCCAGACTTAGGGATTTCACTCGAATGAATCCTCCTGTGTTTTATGGGTCGAAGGTTGATGAAGACCCTCAGGAATTTATTGATGAGGTTCACAAAATTTTGTGTGATATGGGGCTGTCATCTAGCGAGAATGCCGAGTTGGCCTCATACCAACTCAAGGATGTCGCTCAGATATGGTATGCGCAATGGAAGGACAACAGGCCACTTGGAAGTGGGTTAGTGACGTGGGAGTTATTCAAAGGGGCCTTCATTGATCGGTTCTTCCCTAGAGAGATGAGGGAAACGAAGGTGGTGGAATTCATCAATCTCCGCCAAGGAACGATGAGTGTTCATGAGTATTCTCTGAAATGTACTCAATTGGCCAAATATGCTCCGTCTTTGGTCTCCGACCCTAGAGACAAAATGAGTCGATATGTGATAGGTATATCGGACAACTTACAAGAGGAGTGTCAATCGGCTATGCTACATGATAACATGAACATTGCTCGTCTCTTGGTGCATGCAAGAAGGGTTGAGGAGGCTAGAGCAAAAAGGAAGGATAAGGATAAGGACTCAAGAAGGACAAGGTATTCTGAGAGTGAAACTGCTAAAGATAGGTTGGGAATTCAAGACAGGCGTAGATTCAAGAAGAGGTTCTCAAACCACGTTCCATCCAAATTTCCCAAGACTAGGGATCCTAAAGCCCCTAGACTAAAAGTTGCAAAAGGAAAGGATTGAAACTCATCTAATGAGAAGCCTACTTGTGTTAAGTGTGGGAAGGGTCACTATGGAGAATATTTGGTAGGAACGGGGATTTGCTTTGGTTGCGGGAAAAATGGTCATCGAGTTCGAGATTGTCCTAATGCTAAAGGAAAAGAAAAAGGTGGTCAGCCAAGTGGTTCTAATAGTGCTCCTAAGAAGAACCGTTTTTATGCTCTTCGTACGATATATGACCAAGAGGCCTCTCCCGATGTGGTGACTGGTATGTTACAAATCTTTGCCATTGATGTGTATGCATTACTTGATCCGGGTGCTACTTTGTCTTTCGTTACTCCATTAGTAGCTAAGAAGTTTAGTACATTAGCTGATGTTTTGCATGAACCTATTTTGGTGTCTACTCCGGTTGGTGAATCAGTGGTAGCAAAAAGGGTCTATCGAAATTATCCTATTTCAATGCCTCATAGAGTTTCTCATATTGATCTAGTTGAGCTAGACATGTTTGATTTTGATGTCATATTAGGTATGGACTGGTTGCATGCTAGTTTCGCTTCCATCGATTGTAGGACCAAAATTGTGAGGTTTTGTTTCCCAAATGAACCCGTTATAGAATGGAAGGGTGGAAATTCTCTTCCTAGAGGTCGTTTCATAACATGCCTAAAGGCGTGTAAAATGACCTCGAAGGGGTGTCTCTACCATATTGTGAGAGTCGAAGAAGGATTCCAAAGTTCCTCCTATAGAGTCAGTCCCCGTGGTGAGTGAATTTACGGAGGTCTTTCCTGATGACCTTCCTGGCATTCCTCCCGAACGGGAAATCGATTTCGGTATCGATTTGCTACCGGAAATAAATCCTATCTCTATTCCTCCTTATAGAATGGATCCGGCTGAGTTAAAGGAATTGAAGGCACAACTTAAAGATTTGCTAGGCAAGGGCTTTATAAGGCCTAGCATTTCTCCATGGGGTGCTCCGGTCTTGTTCGTGAAAAAGAAAGATGGGTCCTTGAGGATGTGTATTGACTACCGACAACTCAACAAGGTTACCATCAAGAACAAGTATCCTCTTCCTTGGATTGATGATTTATTTGATCAACTCGAAGGAGCGAGTTACTTCTCAAAGATTGATTTGAGGTCCGGGTACCACCAGCTTAGAGTGAGAAATGAAGATATTCCAAAGACAACTTTTCGGACTCGATATGGGCATTATGAGTTCGTGGTTATGTCCTTTGGTCTCAGAAATGCTCCGGCGGCATTTATGGATCTGATGAACAGGGTGTTTCGAAATTACCTAGATTCATTCGTTATTGTATTTATCGATGATATCTTGGTATATTCAAAAAATGAGGTTGACCACATGGATCATCTAAGGGTAGTATTGCAAACCCTTAGGGAACATAAATTGTTCGCCAAGTATAACAAGTGCGAGTTTTGGCTGAGGTCGGTGGCATTTCTTGGGCACACCATCTCTAGTGAGGGAGTTGAGGTAGACCCAAGGAAGACCGATGCGGTAAGAAACTGGCCTAGACCCTTGACACCAACTGACATTAGGAGTTTCTTGGGTCTAGCGGGTTATTATCGAAGGTTCGTAGAAGGCTTTTCATCCATTGCATCTCCTTTGACTTCATTGACTCAAAAAGGTAAAAAGTTTGAATGGTCAGAGGCATGTGAGAAGAGTTTTCAATTATTGAAGGATAGGCTTACTTCCGCTCCGGTGTTAACTTTACCGGAAGGATCTAAAGGGTTCATTATGTATTGTGATGCATCCCGCGTAGGTTTGGGGTGTGTGCTTATGCAAAATGGGAAGGTGATTGCCTATGCTTCGCGGCAACTTAAGGTGCATGAGAGAAATTATCCTACTCATGACCTTGAGTTAGCGGCCGTGGTATTTGCTTTAAAAATATGTATACACTACTTGTATGGTGTTCATGTGGATGTTTTCACTGATCATAAGAGCCTTCAATATGTGTTTACCCAAAAAGATTTGAATCTTCGATAAAGAAGGTGGTTAGAGTTGTTGAAAGATTATGATATGAGTGTCCTATATCATCCCGGCAAGGCAAATGTGGTGATGGATGCTTTAAGTCGTATGACTATGGGTAGTGTGTCTCGTATCGAAGAAAACAAGAAAGATCTAGTAAAAGATGTTCATCGTTTGACTAGATTGGGAGTGCGATTGGTGAGTTCGCTAAATGGAGGTGCCACGGTTCATCATAGCTCCGAGTCATCATTGGTGGTTGAGGTGAAGTCCAAACAACACCTTGATCAACTATTGATGGAGTTAAAGGAATCGGTTCTTGGCAAGACGAACGAGTCATTCTCCTTAGGAGAAGACAGTGTATTGAGGTATCAAGGGAGGTTGTGTGTTCCTGATGTGGATGGATTGAGGGATCGGATCCTTGATGAAGCCCATGGATCCCACTATTCCATCCATCCCGGTTCTACAAAGATGTATCATGACCTTCGAGAAATATATTGGTGGGAAGGTTTGAAGAGAGATATAGCGGAATTTGTTGCTAAATGTCCGAATTGTCAACAAGTGAAGGCGGAACATCAAAAGCCGGGTGGCTTACTACAGGAGATCCAAATTCCTACTTGGGAGTGGGAAGACATTAATTTGGATTTCGTAGTAGGGTTGCCTCGAACTCAAAAGTCATTTGATTCTATATGGGTGATTGTTGATAGATTGACTAAGTCCGCTCACTTTATCCCCGTCAAATCTACGTATTCGGCGGAAGATTATGCGATGATTTTCATAGATGAGATTGTGTGTCATCATGGTATTCCGTTATCCATCATTTCGGATAGAGGTGCACAATTCACATCTAGATTTTGGAAGTCGTTTCAAAAAGGTTTGGGTACTAAAGTAAAATTAAGTACCGCCTTCCATCCTCAAACGGATGGTCAAGCGGAACGCACGATTCAAACTCTTGAGGATATGCTTAGAGCTTGCATCATTGATTTTAAAGGGAGTTGGGATAAGCAATTGCCGTTGGTGGAGTTTGCATATAATAATAGTTTCCATTAGTCCATCTCCATGGCTCCCTATGAAGCCTTGTATGGAAGGAGGTGTAGGTCTCCTATAGGATGGTTTGAAGTAGGTGAGTCATCGATATTCGGTCCCGGCTTGATTTACAAGACATTAGAGAATGTACATATCATAAGAAATAGGTTGCAAACAGCCTATAGTCGACAAAAGTCCTATGCCGATAATAGAAGAAGGGACTTGGAGTTTGAAGAGGGTGATAAGGTGTATTTGAAAATTTCACCTATGAAGGGAGTGGTAAGATTTGGCAAGAAAGGGAAATTGAGCCCTCGATATGTAGGCCCTTATGAGATTTTGGAAAGGGTTGGTAAAGTTGCCTATCGTTTAAGATTACCTGATGAGCTAGCTTTGGTTCATCCGGTTTTCCATGTCTCCATGTTGAAGAAGTGTGTCGGGAATCCCGAGTCTATTCATCCTCTTGAAGGCCTCGGAGTCAAGGATAACCTCTCTTATGAGGAGGTTCCGGTTCAAATCCTTGATAGGCAAGTGAAAAGGTTGAGGAACAAAGAGGTGGTTTCCGTAAAGGTGCTATGGAGGAACCACCTAGTTGAGGGTGCAACATGGCAGGCGGAGGCCGACATGAAAACCCGTTATCCTCATCTTTTTGATGTTTAAGGTTAGTATCTCTCTCTAATAATATAAATACGTTAGATATTGTGAATCCCTGTTGTTTTTGTGAAACTTTGCAAAACTTCTAGTTTTGGAGACTTCTAAAATGGAGTCACTTTAAGGCGACCTTAGATAAATTTGGAAGTTTTCTTGCTTCTTGCATAATTGAGTCAATTTTTGTGATTTAGGTATGGTTAATCCTTGCTGATATTGTATTTAGTATATTGATAAAATGAACTTTGTACTAATTGATTTGTGTGATAAATAATTGAGCTCATGCCTATATGAAAAGGAGAAAAACCTCATGAGGAAATGTTGAGATCATGTATGGTAAATTGATGTTTTGTAGTATTTTTATGAATTAATATAGTTCATGCTAACTAAATATTGTGAATTGGTTGAGCTGCTAGTCTTGAGTCTACTCCCACATTTTAAGAGTGTTTTGTGTCATTCGGGGACGAATGTTCCTAAGGGGGGGGTAATGTAACATTTTGAAATACCTAGGTCATGTGATAAGACTTAAATGGTCTCCTTAGGATCTAAACCAGTGTTCCTAGCCAATTAGGCATATTTGGAGTCTTTGAAGTGGTGTTGGAATCGAAACTCTTAAACGTCCGGCAAATTGGTTCATAAGAGGGCTAGAGTGTCCTTTTGATATAACCAAGTTAAAGAGTCGGAATTTGGTAAACATTTGTAACCATAGGTGTAGAATATTGTGTGGGATGGTTTCATGCTGGAAAAGTTAGGGTACGACTCCTCGAGGACCAAACGAGGACCCTCGAGGAGGACCCATGAAGCATCTGGGCATGACGGACCCCATGACGGGGTGTCACAGGCACGACGGGGCGTCGAGGCCTCCGTCGTGCCAGCCTTAGCTCCTGGGGAAAATCCTCCGCCAGCACAAGTCTCTGACCAACGTGACGGATGTGCAGGACGAAGGGAAGCCAGTCCGTTACGGCCACGACGGACCGTCATCGTGGAACCGTCGTGGAGGTTCTGTGATAGTTTTCAGAAAGTTAGTTTTAGTTATTTAATTAATTAAGTGTCTTAGGGGTGGTTAGGGGTTTAAGGGAAGACTAATTAAGTGAATTAAGACCCTACTATAAATACCCCAACCCTCATTAGCCTAATCATTCTCTCAAAAACAAAACTCTCTTCCTTCTCTCTACTTTCTCTCTCTATTGGAAGACTCCATTGGAGATCAACTTGGGGAGATCATTGGGGGCTGGTTTAGCACGAAATTCACCATCAAAACATCATCAAACCTTAAGGTATGGGATCTAATTCTCCTTTGAGATTCTTTCCTCAAAGGGTTCCTTCAAAGCTTTTTCCAAAAAGTTGAGTTTCTTATGGGTTTCATCCAAATCCGAATTTGATCATGTGAATTAAGTTAATTATGTATTCTTTGGGTTAGAATGAATAGATTATCATGAATTGTAACTTGATTATGGTGAATTGAAGTAGTTTGATCTAGATTGTGGGTGATGACCCCTAACCCTTAACCCTAAATGTAGAATTGATATGGATTAGATTAAGTTCGATAAAATTGATCTCCTAATTAGTTAAATGGTCTTTAATGATTGTCATTGCATTGATTATGGGTTTATTATGATGAATTGAAGTTCTTCACACCTATGTTGTTGAATATTGAATCTAAGTTAAGAAGATACACTTGAGGTCATGTTATTAATCTTTGATGTAGTATTGCTTCATAGTATAGTGCTTCTCCTTGATTAGTTCTTGTGATTTATTATTGAACTTCACTGACGTGATGATCTAAGATTGGTTGATCTGTGGGTTGATGGTAAGGCCCTTTATTGATGGATTATGGAGGAGTATGGGTAAGTCTTGATGATCCTAGCCTTTACTTCAAATTATGGTTAATTGTCATCAAGTGATAATGTTATGTTAAAGTATGGTTTGATTGATGTGATAAGTTGATATGATACATGAATTGATATGCTTAGGTTGGTTGTGAGGTTGCTAGGTGTAATGTAATATAGGAAAGTTGTACGATGTGCCCTATTATGATGAGTTGTATGAGGGTTGACTTCACCTATATGAGTTGTTAATGAAAGGACTAATTCTCATACAATTCTTATTGAGCTATAATGATGATTATACGAGGGATTGACCTTCCTATCTAATTAAATTGAAAAAATTAATAAAGACTAAAGATTTCTCTAAATGGGGACTTAGCTTAGCACCGAGCGAACTTGACAATAGGAGGTGATGACTTGTCCCTAGAAAGGAAAGATTCATCCTAGAAGTTGCCCATGTGACGATAACTCCCATGTATGAGGGATGTTTCACTTTAAGGGATTCCCATGAGGAGCGGCCCATATTACCAAATGGTATAAATAGGATATCTACCTCTTAGTTCTTGAACTATGTTGCCACCATAGGATACTAGCTAGTGGATCCACCTAGATAGCTATGTTTACATTAGGTTCTACCTTGGCCGGTAGACCACCTTCCATCGATGTATGGTTTCACTACACCGGAATGCACATTCGATTATGTGGTCTATGTCGGTTAAGGCAAATGTTCCCTAAACTAAAATGAATGAATAAGGCATAGGCTAATCAAAGTAACTTCAGAGGTTGGCTATAGCTTAGGTAGGGGTATGGGACTCTACCTACGTCTTGCACTAGTTTGCCTTGATAGGAACTTTGAGAGGTCAATATTATATATATAAAGAGATGGTATGATGTAAATGGTTTGTATGTTGAATAACATGCTTATGAATATAATGTTGTCATCTTTTCTTGAAGAAGGACGTATTATGATATGAAGGGTATGTTGGTAAGCAAATTGCTAATTGTAGTCTTGGTAGGTTACTTGATTGAGTAGGAGACATGGTAATTTTACTTGATCATTGCACTTGTGACTTATTGAAGGTTATCATTAGTATACTTTGCTTTGCTATGGTTTAATTGCATATGTAGTCTATTATGTTTTCATAAATGTCCCTATTTAAATATATTTGATTGGTAATTGTATATGAGATTCCATACTTAGTACATGTGGAGTACTAATCCCTTTTCTTTCCCTTTTTCCAAACATTTTAGGTTCGGGTCGTTGAGCTTGATCCAAATTGCTAGGAAGGAAGACTTGGGTATTTTGCCATCCAAGTGGTAGGTCCTCACTCTCTCGAGGACGTGGCCGATATCTCTCTTTTATGATGTGTAGTTACTATGATTCTATGTTGACTCTGCTATTCTCTTGAGACGATGTAGTAGACAGCCTATATGCGGCTTCTTTCATTTGATGTAGGGCTATGCCCAAGACTTATTGTAATCGATAGATGGTTTATGAGATGAGACGGTTTTATGACTATTATTTTCTAACTATATAAGTGTATGAAATAAAAGTAGAAGACTAAGTAATCTTCGTATATGAACAAGTCTATGTATACTTGATATATATAATGATGTGTATGTAGAGGTCTATGTAAATCTCCGAGTAGTTTTAGATAAAAAGTTTTTAATTCTTTCTGATTTTTAGTCGATGAATGCTATGACGAAGCTAAGAGGCTTGTCTTAGTCCTCTGAGAGGACGACGACGCCGGTTACGTCTAGGGGGTAAACCCGGATGTGACAATCAACATAAAACCTTCATCAAGCCTCTAATGGCCTAAAATCACCATGATCACCTTCAAGTTCAATTACAACAATTGACTATGAATTCACCGTGAAAACAATGCATAATCATCTCATAAACAGAATTGAATGTTGCCCACTAGATTGGGATCACCATCAAGCCTTACCCACAATGCAATCACAACTGTCTTTAGATTGGGGTTCTTTGAATTCACAATTGAAGGGAAACTAGGGTCAATTCATTGATGGAATAATGCATGAATTAATAAGCTTCACATACCTTAGATTATAGCCTTAATCTTAGTTTGAACCCTTGAAGAAATTGTCCTAAGTTGCTTCCCCCAATTCGTCTTCTTCTTCAATGGTGTTCTTGAGAGTTCTAAGGTGAGAGAGAGGTTTTGATTTGGAGTCTAGAGTCTAAGGGAGTATTTTATTTTTTAAATACTCCTAAAATACCTAAAATCACGTAATTTAACTTCCCATACATTTATTTTGACTTGGGGTGAATTTCCCAATTCACCCCTCCACTTTACAGTGAGCTACGAGAAAATTGCAGGTTCCATCGACGGATGCAACCTACTGGGTGTCGACCAAACGACGGGCCCTCCTGGAAAGCCATCATTCTGGTCTGAAGCAACGACCCGGATTCTTGAATCTGAATCGCCACCTGTGTTGTTGACCTCTCAGTGGTCGCAGACAAGCCTCATCTTGCATTCATCACATTCATCTAGTTAATTTTAGCAGAAAATTTAAAACTATTTATATGTATGAAGTTTACTTAGACTGCACATAGTCATTACATATTAATCATTACATACTAAGCTCAACATCAATAGACAACCATCTAACATAAAGAATTAATTCAAAACTGAAGATGAATATATCGTAAATGGTGTTCCAAACACGGCCTTACATCAAAAGGTTTGAAATGAAATATGAAAGAAACGCTAGGGAAAACATCCACTAGCTGTGTCGATAGTTAAAGCTGGACTAATGTGTGTAGCATCCTCGAAATCAAGAGGACCTACCAAATGGTCAGGAGAAACGCTGAAGTCCAAACCGCTGCAAGTGTTGTCAATCTTCTCTCTGACCTGCACTTATAAAAATAGTAAATAGTAGGGGGGTTAGTACACCACTTGTACTAAGTATTGGTGTATGCACACATACACATAAAGCTATGCATGATCAATGAAAGCTCATGCTAAGCAACATGCCATTTCTGGAAAGTCTAGTCATTAGACTTTTCTAATTCGTTAGTTGTGAATTGTGGTATGAATATGATGTATTTTAATGCATTAAAAGCACACAAATCATTTTCTATATGATTACAAGACATTAGTATCATCAACATAATTTTAGAACAACTCGAGCGAAGATTTGAAATTTTGATCTCCCTAACCCGAGAGCTCCATTTTTGACACTTCGATTATTTTTCAGTCTTTTTCATCTTCTTGTTGTGTAGTTCAATAATTTCTTTGGTCCTATGTTTTAGTTACAAGTGCAATGATTCATTGTAGTCCCATACCCACAATGAATCGATGTAAGTAATCAAAGGACTAAGGAATGATTTCCCTACCTTATAGTGAGTCATTCTTTACACTATATATTCATCGCATTTCATAAGCCATTCTATATTGGTCATGCCATTTATTTCATTACTTTCATCTTAGGTAAGTTATGAGGTATTTATTTAGCCATAAGTTTCTACTTCCCTTTATTGACATCATATAAGAAGTCATTATAAGTCAATCTTATTTGGCTTTGCCCACTATTTGCTGAAACTTCATGAGTGTGATATTGGCACTTGACATTCTTAAGATCTTCTTCATTGCTCACTTTGAACGTACATTCCATTATCATCATCATTCTCACTTTCATAGTGACATCATTAGGAATAAGATCATGCGATCTTAACATGAAATCCAGTGTCTCCCCCATACTTAAAAGAGGTGATTCACCGGTTAAAATGAATCTAGACCATGTGATCTACTCATGGAATCCAATGTCTGTCCCACACCGAAAAGGGGTGATCCCCGGCTAAGGCGAATCCATCTCAAGTGTTTCCTCTACACCGAAAAGGAGTGGCTCATGGCTATAGTGAACAAAGAACATATCGTGAGCATTAGCCGACATAGATCATGTGAGCTAAACATGAAATCCAGTGTCTGCCCCACATCGAAAAGGGGTGGGATCACCGGCCAAGGTGAAACCGTACATGCCTAGCTCGCTTAGGAGGAAACCACTTGCTAGTTCCTATGTTGGCTAGACATAGTTCGAAGACTACAGACTTAATGATACGACTTTTCCACCTCGGTGGTAGCCTCGTCTTCATGAGACTTACACGTGCAAGCACATGCTCATAACTAGTCTATCGGTGTTGTGCTCACTTTTATTATCTTCTTAATCTTTTAGAGTTGACTCAAGCATTATGGAAGCTTACTTCTAGATTGAGATTTATTTAGTCTTTTGATGACTTGTCATCCTTACTTTACATTGATGAAATGTGAATTGTCCTTACATATCATCCTTACTTTACATTGATGAAATGTGAATTGTCCTTACATATCATCCTTACTTTACATTGATGAGATGTGAATTGTCCTTACATATCATCCTTAGGTGTTAATGAGACTAGTCTCACACATTCTAACACCTTCATTCGTGAGTATTCTTTTAACATAGTAGCTTAGGTGTAAGTAAGACTCGTCTCACTTCCTTTAACACCCCATTCTGGTCACTTACTTAATTTAGACCCCTTTAATTATGTTATAAACTCACGTTACTTCTTTACTTTAGTGTAGTAGATTCACTTCATAGTTTATGGACGATGAACACTTCTTTCAATGAGTTACATATGTTCATAGTTCATTCTTTTAGAGCATGTTGGGAGTTGTCCCAATGGATGGCATGCCCTTGGTTATGGATTCATTGAATTACTTTAGAAGTGCTTATAATATCATTTGATACTCTAACTACAAAAGATTGGCTTATTATTAGTATTGGCCTCAGAATTAGGGATGTTAAACTAGCAATCCATTTTTATTGGCATAAGCCAATTTTACATATGTTCATATTTAAATTGCCATATGTATGAACCCTTAGCCAATCTTTTAATCATTTACATAAGCTCATAGCCATTAGCATGCATTCGTTTTGACAAAGTAGTGTTATACAATTTTATTGGCATCAGATAGTCTATTCATTCAAGATGTGATTTCATAGAGATCTTTTAAGCCAATCTTCGTTTATGAACTTAGGGTAACGTTTTTAAGACATATTGGACAGCATCATATTAGCATTTGATGACTTTAACATCTTCATAACGTTACAAAACAGCAAGTAGACATTCGTCACACACACATCAACACTTGACATTTACGAACGTAACTAACATATGATAGGTTCTTAATTCACGTTGTAAACATTGGCTTCATACGATTTTAAGTTCATAGATTCATGCGACATTCATCATTCCAGAACAATACACGTAAAATCAGACAGCACCACTTACCAACAACATGATCTCTAACCTATTCAACATGGAATCGAAAAGGATACTAGGGACGAGGGAAGTTCGACGAGAACTTTGGGAACAAACCTAGTTTTTGAGATTTCATGAATTACGATGATGGAAAGTACTCTTGGAGAAAGAATTCCGGGAGAGAAACCCATACCTTATGTAGATTCAAATCTACGACGATCACTCTACACGAAATCCTTGAAAAGTACTTTGAAATCGCCTAAGAGAGATTTTAGCGTTCTACTTTCTTGCGGTTTGTTGTTTACTGCCTTAGTCACGAGTCTCTCAAGATTTGATCGTGAATTCTATGTTTAGGAACTGGTATTGCATTATCAAACTTAAGACTTAATTAATTTAATTAAATAACTAATTAGTTAATTACTAAAATACCCCTCCTAAGTTGATTAGACATAGGAGGACCATTGACTTAGCCAAATCCGAAGTTGGCTAAGTGTCTCGGCTGGACCAACGTTTTAAATTAATTAATTTGGCTGATTAGTGAATTAATTAAGGGACTTAAGGGAATTACTAAAATACCCCTAAGTCACTAGGACCATAACTAACAACTTTGGACCATCCTAGGTTAGGTACTATGTTGTCCCTAAGTTGGTTAGGTTAGTTAGGTGTCACCCGACTAGGTCTTAGGTTGTCGGGTCCATTGGCTGGTTATTTTTGATTGATCCTAGGTTATATAGCTAGTTGGTTAGGTTAGTTAGGATGTTGAGTTGGTTAGGAATTCCGGACCCACCTTGCTGGACCCGTCCGCGCACATGCCCCTCACCGCCTAACCAAATTCGGTTAGCATGTTGCATGGTCCCCCTCTCGGCCGGTTCCCACATACTTTTCCCATGTGCTTGCACATGGGTTGGTTGTACTTTGCTAACTAACTATTCTTGATGGCTCATTTGGGAATGTTTACTTATTGTCCCAAGGACCCTCACCATGTCCTTGGGCACTGCTTAATCTACATGATCATTTCAATTGATCATGTGCCATCGTATCTAGGATTGACACTTGGATGCCTCATACCTTTTGTGCGTTGGACGAAATATATTTTATTAGCTTAGGGTCTTCATTGCAGGTTCACTTCTTAAACGTCAATCTTGGATTGGGGTATGGCAAACCAAAAAAGTATATTTCATATTCGTATATAGAAAAATTGGCTAATATCTCTTAGCCAATTTTTCTATACTATGCCAAATATTTCTCAATATTGGGCATTGGGGTGCCTATTTACCCCTAATATGCTATCCTAAGGGCATACTGGGCACTTCTTTAGACATATGATTTTCCGAAACGTTACATTATCCCCCCTTTAGGAACATTCGTCCCTAAATGACACTTACACATTATTTAAACAAAGAGGGTGATTTTCGAAAGTTACTTAATCATTCTTAAATTTTTCTCTTTTGTGAATATCTGATTCACACTTATTTGGATGATGCATAACATTCAAGCTTATCTGATGCTTCATATTTGAGATTGAGGAATTTCCTTCTCAATCACACTTAACTTAATGCACATCCCAACTCATGTAATATAAAAATTATGTCTATGCTTACACAAAAACAGCAACATGAAATGCAAACATGACTTAATTTTAACTCACATAGTGCTATTATAGGACATACGATTAGTGGCCTATCATACCTAATCGACTAAAGCACTTATACTTAGAGTTTTCTTAAACATAAACCAGACTTAGGAAGAGAATATCTAACCTTAAGAACTGAACAAATAAGGGTAGCGGGATCTCATATCGGCCTCGGCCTCCCACGTTGCTCCCTCAACATGATGGTTACGCCATAGGACCTTCACTGTGGCAACCTCCTTGTTCCTCAGCCGCTTCACTTGGTGATGTAAAAGTTTTATTGGAACCTCTTCTCAAGAAAGGTTCTCAACAAATCCTAACCCCTCAACAGGCAGGATGGATGCTGGATTGCCTAGACATTTCTTAAGCATAGAAACGTGAAACACTGGATGAACAGAAGCCATGTCTTGAGTTTATTTCATCTCCTATGCAACGTTTCCCACTCGCTGTAAGATCTCACAAGGACCTATATACCTCGGACTCAACTTGCCTTTCTTACCAAACCTCATCACCCCTTTCATGGGTGATATGTTCAGGTAGACTTGATCACCCACCTCAAACTCAAGAGCTCTCTTTTGGTTATCTGCATAGGATTTCTGACGACTGTAAGCAGTAGCCAAACTATCCCTAATAATCTTTACCTTCTCCACAGCCTCATGCACGATCTCGGGACCAAATATGGGCGATTCTCCTACTTCGAACCAGCCAATCGGAGATCTACATCTTCGGCCATATAATGCTTCGAAAGGTTACATTCCAATATTGTAATGGTAGCGATTATAATAAGAGAACTCTGTCAGCGGCAAGTGATCATCCCAACTCCCCTTGAAGTCAATAAGACATGCTCTCAACATGTCTTCAAGGGTCTGGATGGTACACTCTGCTTGCCCATCTGTCTGCGGATGGAAAGCAGTACTAAGCTTCACCTGTGTACCCAAACTTTTCTGGAAAGATTTCCAAAAATTAGAAGTGAATTGAGACCCTCTGTCCGAAATAATAGATAGAGGAATCCCATGCCATCTCACTATCTCATCTATATAATGCTTGGCATAGTCTTCGGCTTTGAAGGTTGACTTCACAGGTATGAAGTGAGCGGACTTAGTCATTCTGTCAATAATAACCCAAATGGAATCATGTAGTTTCCTAGTCTTTGGAAGACCAACCACAAAATCCATAATGATAGCCTCCCACTTCCACGTTGGGATATCAATCGCCTGAGTGAGACCTCCAGTCTTAAGGTGTTCGTCCTTAACCTGTTGGCAGTTCGGACATTCCTCTACGAACTTAGAGATATATATCTTCATGCCTTACCACAAATAGACCTCTTTAAGGTCTTGGTACATTTTGGTGGCACCTGGATGGATGGAATATACGGAACCATGAACTTCTGCCAAAATACTTGACCTCAAATCATTCACATTGGGTACACATAATTTGTTCTGATATCTGAGTACGCCATCTCCACCTAATGAGAATGACTCATTCAATTTACTCAATACCGAGTCTTTCAACTCTGTGAGTACTGGGTCAAGGTGTTGATAAACTTTAACATCTACAACAAATGAGGATTCGGAACTTGAGTGAACCGAAACACCCCCACTTGGTGCATCTGTCAGCCGTACACCCAATCTTGCCAATTGGTGAACCTCTTAAACCAGATCCTTCTTTTCATCATCAATGTGAAACGCTGCCCATACTCAGTCTGCTCAATGCATCGGCCACCACATTGGCCTTACCTGGGTGATACTACACACTCATGTCATAATCCTTGAGAAGTTCTAGCCATCTCCTCTGACGAAGATTCAATTCCCTCTGCGTGAATACATATTGAACACTCTTATGGTCAGTATACACATCAACATGTACACCATATAAATAATGTCTCCACATATTCAACGCAAAGACAATCGCGGCTAGTTCAAGATCGTGAGTAGGGTAGTTATTTTCATGGATTTTCAATTGTCTTGATGCGTATGCAATCACCTTACCATTCTGCATGAGACCACATCCCAAACCTACTCGGGAAGCATCACAATATACCACATAACCGTCACCACTTCTCGGTAATGTCAATACTGGGGACGAATTGAATCGATCCTTGAGTGCTTGAAAACTCTTTTCACATTTCTCGGACCACTCAAACTTTGCCTTCTTCTTTGTCAATGCGGTTAATGGTGCAACAATAGTGGAAAACCCTTCCATAAACCTGCAAGAATAATTGGCTAAACCCAAAAAGCTCAGAATATCTGTAGGAGTAAGGGGTCTCGGCCAATTTTCACCGCCTCAACGTTCTTATGATCAACTTCAACACCTGGGTCAGTCACCACATGACAAAGAAAGGTCACTGATCTCAACCAGAATTCACATTTGCTGAACTTTGCATACAGCTGATGTTCTCTGAGTACTTGCAATGTCTTTCTTAAGTGTAACTCATGCTCTTCTTTAGACTTAGAGTATATGAGAATGTCATCTATGAATACTATGACGAAGGAATCAAGGTACTCACGGATGACCCTATTCATAAGGTCCATAAACGCGGCTGGTGCGTTAGTGAGACTGAATGTCATGACCAGAAACTCATAGTGCCCATATCTAGTATGAAAACCCGTCTTAGGGACGTCTTCTCACCTCACTCTAAGCTGGTGGTAGCCTGACCGAAGGTCTATCTTGGTAAAAAAACTTTAACCTTGGAGTTGGTCGAATAGATTGTTGATTATGGGAAGAGGGTACTTATTCTTTATAGTGACTTTGTTGAGTTGCCGATAATCGATGCACATTCTAAGGGTTACATCCTTTTTCTTTACGAACAACACTGGAGCACTCCATGGGGATATGCTCGGCTGGATGAAGCCCTTATCAAGTAGATCTTTGAGCTGCAACTTCAACTCTTAGAGTTCAGCTGGTGCAATCCTATACGAGGGAATAGAAATTGGCTTGGTGTTGGGATCTAAATCAACACCAAAGTCAATCTCATTTTTAGGAGGGACTCCTTGTAAATCCTCCAGAAAGACATCTGGGAACTTATTCACTATTGACATAGAATCTATGGAAGGGACTTCTTTATCTAAGTCATTGAATCTAACTAAGTGGTATAAATACACCGTAGCTATCATCTTATTGGCCTCTAAGTTTGAAACAAGTTGGCCGACTGGACTTGAACCACGCCCTTCCCATTCCAGTTCTAACTTATTTGGAAACTGAAACCTCACTACCCTGTTTCGACAGTCTATTGTGGCATAACACTTGTGAAGCCAATCCATACCCAACATTATGTCAAAATCAAGCATGGCTAACTCAACTAGATCAGTGTGAGTGACTGAATAAAGGACCTTAATTGGGCAATTTTTGTACACTTTCTCGGCTCTGATGTTGTCCCCTATGGGAGTACTTACTGAAATTGGATCATGCAAGATTTCAGGAAGCACATCAAATATACTAGCTATCAATCGAGTGACAAATGATAGAGTGGATCCTGGATCTAATAATGAATACACAGGGAAAGCATAGACATGCAATGTACCCGTGACTACATCAGCTGACTTCTTTTACTTTTCTCTACCTTTCAGCGCATAAAACCTGTTCCTCTTAGGAGGTTCGTCTGCAGCATTTGCATTCGGTCGAGGATGAGCATTTAACTTGGCTTGATTATTCACTTGAGGACAGTCTCAGACCATGTGTCCACTTTTACCGCACCTGAAACAGGTGTTAGTACCTACCAAACATTCACCTCCATGCAAACGCCCACACTTACCACAAGGCTTGTTGGTTCGCTGGACGTTACGGTCATTGCCCTTTCTCGGGCCAGACTTATTCACCTTAACTCTAAAATTACCTGAACAAGCGGAGTTACCTGAGTGCCTCTTGAATTTAGGCCTGTTTTGAACTCCAAATGAGCCCCTACCCGAGCTCGAACTAGGCTGGTCCGCGGCTTTAGGCTTCTTGCCTTCATGAATTCGCCTCTTGCGGCGGCTCTCCTCTACTTGTTGAGCATGCACCATCAACCTGCCCAGATCCATATTGTTATGCAGCATGGCTGCCCGACAATCTTCTACCACATCCTCAGATACACGAGTAACGAATCTACTCATCTCATCCCTGCTATTTGCCACCAGAGAAGAATCATACTTTAATAATTTCACAAATTTCAAGAAATACTCCTTGACAAACATATCTCCTTGTCTTAGGTTGACAAACTCTTCAACCTTGGCTTATCTCTGCTCCCTTGGGAAGAACCTCTCCAGAAAGGCATTCTTGAGAACATCCCAAGTGATGGGAAAAGCTCCTCTAGCTCGGCCATCAGCCACATACGGTACCAAACCTATGCCACATCCTTGATTTGATATATATTCAGCTCAACCTTTGCCTCCTCATCAACTCCCATGGCACACAGAATCTTGTGGACCTCATCTACGAAGTCTTGAGGATCCTCGCTGGCCTTGGACCCGTAGTACACTGGGGATTCATCTTGGTGAAGTCTCTCATGGTACTAGCATGCGGGTTCTCTCTAGGAGCACCCTCTCTCGCGGCTTGAGCCGTGATGGCTTGAGACTGAGTCATGATGGCCGGTGCCATCTGCAGCAAAGCATTCCTCACTTCACCATCCGTCAACCCATCTGGGTTGACAGGCACTTGTTCAGCAGCAGCTGGGGCTTGAAGAGTAGCTTGATTTCCTTCCGCAGTTTCTTCCTGAAATCTTCTCGCGGCATTCCTCCTTGTGTTCATTTTCTACACGTATACACAAAAAGAGAGTTAGATCCTCACAATGACATAAAATGTCACAACTCTACATGGCACGATAAAGAGTAGATGAAGGGAGAATTTCCTATCATCGCATAGTCTCTAAGTCATGATTGTGGCGCGCTTCACAACCATAAGCTAGAAACTACATAACGTGGTTGTGTTGAGCTTTAAATCCTAGGTAATTTAACCTCATGCTCTCATACCAAGTTTGTAAGGACCCGGATTCTTTAATTTGAATTGCCACCGGCGTCGTTGACCTCTTAGAGGTCGCAGACAAACCTCATCTTGCATTCATCACATTCATCCAGTTAATTTTAGTTGAAAATTTAAAACTTTTTATCTGTATGAAGTTTACATAGACTTCATAAGTCATTACATATTAATCATTACATACTAAGCTCAACATCAATAGACAACCATCTAACATAAAGAATAAATTCAAAACTAATGATGAATATATCATATATATAGTGTGCCAAATACGGCCTTACATCAAAAGGTTCAAAATGAAATATGAAAGAAATGATAGGGACAACATCCACTAGCTATGTCTATATCTAAAGCTGGACTAATGCGTGTAGCATCCTCCAAATCAAGAGGACCTACCAAATGGTCAGGAGAAACGCTGAAGTCCAAACCGCTGCAAGTGTCGTCAATCTTCTCTCTGACCTGCACTTATAAAAATAGTAAATAGTAGGGGGGTTAGTACACCACTTGTAATAAGTATGGGTGTATGCACACATACATATAAAGCTATACATGATCAATGAAAGCTCTTCCTAAGGAACATGCCATTTCTGAAAAGTCTCATTAGACTTTCCTAATTCGTTAGTTGTGAATTGTGGTATGAATATGATGTATTTTAATGCATTCAAAGCACACAACTCATTTTCTATATGATTACAAGACATTAGTATCATCAACATAATTTTAGAACAACTCGAGCGAAGATTTGAAATTTTGATCTCCCTAACCCGAGAGCTCCATTTTTGACACTTAGATTATTTTTCAATCTTTTTCTTCTTGTTGTTGTGTAGTTCAATAACTCCTTTGGTCCTATGTTTTACTTACAAGTGCAATGATTCATTGTAGTCTCATACCCACAATGAATCGATGTAAGTAATCCAAGGACTAAGGAATGATTTCCCTACCTTATAGTGAGTCATTCTTTACACTATATATTCATTGCATTTCATAAGCCATTCTATATTGGTCATGCCATTTATTTCATTACTTTCATCTTAGGTAAGTTATGAGGTATTTATTTAGCCGTAAGTTTCTACTTCCCTTTATTGACATCATATAAGAAGTCATTATAAGTCAATCTTATTTGGCTTTGCCCACTATTTGCTGAAACTTCATGAGTGTGATATTGGCACTTGACATTCTTAAGATCTTCTTCATTGCTCACTTTGAACGTACATTCCATTATCATCATCATTCTCACTTTCATAGTGACATCATTAGGAATAAGATCATGCGATCTTAACATGAAATCCAGTGTCTCCCCCATACTTAAAAGAGGTGATTCACCGGTTAAAATGAATCTAGACCATGTGATCTACTCATGGAATCCAATGTCTGTCCCACACCGAAAAGGGGTGATCCCCGGCTAAGGCGAATCCATCTCAAGTGTTTCCTCTACACCGAAAAGGAGTGGCTCATGGCTATAGTGAACAAAGAACATATCGTGAGCATTAGCCGACATAGATCATGTGAGCTAAACATGAAATCCAGTGTCTGCCCCACATCAAAAAGGGGTGGGATCACCGGCCAAGGTGAAACCGTACATGCCTAGCTCGCTTAGGTGGAAACCACTTGCTAGTTCCTATGTTGGCTAGACATAGTTCAAAGACTACAGACTTAATGAGACGACTTTTACACCTCGGTGGTAGCCTCATCTTCATGAGACTTACACGTGCAAGCACATGCTCATAACTAGTCTATCAGTGTTGTGCTCACTTTCATTATCTTCTTTATCTTTTAGAGTTGACTCAAGCATTATGGAATCTTACTTCTAGATTAGGATTTATTTACTCTTTTGATAACTTTTCATCCTTACTTTTCGTTGATGAAATGTGAATTGTCCTTACATACCATCCTTACTTTACATTGATGAAATGTGAATTGTCCTTACATATCATCCTTACTTTACATTGATGAGATGTGAATTGTCCTTACATATCATCCTTAGGTGTTAATGAGACTAGTCTCACACATTCTAACACCTTCATTCGTGAGTATTCTTTTAACATAGTAGCTTAGGTGTAAGTAAGACTCGTCTCACTTCCTTTAACACCCCATTCTGGTCACTTACTTAATTTAGACCCCTTTAATTATGTTATAAACTCACGTTACTTCTTTACTTTAGTGTAGTAGATTCACTTCATAGTTTATGGATGATGAACACTTCTTTCAATGAGTTACATATGTTCATAGTTCATTCTTTTAAAGCATGTTGGGAGTTGTCCCAATGGATGACATGCCCTTGGTTATGGATTCATTGAATTACTTTAGAAGTGCTTATAATATCATTTGATACTCAAACTACACAAGATTGGCATATGATTAGTATTGGCCTCAACATTAGGGATGTTAAACTAGCAAACCATTTTTATTGGCATAAGCCAATTTTACATATGTTCATATTTAAATTGCCATATTTATGAACCCTTAGCCAATCTTTTAATCATTTACATAAGCTCATAGCCATTAGCATGCATTCGTTTTGACAAAGTAGTGTTATACAATTTTATTGGCACCAGATAGTCAATTCATTCAAAATGTGATTTCATAGAGATCTTTTAAGCCAATCTTAGTTCATGACTTTAGGGTAACGTTTTTAAGACATATTGGACAGCATTATATTAGCATTTGATGACTTTAACATCTTCATAACGTTACAAAACATTAAGTCAACATTCGTCACACACACATCAACACTTAACATTTACGGACGTAACTAACATATGATTGGTTCTTAATTCACGTTGTAAACATTGGCTTCATACGATTTTAAGTTCATAGATTCATGAGACATTCATCATTAAAGGACCTATCTAGACTAGCAGCACATCGTATATGCAATATACCTAAATGCACATACCCAAATCAATGAGAACAATTCAATTCCACGCTAATCATAACTACATATAATCATATTAAGATCTCATAAAAAGGCTCCTTATCCCCCACTTGGGAATCACTACACATATCTTTCTAACACAATTCCTCCTCATAAGGAACATCAAAATCAATAAAGCCAATCATAATCATAAGAAAATCTGAAAATTTAAATAATTTAATAAAGAAGCATATACCGGAAAGGGACATGAGGAGATCACTCTTGATCATCCTTGGATTTGAGAGCATAGAACCTAGCCTTTGCTTTAGGAACACCTTCCTCACTATTTGCACAAACTTTCTTGCCTTCCCTCACACTAGCCTTTGCTTTAGGGCAATCCCTCATCATGTGGCCACTCTCACCACACCCATAGTAACCATCACCCTTGCCAAACACCTACACTCATGCTTCTTACCACACCTAGGGCAAGTAGGTCGGGAATACTCATTCTTCCGTTGAGGTCTAGGTTAAGACAACCTTTCATCCTCATACTTAGAAACACTAGAATCACCTTGTCCGGAAAAGTTTTGTCGATTTTTAGAACAACCATGTCCATCAGACACCTCCTTGTCCATCCTAATCTTTTTTTTCTCCTTAATTTTTGACTCATCTATTTGTTGAGAAAACACCATGAGTTGGGAGATATCCATGTCATCAACAAGCATTGCCGTATGACACTCTTCATCTACTAGATCGGACATCCCCGTCATCAACCTATTCATCAGACTCTAGGGTTTTCTACCAAACTTGGAGCATACTTACACAAAAGAGTGAACTTCATAGCATACTCCTTTACAGGCATATCCCCTTTCTGGAGGTTTATGAGTCCCCCCAAATTAGCCTCTTTCAATTTGCTAGTAAATACCTATCAAGGAAAGCCGACTTAAAAGTCTCCCATTCAATGAAACCCGCTCTTATAGGTCTACCATATTTCCATTGCTCCTACCAAAGTTTGGAAACATCTTTCAATTGGTAGGCAGCCAACGCCGCCTTTTCAATGAAAGTCACTCCCATGATTGTAAGCACCTTATACACCTCATCAATAAACACATTCGGTTCCCACCCACTTTGGAGCCATAGAACTCCGGTAAATTCATTCTCAAGATCTATCCTACTCTAGCAGCACCCATTCCTTCTATAGGATTAGCCGGAGCAACCTCTCTTATATTAACTTGGGCCGTTAAGTGTTGAGCCAAAAAGTCATAGAAGCCCTAATTTCCTCCAACATCGCATTCCCTATTGGAGGGTCATTAGGAACTTTAGGAGGAACTTGCTCTTACACTTGGGGAGGAATCTCTTCTTCCCCACTCCCATCTCCTTCCTTTCTAGCATTATCCCTAGTGTTATCCATAACCTACAAAATCATAGGAAAACATTAGAAAAGGGCCTACTAAAGTAAAACTCTATGGCATGACTTAAAGAACGAAGAAGTTATAACTTTCCTAAGCATCCCGTAACCTCCTACTCATAGGTGTGTCACGACTCACACCGATGAATAAGACACTACTAGACGTGGTTTTGAGATATCCTAAGAACATTTCATAAACTTATGCTCTGATTCACGACCCGCATGTACACACTAGAAGTTAGGGCATTCTTAGGTCACAACATGTCGTACTTGACCTCTCAAAGATCTTGTACAAGCCCTTAGACATCATTTATTGCATATAGGAAAAGTAGTGCGGAATTAAAACTTATTCTTCAAAAACATAACGTGGAAGTCATTTAAAAAAAACGTCTAACATATGTCTAAAAAACTATCTATGAAATCATGAATACAATAGTCTTGGGTCACGGCCCATAAAAGTCAAACATAAAGAAAACATAGTGGTTGTAGTCCTCGGATGCTGTGACGACTCACCAATCTTCTCTTCTTGGAAACCTTGGAAAATCTACCTTTCAAGCAACCTCAATCTTCTAAAGACCCTACATGGACAACATGTAGGCAATATGTGTTAGTACAATACGTACTAAGTATGTAAGCATTATACCAAACATAAGATATCTCAAAGGTTTAGTCAATAATATACATAATCATATGATATAAAGACATAAACATAACATGTATATCATAAGAATATTAATGCATCATAAATTATATAAGAGTTCATACTAAAGTCGTTGTCTTTCTTACTATTATGAGATATCTCACAAGCCAACTCCAACTATCCTTGTGCAAGGCTAAAGTAGCATCTCATACTACTACCAAATCTAAGTACCTCTCTTTGGTCATACTTTATCATAGTTCACTTTCATAATTAATTCCTAAGTTCACCATAACATATGAGCACTATGCCCCTAGGCCACCTCAATACATACTTGTGCAATGCATGTGAAACATACCATAATACCTCACACACTAAGCATATCTTGAAATTACCCTAACTTGTTCTTGTCATCCTAGGAGTCATCTAATAGATCTAGTTCATATTGACAAGGAACTATCATCGTAAGTCAATCACGTCATGGAAGGCAATTAAAGTAGTATCCATGCTAAACATATATCATGAAGGGGTCATGTCATAGGTATCTTAAAGTCATACTTGTGCAATGCATAGATGACATCCCATACTACCATCCATACTAAGTATTCCTCTAGACCAACCTAAGAAAAGCTAACATGTCTTGGAACCTTGTCTATTAAGCTCAACATACTATCATAGTAGACCTACTATCATGGAAAGCATATGAACATACTAAAAAAACTAACTAAAGTAAGGATACAACCATCCTAACTAAATAAAGAAACGCTAAGTCCCCAAGTAGACAACTTAGACTCATGAAACATCTTTGAGTCATAGCCCATACTACAATCGAAAATGAATTAACAAAGTCTATTACAATGTCTATAACTCAAAAAGATAAACATATTGGTGTCCTTGAATGGATTGAGGAAATAACAAAATTCTAGCTTGAATGATTGCTAATATCCAAGCTTGACTTCGCGAACACCCCTCAATATCCACCTACACGTTTAGAAGTAAACAACATACGGAATTAGTACATTGTATGTACTAAGTATGTCATAATGCATAAACTGATAAGAAATGCACATTTGTCTATGGAATGCTCATTTTGAGTAAAACTTCATAATATAAGTATAATATATAACACATAACATCACGAATACTTCGAAACACATAAACATGAGACTCTCCTACCGAAAGTGATTCTAAGGCTCACTTGAGTGAGTTATGAAGCGACCGCCCATACAATCCCTTCACACACACACCAAAGAGATTCTTTAGACTACCTAGGATAAGATTATTCCCATTACATTAGTTAATCTCCCTACCTAGAATTACTCTACGACTCACTTAAGTAAGACATGAAGAGACCGCCCATACACCCTTTTTCAAACATACCTAAGCAACCTCAAAGCTATTCTAGATAAGTATTTTTTCATTAACATGCTTTCTAACTTATGTCATTATCTTCATTTGTTCATTTAAAAGACATTCAACACATAAGGACATTCAAGTAATGGTCTTAAAGAAGACCTAGGGACTCACTCACTAACATCTTCAAAGCCTAATTGTGCAATGTCTAGATAGCGTCTCATACAACCACCTAAACTTCATAGAACTTCTCCAACACTAGTGGGTATCCCGTATGATAAGAATAGGCAATAACCGACATATACCATGTTAGCTAATCATGGAATACGGAGTGATAAACCTACTCCGATGTAGGGTGTTCTACTTGCCTATGGTATAACTAGGACACATCCCATGTAGGCACATCGTATGGGAACATTAAGGGTTTCTTTGTTCTCTAATATCATCTTATATAGAGAAACATCCCAAACAATACTCATTCAGTGCTAGCCTTTGTTTTCATAGAGTATTTCACATAAAGGTGTCACATCCGGGGAGCACCCCCTAGACGTAACCGTCATCGTCGTCCTCTTTGAGGACTAAGACTAGCCTCTTAGCTACATCATTACAGTCATAGGTTAAAAATGCGGAAAATTCAAAATTTTTCATTACTTCTACATTGAGGTTTACATAGACCTCTACATACACATAATATATTCGTATCGAGTATACATATAACCTTCGTATAGTAAGATTACATAATCTTCTACTTTTATTGCACATAAGTATATATATAAGATAGAACATAGTTTTTAATGAGTGTCTCATCTCATAACCATCTAAAAAATTTTTAGCAATCTGGGCATAACCCATATATTAATGTAAAAGAGCATCATATAGGCTATACAATCCATACTCAAATGGAAAGAGAAAGAACATAAGAGTGTTTAAACTAAAACAACTTCATCAGCTCGATATTAGCATCGCCCTCGAAAACTGAGGACCTACCAACTTGGATGATTGAGAAATTCCAAGTCTTCTTCAATTCGTTTGAAAGAGCCTTCAACAACCGAAACCTAAAATGCTGGGGAAAAGGGAGAAAATAGGGTTTGTACACCACTTGTACTAAGTATGAGACCATATGCACATATAAGATCAAATTATGCTAAAAAGGGACATTTCATTAAGACATGCTATTTTACCTTTTGAAAGCCTTACGCATATTCAAGATAACGATAGCAATTATTAAAGAATATTCATTAAGTCAAAGCAAGTAACATACATTTCAACATACTTGCAACTAAACCAAGTACAACCCTATCATCAAGTAATAACATCACAAGCATGGATAAGAGTTCATTCTAATCAGAATAAAGTAAGACAATCATCCATGATCCCTTATTAAGTCAACAAGTGCAATGACCAAGCAAAGCCCCATAACCTTACTCAATCAAGTAACTCAACAACCACCATGACTAATATCCAACTTCACATAGTACAACATTTGAGAATACATATCATCATACTTTAACCATAGGACTAACTACAAGTTCATAAAAGCAACCAACATCACATAATGTCATTTACATGTAAGATCATCATATTATTAATATTTGCATTCATTAACATATAGGGTTCAAGAATGCCTATGATTAGACCAGGGTTCACACGGATTGATGCGCGTAGAACCAGACCTTGGAACCCTTGGTACAGCCAATCCAACTAACTTTGGGAGTTAGTTGAGCTAGGAAAGGTTGGTTCCAACCATGTAGGGCTCTCGAATACGAAGATTTACTCGAAAGTGTCTTTACCGGACTTTAAAAGAAGAAATCTTAGGTTTGAAGGGTCTAGGGGTAAAATGGTCTTTTTTCCAGGCTAAGGGTAGTATCGTAATTACCCTAAATATATACTTAATTAATTATTTATTAAGGTGGAGAGTCAAATTGGGGAGAGAGAAACGAAATGGAGCTCTTGAAGTTAAGTCTTGCTCCACCCGGGTTCGAACCTAGGTGGAAGCAATGAATTAAATTATTTTTAATTTAAGTTGGTAAATTAATGTAATTAATTTATATTTATTATTTATTATCTGATTTAAAATAAAAGGAAATCAGATTTTTAAGAATTAAATAAAATCTTATTTGACTAAGTCCTAAACTAGACTCCTAAGCCTAAGAAAACTCTCCTCTCCCACACTTACCTCTCTCTCTCACGTCTCTATCACCCTCATTCACGTTTTTTCTGCCAAAATAACTTCAAAAACTAGTAGGTAAACCAATGTTATTCACACTTGAAGAACTCACAGCGAAAATTACAAACAAACAACTAATCAAAAACGTTACGCAAGAGGGAGGATTATTCCGTCGAATTGGTGTTGAAGTTGAGGGGATTTGGACGTGATTTTTGGAGAAAGTTTTGGGCAGTAAGTCAAGGTTTGAACTACATAAAAGGTATGGGTTTGATTACTCTTGGTCCCTTTCCCAAGAGACCCCTAGGATTCAGTCGATTCTAATCCGAAAACTAGGATTGTTTCCCCGTTTCATGTCCCTGTCACTAGCTCCTATTGATGGTTGTAGGTTTGTATGTCTGCTGGTAGATATTAGGCATGTAATGTGTTTTTCGTGATGAATATGTTCATGAATGTGCATTTGGAATCGTACGAATGATAACCTATGCTTTTTGAAAATATGTGTTTATGTGTGTGCAATGTGTAGTCGTGACTTTGAACACGGATTGAAGTATGAAAATGACTTGTTTTATGGTTGTATTTCACGTGCACAAACTTGTATTAATCGTGATGTTCATATGAAGTATAATGTGGCTGATTTGAGTGAAAAACTATTAGCTAAATGATTCACGAAATGCCCTAAGAATTAACTCTAAATGTTGATGCAAAGAAGCTGAAAAATGTATCTCAAATTTCCAGCACATTGTTGGTTAATTTCATCCAAGTAAAGTTAATTAATAATCTATGAAAAATAAAGAAAAATAAGTGAGGTCACTGAGGATCGAACCCGTGACCTCACCATGTTAAAAATCAGTGAAATAAGGTGAGAAAAAGGAAATGTGGAGAGTGGGGATTGAACCCCCAACCTCTTGAATGGATGAGAGAGTTAGGAGAAAAATAAAGGAGAAAAATAAATGTGGAGAGTGGGGATTGAACCCCCAACCTCTTGAATGGATGAGAGAGTTAGGAGAAAAATAAAGGAGAAAAATAAATGTCGAGAGTGGGGATTGAACCCCCAACCTCTTGAATGGATGAGAAAGTTAGGAGAAAAATAAAGGAGAAAAATAAATGTGGAGAGTGGGGATTAAACCCCCAACCTCTTGAATGGATGAGAGAATTAAGAGAAAAATAAAGGAGAAAATAAATGTGGAGAGTGGGGATTGAACCCACAACCTCTTGGATAGGTGAGAAAGTTAAGAGATAAATTAAAATAAAAATAATGATCTTGTGGGGGATTGAACCCACAACCTCCTTGACTTAAACGAAAAAAAGAGAGGAGAAAAAGAAAGGAAATATTATGGGGTTGATGGGAATCGAACTAGGGTCTCCCAAATCTGAAAAATGCAATTATCAAGTTTAAAATAAGATTAAGTGTTGTCCAAGGGATTCGAACTATGGTTCCCTTGCCTAAATTCCGTATTGATACATAAGTCATACGTGAATTAAATGTTCAAGAATAATGCCACCTACTTAGATCAAAATCGAGATCTTGGCATACATACAAGATACATAAGTCTTGTACTACAAAATCTTAGGAAGATATGAGTCACTTAACGAACTATGAATGAAGCCTCATGGCTTGTATGTATAGACCCATAAGTCTAGCATACGTTTAAAAATACGTGAACCTTAGATGTATGAAATGAAATGATGAAACCCTAGAAGGGTTAAGTAAGAGTGTGAAACACACTAAATGGCCAAGTGCATTGGCCTATGATGAAATGAACAATGAAATGATGAAATGAACAATGATATGATGAAATGAACAATGAAATGATGAAATGAACAATGAAATGATGAAATGAACAATGATATGATGAAATGAACAATGAAATGATGAAATGAACAATGAAATAACGAAATGAAAAATGAAATGATGAAATGAACAATCAAATGATGAAATGAGAAATGAAATGATGAAACCCTAGAAGGGTTAAGTAAAAGTGTGAAACACACTAAATGGCCAAGTGCATTGGCATATGATGAAGTGAACATTCACGTAATAAATGGTGAGTAATTATGAAGAGCAAATGTGCTAATGTTAATGAATGTGGTGACAACATGATACGAGGCTAATGTAAAAGATGAGAACAATCTCAAATGAGCCTAAGTATATGTTACCAAAACGTACTCACCTATGAGAGTTTAAAGTTAATGAAGAGACCAATCTATATGAACACTCTAATGAAAGTATTGAGTTTAACACACTTAATACTAATGATGAGATGAGAAATCATCTATTGAGCTATGATGTCCTCAAACTAGAAGCCAACTTCCATGACGTATGAGATGAATGTAATGGAACTTTATACTGAGCACCGATAGACTAGCTATGAGCGGTGATGCCTTCTTTCAGGAAGGGCGTAGGTTCACGTAACTCTCATGAGATGAGACTGTCTGGCATGCCAGGTATGGGTCTCCTTTTATCTCCTAGTCTTCGAACCTATACTGCCAATATAGGGATCTGGCGGGGTTCAAATCCCATGTACGCTAGCATGTTTTGGGTCACTTTGGTTGGTGATTCCACCTCTTTTCGGTGAGGGGGAGACACTGGATTTCATGATGCTCACATGATCTATGTCGGTTAAAGTTAAAGTTCCCAATGAATGAATGAGGCCAGCCTCAAATGATGCACATAATGAAATAAATGATACCGAAGGTGTTAGGGTAGGATAATCAAAAGGTGAGTTAGATTCAAGTAATGACATTAGGTCATTCTTGGTCATTGCACAACGAGCCCAATGAAAGTCTTAAACTACATCCTAGGTATAGCTTGTGTTTACACTGGCCCACGAATTAAATGAAATGGAGTACGTATGAATGAACGAAGCAGACTTTGCGTTTGCTAATGAAGACTCCCTAGTTGAGGTCCCATCTGTTGAGCCCTCATTCCTGGGAAGTCTTAATGTTAAGTCCATGATTCCAAGGTCTCATGGCATACGAATGAACGAAATGAACAACGTTATGTGTTACATGAATTATAATATGTGTTATGTGTACGCTGTTGTGTGCTGTGCGCAGAATGTTAAGTATGATGATGTATGTTATTCTCATGGCATAACTTTCCTATTCCAAATCTGGAAAGCCCACTGACTTTCCTAATCCAAATTTGGAAAGCTCATTGACTTTCCTAATCCAAATTTGGAAACTTTTCTAATCTCAATTGGGCAAGTCCACTGACTTGACTTCCAAAAATCATGTTGTTAGGAAAGAGCTATTCTTTCTCATGCATGTCCTTGGTGTGTGCTTGCATATACCCATACTTAGTACAAGTGTGTAGTAACCCTATACAAACTCTACTATTTTAGGTGCAGGCACAGGTGGACGATAGAGCTACAGGATCATCGCTGCAGTTATCCGGACGTCCAGCATTCATCCGGTTTTGGTAGGTCCTCATGCTTTCGAGGATGCTACTGTTTTATATTCTAGCTTAGTTTTAGAGTTGAGCTAGTGGAGCATGTTCCACTAGCGTTTCCTTCCTATTTTTATTCAGACTATGTATTGGTGCCATTTTGGCAATTATACACTTAATAAGAATTGAACTATTTCTTTCAGTTGCTTATCTCTTAATGTTAGATGGTTGATGGTGGACAATTACGTATTAATGAGAATGTTTTTATAAGTATGTTAAGAAAGAAAAAGTTTTAAATTTTCCGCTAAAATTAACCTATGTAAAGTAACAATGACGTAAGTAGGCTTGTCTGCGACCTCTGAGAGGTCAACGATGCCGGTCTCGTCTGGGGTGTAGATTTCGGTCGTGACAAAGTTGGTATCAGAGCACTAGGTTAAATTACGAAAATAATAAGTTCACATCAACCACTTTGAGTAGTTTCTAAGTCATGGTAGTGAAGTGCACCACTATCCTGGATTAGAGACTGCATGATGCGTAGGAAAATTTCCCTTCTTCTACTCTTTATCATACTATCTAGAGCCTTGACACTTTGTGTCATTCTAAATAGCTAACTTTGTTCTTGTGTGTGCGCTTAGAAGAATACACACAAGAATTAGGATGACCAAGTGGTCTAAGGTTCTAGACTCAAGATCTGGCCTTCCCAAGAAGGGGCAGTGATAGAAATACCTAGCGTGAACGAAAGACGTTTGATAAGAGCGGTTGTTCGCATGAAGGTGAGTGCATGGTAGGTTCTAAAGCCTGCTATGAGTATTGATGAAGAGGAGAAGGCTAAGTTGGCTGCTTACTAGCTCAAGGAGATGGCTTAGGTATGGATTACTTCATAAATGCTAGACTACCATAGACTATCGAAACAGGGTAGTAAGGTCAAGTTTCCGAATAAGTTAGAGTTAAAATGAATTCATGTTTGCATTTCATGTTGCTGTTTTTGTATAGCGTGGACATGATTTTTGAGTTACATGATTTTTGAGGTGCATCAAGTTAAGTGCGATTGAGAAAGAAGTTCCTCAATCTCAAATATGAAGCTTCAGATAAGCTTGAGTAATATGCCTTATCCTGAGTAAGTGTGAAACAGAAATTCACAAAGAGTAAAGTCTCAAGTATGTTAAAATATTTTCAAAAGTCACCCTCTTTATCTTAAAATGATGTGTAGTGTCATTCGGGGACGAATGTTCCTAAGGGGGGGGGGATAATGTAACAACCCTAAAAATAGATATGCTAAGTAATGTTTAATGTGCCAAGAATGCCTACGATTAGACCAGGGTTCACACGGATTGATGCGCGTAGAACCAGACCTTGGAACCCTTGGTACAGCCAAGCCAACTAACTTTGGGAGTTAGTTGAGCTAGGAAAGGTTGGGTCAAACCATGTAGGGCTCTCGAATACGAAGATTTACTCGAAAGTGTCTTTACCGGACTTTAAAAGAAGAAATCTTAGGTTTGAAGGGTCTAGGGGTAAAATGGTCTTTTTTCCAGGCTAAGGGTAGTATCGTAATTACCCTAAATATATACTTAATTAATTATTTATTAAGGTGGAGGTTCAAATTGGGGAGAGAGAAACGAAATGGAGCTCTTGAAGTTAAGTCTTGCTCCACCCGGGTTCTAACCTAGGTGGAAGCAATGAAGTAAATTATTTTTAATTTAAGTTGGTAAATTAATGTAATTAATTTATATTTATTATTTATTAGCTGATTTAAAATAAAAGGAAATCAGATTTTTAATAATTAAATAAAATCTTATTTGACTAAGTCCTAAACTAGACTCCTAAGCCTAAGAAAACTCTCCTCTCCCACACTTACCTCTCTCTCTCACGTCTCTATCACCCTCATTCACGTTTTTTCTGCCAAAATAACTTCAAAAAATAGCAGGTAAACCAATGTTCTTCACACTTGAAGAACTCACAGCGAAAATTACAAACAAACAACTAATCAAAAACGTTACGCAAGAGGGAGGATTATTCCATCGAATTGGTGTTGAAGTTGAGGGGATTTGGACGTGATTTTTGGAGAACGTTTTGGGCAGCAAGTCAAGGTTTGAACTACATAAAAGGTATGGGTTTGCTTACTCTTGGTCCCTTTCCCAAGAGACCCCTATGATTCAGTCGATTCTAATCCGAAAACTAGGATTGTTTCCCCGTTTCATGTCCCTGTCACTAGCTCCTATTGATGGTTGTAGGTTGGTATGTCTGCTGGTAGATATTAGGCATGTAATGTTTTTTTCGTGATGAATATGTTCATGAATGTGTATTTGGAATCGTACGAATGATAACCTATGCTTTCCGAAAATATGTGTTTATGTGTGTGCAATGTGTAGTAGTGACTTTGAACACGGATTGAAGTATGAAAATGACTTGTTTTATGGTTGTATTTCACGTGCACAAACTTGTATTAATTGTGATGTTCATATGAAGTATAATGTGGCTGATTTGAGTGAAAAACTATTAGCTAAATGATTCACGAAATGCCCTAAGAATTAACTCTAAATGTTGATGAAAAGAAGCTGAAAAATGTATATCAAATTTCAAGCACATTGTTGGTTAATTTCATCCAAGTAAAGTTCTTTAATAAGCTATGAAAAATAAAGAAAAATAAGTGAGGTCACTGAGGATCGAACCCGTGACCTCACCATGTTAAAAATCAGTGAAATAAGGTGAGAAAAAGGAAATGTGGAGAGTGGGGATTAAACCCCCAACCTCTTGAATGGATGAGAGAGTTAGGAGAAAAATAAAGGAGAAAAATAAATGTGGAGAGTGGGGATTGAACCCCCAACCTCTTGAATGGATGAGAGAGTTAGGAAAAAAATAAAGGAGAAAAATAAATGTCGAGAGTGGGGATTGAACCCCCAACCTCTTGAATGGATGAGAAAGTTAGGAGAAAAATAAAGGAGAAAAATAAATGTGGAGAGTGGGGATTAAACCCCCAACCTCTTGAATGGATGAGAGAGTTAAGAGAAAAATAAAGGAGAAAATAAATGTGAAGAGTGGGGATTGAACCCACAACCTCTTGGATAGGTGAGAAAGTTAAGAGATAAATAAAAATAAAAATAATGAGCTTGTGGGGGATTGAACCCACAACCTCATTGACTTAAACGAAAAAAAGAGAGGAGAAAAAGAAAGGAAATATTATGGGGTTGATGGGAATCGAACTAGGGTCTCCCAAATCTGAAAAATGCAATTATCAAGTTTAAAATAAGATTAAGTGTTGTCCAAGGGATTCGAACTTGGGTTCCCTTGCCCAAATTCCGTATTGATACATAATTCATACGTTAATTAAATGTTCAAGAATAATCCCACCTACTTAGATCAAAATCGAGATCTTGGCATACATACAAGATACATAAGTCTTGTACTACATAATCTTAGGAAGATATGAGTCACTTAACGAACTGTGAATGAAGCCTCATGGCTTGTATGTATAGACCCATAAGTCTAGCATACGTTTAAAAATAAGTGAACCTAAGATGTATGAAATGAAATGATGAAACCCTAGAAGGGTTAAGTAAGAGTGTCAAACACACTAAATGGCCAAGTGCATTGGCCTATGATGAAATGAACAATGAAATGATGAAATGAACAATGATATGATGAAATGAACAATGAAATGATGAAATGAACAATGAAATGATGAAATGAACAATGAAATGATGAAATGAACAATGATATGATGAAATGAACAATGAAATGATGAAATGAACAATGAAATGACGAAATGAAAAATGAAATGATGAAATGAACAATCAAATGATGAAATGAGAAATGAAATGATGAAACCCTAGAAGGGTTAAGTAAAAGTGTGAAACACACTAAATGGCCAAGTGCATTGGCATATGATGAAGTGAACATTCACGTAATAAATGGTGAGTAATTATGAAGAGCAAATGTGCTAATGTTAATGAATGTGGTGACAACATGATACGAGGCTAATGTAAAAGATGAGAACAATCTCAAATGAGCCTAAGTATATGTTACCAAAACGTACTCACCTATGAGAGTGTAAAGTTAATGAAGAGACCAATCTATATGAACACTCTAATGAAAGTATTGAGTTTAACACACTTAATACTAATGATGAGATGAGAAATCATCTATTGAGCTATGATGTCCTCATACTAGAAGCCAACTTCCATGACGTATGAGATGAATGTAATGGAACTTTATACTGAGCACCGATAGACTAGCTATGAGCGGTGATGCCTTCTTTCGGGAAGGCGGAGGTTCACGTAACTCTCATGAGATGAGACTGTCCGGCATGCCGGGTATGGGTCTCCTTATATCTCCTAGTCTTCGAACCTATACTGCCAATATAGGGATCTGGCGGGGTTCAAATCCCATGTACGCTAGCATGTTTTGGGTCACTTTGGCCGATGATTCCACCTCTTTTCGGTGTGGGGGAGACACTGGATTTCATGATGCTCACATGATCTATGTCGGTTAAAGTTAAAGTTCCCAATTAATGAATGAGGCCAGCCTCAAATGATGCACATAATGAAATGAATGACACCGAAGGTGTTAGGGTAGGATAATCAAAAGGTGAGTTAGATTCAAGTAATGACATTAGGTCATTCTTGGTAATTGCACAACGAGCCCAATGAAAGTCTTAAACTACATCCTAGGTATAGATGGTGTTTACACTGGCCCACGAATGAAATGAAATGGAGTACGTATGAATGAACGAAGCAGACTCTGCGTTTGCTAATGAAGACTCCCTAGTTGAGGTCCCATCTGTTGAGCCCTCATTCCTGGGAAGTCTTAATGTTAAGTCCATGATTACAAGGTCTCATGGCATACGAATGAACGAAATGAACAATGTTATGTGTTACATGAATTATAATATGTGTTATGTGTACGCTGTTGTGTGCTGTGCGCAGAATGTTAAGTATGATGATGGATGTTATTCTCATGGCATAACTTTCCTATTCCAAATCTCGAAAGCCCACTGACTTTCCTAATCCAAATTTGGAAAGCTCATTGACTTTCCTAATCCAAATTTGGAAACTTTTCTAATCTCAATTTGGCAAGTCCACTGACTTGACTTCCAAAAATCATGTTGTTAGGAAAGAGCTATTCTTTCTCATGCATGTCCTTGGTGTGTGCTTGCATATACCCATACTTAGTACAAGTGTGTACTAACCCTATACAAACTCTACTATTTTAGGTGCAGGCACAGGTGGACGATAGAGCTACAAGATCATCGCTGCAGTTATCCGGACGTCCAGCATTCATCCGGTTTTGGTAGGTCCTCATGCTTTCGAGGATGCTACTGTTTTATATTCTAGCTTAGTTTTAGAGTTGAGCTAGTGGAGCATGTTCCACTAGAGTTTCCTTCCTATTTTTATTCAGACTATGTATTGGTGTCATTTTGGCAATTATACACTTAATAAGAATTGAACTATTTCTTTCAGTTGCTTATCTCTTAATGTTAGATGGTTGATGGTAAACAATTACGTATTAATGAGAATGTTTTTATACGTATGTTAAGAAACAAAAAGTTTTAAATTTTCCGCTAAAATTAACCTATGTAAAGTAAGAATGACGTAAGTAGGCTTGTCTGCGACCTCTGAGAGGTCAACCACGCCGGTCTCGTCTGGGGTGTAGATTTCGGTCGTGACAGCAACTAAGTGGATCCACTAGCTAGTATTCCAATGGGGGCAACATAGTTCAAGAACTAGGAGATATAATTGGGAACCTCTTTATGCTACATGCATTATAGTCTCAAATCCTACATTAGGGACACTTCTTACTCAAGTTCACTCGGTGCTAAGCTAGAATCCCTTTTTTGAAATGTCTTTATGACTTTGTTAACAATCATAGCTTAGTTTAGGTCATAGGGTCTATCCCTTGTATAATTATCATCATCATAGCTCAATAAGAATTGCATGAGTATAGTCCTTTCATTACAATTCATACAAATGAGGTTAGCACATTTACATCATCATTCATAATAAGGCACATTGGTAGTCATTACCATCCTCATAACATTTTCATCTTAGTCAAACTCCCAACCATAATCAAGAAATTTCAATTCAACATCATACCAACCCTATCAATCCTAATACAAGATTAACTTCATTTCAACATCATCACTTAATCTCAAGTAACCACAATTGAAGTAAAGCATAGGGGTCACAAGACTTACCAAGTCTCCTTCATAATTCATCTTCAAGGTCTTACCGTCAACCCTTAATTCAACCCAATAGGGGAGTAATATCATCACACAACAATAATCAATAGAATAACAAGGCCAATTGCATCATTATATCACAATTCATCACTAGTTCATAGTTTAAGATAAGAGACTTAGGTCATATTCATAACATGTTTCATAACCTAGATCAAATACTCAAGAACTAGAATGATAGGCCTATAATTCATCTTAACCTATTAATAATTGATACAAAAAATTATATAATAGTAATTCAATCAATAACCAAGTCAATTGAACCAATATTACACAGTTCATATTAACATCATAACCTAGGGTTAAGGGGAATGGGTCATCTTCTACAATTTAGACCAACCCATGAAGAAGTAGCATAATTAAGTTAGAATACATGTTAGTCTATCAAAAATATACACATGAAATCCTAAACAAGGTAATATACAAGATCAATTTCGAGATTGGGAAAGACCCTCATGAAAACTCAACTTTTGAAATCACTTTAAAGGAACCCTTTGGGGAAAGGAGTCCCAAAGGTTAATTAGATCCCGTACCTTAATGTTTGATGAAGATTGATGGAGGAATTTGCCTCTTTACAGCCCTTTAACCCTCCCCTAGCTTGGTCTTCAATGGAGTTCTTCAACTAGAGAGAGAAAGAAGAGAGAAGGAAGAGAGTTTCGGGTTTGTTAGTTATGAGAGCTTAGGTTTGTCTAAAGGGGTTGGGGTCTTTATATGGGTTGTTAATTAACTTAAACAGACTTCCTTTAACACCCAAATAACAACCTAACCCCTTAATTAATTAATTGGAACTAATTAAAAACGTGCAGCAAATTCAGGCCCTCACAAACGAGACCTCGACCAATGGTCCGTCTGTGAGTCGACGGCCCCTACCCCCTTCCGTGCTTCACTTCCGTAGGTAAGTTTAGAGGCTGGTCCAAAAGGACCATTAGTCAAAATTCCTAAGTGTTGGTGGACAGATGGCATCGATGCCTCGTCGATCCACACACGCCTCTTTGTTTCTCTTCGTGGTGGTACACTGGCCTGACAGTGCTTTTGACCCCAAAATGAAGGGTCTTCCTCAAGGGCCCTTGGTTAGTCCTTGGGGAGTCGTACCCGGATGTTTCGAATATGAATTAACCCTAATACATGTTAGAAACCATTCCAACAATTCTCATCATTTTCTGACTCCTAAAACCTAGTTAAATAGACTATGGCACACTAGTTCCTCATTGAATACTTTCCGGACGTCATGGACGTTCTTTTACGTTTTGGTTTCTAAACATCCTAAATGAATTATATACATTAAATTAGACCTTAAAACTGTGTCTAAACCTTTTGACACCTATGTTAGGATCTAGAACAAATCTTAGATTTTAGAAGTGTTACATTATCCCCCTCCCACCCTTAGGAACATTCGTCCCCGAATGACACTAAAGTCTTAGAAAGGAAGGAATAGACTCGAAACTAGCAGCCCAACCAACAACAATACATGAAAACATGAGTTACAAAATCAATCATATTACTACACAAGGTAATTCAAAAACTTCAATTACCACACATAAGGTTCAAACATCACATAATGAGGAATTTCATTCTCACAACAACATGAGCTCAACATACTTTACATGAGTCAATTATGCCAAAGTTCAATTTACCAACATGCTACATATCATTTCATAATGACTCACCATATCAAAATGCACAACATAACTCAAAACAAGCCAAAAAGCAACATTGATAATTTTTTAAGTTAAATAGGCATATATCACTGTAACTTCAGTGTAACAACATCAAAAATGCACATTTTTGCAAATCTTCACTAAAAAACAAGAAACTTCAATTTTAGTCATTATTTTCATTATTATCAGGAATGACTAACCTTAGTTATCAAAAATATGAGGATAACGGGACTTCATGTCGGCCTCGGCCTCCCATGTTGCACCCTCAACTAGGTGTTTCTTCCATAACACCTTTACGGAAGCCACCTCTTTGTTCCTCAACTTCTTTACTTGCCTATCAAGGATTTGAAAGGGAACCTCCTCATAGGAGAGGTTATCCTTCACACCAAGACCCTCAATAAGAAGAATTGATTCAGGATTATCGACACATTTCTTAAGCATAGAAACATGGAAAACCGGATGAACCGAAGTCAGTTCACTAGGGCGTTTCAACTCATAGGCAACCTTACCAACCCTTTGAAAGATTACATAGGGACCCATATATTGAGGACTCAACTTCCCTTTCTTACCAAATCTAACCACCCCTTTCATAGGTGAGATTTTCAAGTACACTTTATCACCTTCCTCAAACTCTAAATCCCTTCTCCTATGATTGGCATAAGACTTTTGCCGACTATAGGCTGTTTGCAACCGATTCCTTATGATGTGAACTTTGTCCAAAGTCTTATAAATCTAATCGGGACCAAGAATCGAAGACTCACCGACTTCAAAACACCCAATAGAAGATCGGCACCTCCTACCATACAAGGCTTCATAAGGAGCCAAGGATATGTATGAATAGAAACTATTATTGTAAGCAAACTCCACAAAATGCAAGTGTTTATCCCAACATCCCTTGAAGTTGATCACACAAGCTCTAAGCATATCCTCAAGGTTTTGAACAATACGCTCCTCTTGACCATTCGTTTGGGGATGAAAAGTGGTACTTAACTTCACCTTGGTACCCAACCTTTCTTGGAATGACCTCCAAAACCTAGATGTGAATTGTACAGCCCTATCCGATATGACTGATAAGGGAATACCATGGCGACACACAATCTCATCTATCAAGATCTTTGCATAATCCTCGTCCGAATTAGTAGACTTGACGGGAATAAAATGATAGGACTTGGTCAACCTATCCACCACCACCCATATGGAGTATTATTATTTTTGGGTCTTAGGCAAACCTACCACAAAATCCATATTGATGTCTTTCCACTTCCAAGTAGGAATTTGAATTTCTTGGTGTAAACCACCCGACTTTTGATGTTTGGCTTTCACTTGTTGGCAATTTGAACACTTTGGTACAAACTTCGCTATGTCTTCCGTTAAGCCTTCCCACCAATACACTTCCCTAAAGTCATGATACATCTTTGTCAAACCCGGATGAATGGAGTAACGGGACCCGTGAGCTTCCTCAAGAATTCGGTTCCTCAAACCATCTACATTAGGAATACACAACCTTCATTGATACCTCAAGACACCATCCCCCTTAAGGAGAATAACTCATTAAGCTTACGAAGAACTGATTCCTTAAACTCCATCAATGGTTGATCAAGGTGTTGTTTGGACTTCACCTCAACCACTAACGATGACTCAAAGTTATGATGGACCATAAAACCACCATTTGGAGAATCTTACAATCTTACACCCAATCTAGCCAACCTATGAACATCTTTTACTAGGTCTTTCTTGGCTTCCTCTACATGAGAAACACTACCCATGGTCATGCGTCTTAGAACATACGCAACCACACTGGCCTTGCCAGGGTGATAGAGAACATTCATGTCGTAACCTTTCAACAATTCTAACCACCTTCTTTGTCGGATATTCAAGTCCTTTTGAGTAAACACATATTGGAGACTCTTGTGATCGGTATACACATCAACATGGACACCATATAATTAATGCCTCCATATTTTCAAGGCAAATACCATGGCCGCTAACTAATGGTCATGAGTTGGACAGTTCTTCTCATGCACCTTAAGTTGTCTAGAACCATAGGCGATTACTTTCCCATGTTGCAAAAGCACACAACCCAAACCCACTTGGGATGCATCACAATACATAATGAAGACCTTTGTACCCTCCGGTAAAGTCAACACCAGAGCGGAAGTAAGCCTATCTTTCAAGATTTGGAAGCTTTTCTCACATGCCTCCGACCACTCAAACTTCTTACTCTTTTGGGTCAAAGTAGTCAAGGGAGATGCAATGGACGCAAAACTATCCAAAAACCTCCGATAATAACCTGATAGACCAAAGAAACTCCTAATGTCGGTTGGAGTCAATGGTCTAGGCCAATTTCTCACAACCTCCGTTTTCCTTGGATCAACCTCAACTCCCTCACTCGAGATGATATGACCAAGAAATGCCACCGACCTCAACCAAAACTCTCATTTGCTATACTTGCCAAACAATTAATGTTCTTTAAGTACTTGCAACACCACTCTCAAATGACCCATGTGTTCACCCTCATTTTTCAAATATACAAATATGTCGTAAATGAAGACAATGACAAATGAATCTTATAACATCCCGAGACAATACCCTAGAAGATATAGCACTCTCGGAGTTCAACCAGGGTACTCAACCTCTCGGAGATCTTATGCAAGCCATTTCATATCGTTCATCGCATATACATGATAAAAATTGTGCGGAATTAATAAGAGAAATAAAGACATCTATGCCCTCGAGTCAAATGAGGACATACTTCAACTTCATTTGAAAGATGTTATGATCCAATTCTTGCTTACCAAATGCTCCTCACTTACCAACAACTATAGAGATAGATAAAAATATGGAATTAGTATAACAACATGTATTAAGTATGCCATAATCCATAAAAATTATGAAAACATGCATTTATTGGAAATATTCATCTTTTGATTTAAATATCATAATAAAATCATAAGAACATCATTTATCAACTTAGAAACAAATAAGAAATCACTTGATCAATTTACCATATTTTTTAAGGACACTTTAAAGTGAACTACATCACTGTTACACTGAAGTTCCTTCACTCTACAGTGAAGTTTCTTAGCTTCAGCATAGACAATTTATAACTTGACATCCCCTATCCTGATACCAACTTAATCAACACAAAGAGAGACCGCCCATACACCCTCTCTAAGCATGCCTAAATGAACCTCAAGAATACTTATAATGAGACACATACATTTACAAGACACCAAAACATATAACATGTATAATATGACATTCTCCTTACCAAGGCTATCAAAAGACTTACTTAAGTACTCCTAGAAGAGAACGCTCATACACTCTCTTTAAGGTTACCTAATAATACTTAAGACTACCTAAGTTTAGATAATGCCCAAAGAATTAACCAACTTCCCTAACTAGAGTCATTCTCATGACTTCCTTAGATAAGACATTAAGAGATCATCCCTTATGCCCTCTTCACACTTTAACTAAGGAATCCTTAAGTCACTCTAGATTAGATACTCATTCATTTACATGCTTTCTAACATAATTCATTACTTCATTAGTCCATTAAGAAGCATTCATCACATAGAGGACATTCAAGTAATGGTCTTGGACATTAAGAGACATTCATCACATAGAGGACATTCAAGTAATAGTCAACCAACGGCCCCTTGGTGAGGTTTCGTTGATTGGCACTTAGCTTGGGCAGGTCTCAAGCTAAAAACAGCTAAGTACCAAACGGTGGAAGCCAGGCACGGCCGGTCGACTGACCTACGTCCAGTAGATTGATCCATCGATGGTGGCCTGTGAACTGAAGCCTGCGCACTGTTTCATTAAAGGGGTGAATGGGAAATTCACCCCACGTCCTAACGTGACTCTAATAGGTTTATTTAGATACTTTTGGGTGTATATAAGTCAGCTAACACATTAACTTATCATTCCCAAATCCTCTCTACACGATTAAACCTTTTCCCTCCAAAATATTTCTCTAGAAACCAGCATTGTTGGTAAAGCTCAAGAGCTGCTTGGAGCTTGGATTTTCATGGGTGAATCATCAGGTTTTAGTGGTACTCATGAATATTAAGGTATGGTGATCTTCATCTCTAGTTATCTTTTCATCTAGAGAGCCATTCTAAAAGATTTCAAAGAGAAAAATATGATCAAACACTTTTTTCTTTAATCTGCCATGGGTTCCTTCTAAAAAGGTTTTGAACGATTGAATCATGATGAATATAAGTTAATACAGTTGTTTTAACGTGAATTTTACTCCAATTGCATGATAAACCCATGCTCCTTCACCAAAATGATTAAGTCTTGCATGGGCTTTGTGATCTTTAATTGCTATCGATTGAATTATGATTCTATTACGTTGAAGTGATTGTATATACTTTTACTTACATGAATTTATGTTGAATTGATGTTAAAGGATCCATGAGGATCAATGTATGAAGATTTGAGCATGTTTAGCCTAGTTTCCATAGTTCACTCTAACATTGGCTTCTTAATGAATTAATGTGGATTTCGATCATGTTAAGTTGGTTGTATCTACTGTTTTAGGTTAATAACATGTATGAATTATGAATATGAATCTTTTATGATTGAAGTAAAGATGGCTTATGTGAATTTATCTAAACTCTTTTAGTCTATCGATTGATAATACTAAGTATATGATGTGATCTCGAATTGTGGATAGATGAAGCATGATTCCTTTGATGTAGTGATCTATTTAGCTGCTGCCTAGAATGTATATTATTGTTAAAATATGATTGATGATCATGGCCTTAGAGAATCAATAGTGTTGGTTAATTCCTCTCTATACTCTAGTGAATAGACAAGTCTAATGTCTATGTTGTAGCTTGATATTGAAGTGTTTTAAGCATGATTTTTTTATGATTAAGTGTATGATTAGCTACTGCCCTAAACTTATGCCATTAATGAAATATAATTGATGATCAATGCAAGTCAATTGGATTAAAGATCTATGTCTTCTACTTTCTAATATATATGTGATGTAATGTATTACAGTGTAATATCAACTTGTAGCGAATTATACATGGTTTCCTTTGTGATTATTGTACTTAAGCTACTGCCCTATACTTGATTTATTGATAAAAGAGTAGTAATGGTCAATGATTACCAAAGGCTAAAGGGTTGGTAAGAATTCCTCTACTCTTCTACTTCTTTATTTCTTTATATTAATGTTGATGAAGTCTTGTATGGCATTATGTGGTATGGTCCACTTATGGTGGCGGTGTTTACTTTATTGTCATTATATATGTGTTGATCATGGCCTTGAAGGCAAATTGATGATCACATGAATATGTGCTTATGATGATACTATGAGAAGTTTATACCTACTTTCCTATTCTAGTTGTGATCTAGGTTGTATGGCTATTGTATAAGCATGTGTATATCCATGTTACGGTAAAGTATAGGTGTTTCTATTGATGTATTAAAAGGGTTAATAATCCCTTACCTATGTACCCCTATGTGAATGTGTGAATAGCTAATGTTAGGAGTCTTAAGGTGTTCTATGAAGTTAACTTGTCTCCTATGCTATTGTGTGTTGTGTGGTTTATGCTTGAAGAGTATTGTGGTCTAACAGGGTGGCTGCCCCAATGAGTTGTTGATGGCCATTATTTGATCATGACCACTGTACGCCTACAGTCACACATTATGTATGCTTACAATGTAGTATGGATGTGCATAGTGTCTTAGTGGGTTTATATGAAAGTATTACTCATATTGTGATACCTATAGACTTATGCATTGATATATGAACATGTGTGACATTATGTGTTATGTTAAAGGTTTGTTGACATCTATGTATACACTCACACACATGTATGATGGTCTAGTAAGTAGAGGGGCCTTGAGAGGGAGCACAAGAATACTCTATAACTATATAGGTGCTTGAATATGCTATAAGCATATGAGAATGAATATCTCAAGCCTATGTTTTATGAAAAATGTAATTAAAGGATTTTGAATAAAGGAAACTTAGCTTAGCACCGAGTGAACTTGACAATGGGAGGTGATGACTTTCCATAAATAAGAAAGATTCACCTTATAGTTCCACATGTGATGTTGACTCCCCTTTTGAGGGATAGTCATCCAATGCATTCCCTTGAGAGGAGGCCCAATTACCAAATGGTACGAAGAGGGAATACCTACCTCTTAGTTCCATAAACTATGCTTGCCACATAGGATCTAGCAAGTGATATCACCTAATATGCTAGGATATATGTTAATGTTCTACCTTGGCTAGGTAGGAACACCTTCCATTGGTGTAAGGCTCTACAACACCAAATTCCATTTTTAGCACCCATGGTCTTAGTGTCGGTTAAGGCTATAGTTTCCCTAAAGTAAAATGGACAATGGAAATAATGGAATAGGTTCTAACTAGGATGACTTAAGGAAGGCTACTTAGTATAGGTGGAAGTAATAAACCCATCTAGACATTGCACAAGTGACTCCTTAGGAAGTCTTAGGAAGGTGACCTAATGTATATGATTATGTTTATGTCCATATGCATGACTTAGTAGTATTTGCCTACTTTTTATGAAGATGTGCATGGTATGAATCTATATAGTGTGATCTTATCCTTATGTGCACTATGTTGGTCTAAATGACTATATGATGAAGGTCTTGTATTTACATGAATGAAGTTGGCTTTACTTGTGATGTTGATGTATGAAGTGGTAAGGCTTGTGGTCTCACGAAGGGTCTATTAAGTATATGTGAGGTTATGGGGATTCACATATATATTGCACTAGTAGATTAAGATTGGGATTATCAGTAAGGTCTTATGAGGTACCATGTGAAGTAAAATAAGTATATGTGCTTAATGACTAAGAGTTCATTGTAATGTCCTTTATAGTTTGGCTTAAATATGTCTATGTTGTAATATACTTCTATGATGGTATGTTATGCCTTGTGTAGATTGTATGTATGTTTTTCCTTGTGGCCTTAGGGTGATGCATTGCACCTAGTATCACTAGAGGTTACTTGGAAGGTTGATAAATTAAAGGAAAAAAGGTTCACTGTTAAGGTAAAGGTAGCTCATTGTAATGTGACTTAAAAATGTAATAAATCCTATATGTGATATTATGTAATGTTTTACCTTTGAATATGTTTATATGATGTATGTGAATGATATAAATGTTATTGGTTAAAGGTTTTATGGAGAATTACTCAAAAAGCATGAAGTATGATTTCAAAGAAAATGTCCCTTTTAAATGCATGTTTTTGCATGGTTGCCATACTTGGTACATTCTTGTGCTAATCCCATTCTTCTCTACTTTTTACACAAAGTGTAGGTTATGGATCCTTAAAGGATGTCTTGAATGGTGAAGAGCTTGCTACATGATTCTCAAGCTCAATGAAAGGAATCCTTGAAGTTCAAGGATGTCCTACTTATGTCTTTAATGTGAAGTCTTTAAAAATTGTATAGTTATGTAATGTGTCTTATGGGTTGTGTCCTTAATGTACTCTAATGTTGTTGAGTCTAAGATGGCAAAGAAACTTAAGGTCTATATATGTATTATGACTTATGTTTTATCTATATATGAGATGAAGTTTCTAGCATATGATGTGCTATGAAAAGTTTTAAATTTTCTGCTAAATTTACTATGTCAATGCGATGAATGATAACTATGGGCTTGTATAAGACCTCCGAGAGGTCAAGTACGCCATGTTATTTCTAGGGGGTGCTCCCCGGATGTGACAATTAGTTCATTAAGAGACATTCATCACATAGAGGAAATTCAAGTAATGGTCTTGGAGAAGACCTAGGGACTCTCACTAACATCTTCAAAGTCTATTGTGTAATGTCTAGATAGCATCCAATACCACCACCTAAACTTCATAAAACTTGTCTTATGCTAATAGGTATATCACATGATGAGAATAGGCAATAACCGACATAGACCATGGTAGCAAAACATAGAATCCGGAGTTGTAACCTACTCCGATGGAGGGTGTTCTACTTGCCAATGGTAGAACTTAGACACATCCCATGTAGGCACATGATTAAGGAATATGAAGGACTTACTTTGTATTCGAGCCTCATACTTTAACTAGAACTACTTCCCTTACCATACTCACTCGGTGCTAGCATTTGTTCTCATGGAGTAATTCACATTAAAGGTTCATACAAATGGGTTCCATATCAAGTTCATAACCCAATTACATTTACCCTACCAAAGAGTTCCCCTAGCTGCGTTACAATGGCGATAAGAAACTCAAAATGAATTTCCTAAGGATTGATGTATGTTGTTCCAGCCAACATACCTTAAGTCCATCATTCATTACAAGAAGGATACCATTACAGATTTTGACTTCAAGTTACATAACCTTACCACTAGGTTCAAGGTTTCACATAAAGGACCCTCTTAACATCATTCAAGGTATCATATTATTCATACATACAATACTAAGAGGCTTTAAAATCCTAAGTCAAGACATATCATGTTCACATTCATTCATGCATCAAGTAAGAGACACAAGTTTACCACACAAGACACATTAAGACTTCACTTTATCACATATAAACATATCATATTCAAGAAGCACATAGGTACAAACTTCATCACCTTTATGTCACCCTATACACTATTATAACATAATCAATATATCCATCATAAGACTCAATAACCAATTAGGAAGAATCATGCATCAACTCTAAGACTAAACATACATGAACATAGTCATAGTCTAACATGATCACCTAAATAGCATCAATAGAAGAAACCACATACTTTCACATTACTTAGCATGTAGGTATATATGATCACACTTAACATAACAAACTACACAAATCATCATATTACTTCAATCGATGTCTAAATCATTCAATTCAATACCATAAGGCCCTTACCCATGTCCATGAACATCAATTCAATGCATAAATCATGATACTCAAAGAAACTAGGTCAATTCAATATAAATATATCAATATAAGACAACATATAAATCAATTGAATACAATTCTTACATCATTCAATAGCCCATAGAAAACTACACCATAATCCATAAGCATTAAGTCAATATCAAGTAACCCATAAAGTAGTCAAAACTAGGGTTCTTCAATTACATGGGTTCATAGGTTAATTGAGTTAAAATAATATAATTAACAACAATATAATAAATATTCAAAGATTAAAAACCTTTAATGCAAGAACCCATGGATAGATCATAAAATTTGACAAGTTCATCTTTGAGAACTTGAGAAAACTTCTTTGAATTTGGGCTCCTTGATGAACAAAGTTTCAAGTATCAAATATCATACCTCAATTATGCTAATCCTCAAATTTGATGAATAATCACCACTCAAATCTCCAATCCAAGCTCTTCCTTGAGTTTTGGCTTCAATGGAGTTCTAGGGAATTTCTAAGGGATTGTGGTTTTTGATTTTTGAAGATTGAATTATTCTAGGTCTTAAAGAATTATAAAGATGGTTAAAATAACTAAAAGACCCTTAAGTAACCGAACTTTCTCTTATTTAAACGTTGGGTGAATTAACAAATTCACCCTTCAACTTAAAAGTGACTGTACGCAGGAGACAACACCATCGATGGATGGCCACCGACGGACCGTCCCTCAACCAACAGACTGTTCTATTGGTCCGAGGTTTGGGAATGACGATGGTCCTTGACCTGGACTTCTCCGAAGTCTAAGTGATAACCCATGACATCCATTGACTGGGCATAAAATTGACCACGAGCTGTCTACTGCCTCTGACGTTTGGGGCTGTCTAGGCAGTCTTGGCTTCATGGAAAGGTCTTTCCTCAAGGACCCTTGGTTGGTCCTTGGGAAGTTTAACCCGGACGTTTCCAACCCGAATTTGTTTGTATACGATTTTAGGACCTGTCACATGAATTTCATCCAAAACAAACACGTAAAACTCGACAAAACATGCATAGACACAGAAGGTCGTTTCAAGGCAAACCTTTTGAACATCATGGACATTTGATCTCCAAACTTCACGAAACTTGAAACACTGACTTCATACACAATAATAACTCATTTAAGGATCTCAGAAGAACATTAAAAACACATAAGCACATATGAGACACATAGGTGACTTAGTCATTGAAGGTCTTAGTCGTCCCTTGATGTTTGACTTCCAATGCACCTAAACTCTTAGGCACTGCCTCAATACAACATTATTGAACATTTTAGGACATTATACAATCATGACAACCATGTTAGTCTCTAGATTCACCTCAGTCATTTTTGGGATCCTACAATCTCCCCCACTTGGACAACATTCGTCCTCGAATGACACTTGCAATTATCCGAACACTTCCAAGAATAGAGATTCAATTAGAAACTCATACTCATACCACAGAACACCTTATACAATACAAACATCTAGATAAACATCAGTTTCATATAGTCAAGAGATTCACAACAGAGCAAGAAATTAGAATAAATTATATAACACATCATGCTCTAAAACTCACCTCCTTCATTCCAAATAGAAAAACTCATTTTATATTCATTATTATGCAAAATCTTACAGTGAACTGCCAAAGCTACAGTGAATTATGCAAAAAAATTCAAAAATGCAACTTTAGGCAATTCATGATAGAAACATGCTAATATGCAAAGTAATACCATATAAACTCATGTTACAACATAATCATAACTTCATAAAATATACAATGCAATAAATCAATGAAATTCAATTTCAACAAGACTCCTAAACACCATGCACATGGAAAATGCTTATAGGACTTTCTAGCCCATCTACTAACCATACTCCCCTACATAGAAGGAACTCATAACACTAAAGAAATATAAGAACTAACCATCATCATCATCACCCTCATCCAGATTTTCTTCACTAGTACGGAGTGCATAGAAACGCCTATTTATTAGAGCATCATCTTTTGGAACATTAGGAGCAACTTGCTTACCATCTCTAGTAGGGATATCCCTCACTTTTTATCCATCCTTTCCATATCCAAAACAACTCCCGGTACCCCTTAGACACTCCCCATAATGCCTCTTTCCACAAGTGACACATGTAGGCATGCCATTTTTAGAACCACCTCCTTTCTAAAATTTCACCTTAGGAACACTAGGTCCATCTTGAGTTTGAGCCCTCTTTTTGAACCTAGGTTGACTTTGATCACTAGACCCATTCCTCTTCAAGTTTCTATAAATCCTACAAAGTTTAGAATACTCAATAGATTGAGCATACACCATGACTCTAGCTAAGGTGATATCATCATGTAACATGGCCGTACGAGATTCTTCTCTCACTATGTCGGCAACCCCGGTCACAAAATGGTGCATATATAGACAACATTGAGAACTTCAAAGAGTACTCCTCAACACTCATATTGCCTTGCTTGAGATGGAAAAAGTCCTCTACATTCACCTCTCTCCTCTCACAGGGAAAATAGAAAAGCTTCATAAAATTCTTCCCACTCAATAGGACCCGACTCAACCGGCCTATTATCCTTCCATTTAGTGTACCACACTTGACAAAAATCCCTCAATTGATATAAAGTTGACTCCGCCTTCTCCCTAGATGTAACCCCCATAGCACTCAACACCTTGTACAAACCATCAAGGAAGAATCCTCTCCCACCTTAGAGCCAAGAAAGATAGGAGGATTCATCCTCAAAAAGTCTCTAAACATAGAGGTCATAGTGCTCTCCACAACACTCATCCTAGCACCATACTCAAATTTGCTTGAGTAGTCACAGCTCGGGATAAAGCAAGCAAAGACTCTCTAATGTCTCTGTTAGTCAACTCCGAGTGAACCACCGAAACATCATTACCTCCTTCCACAATAGGGACTTGATCACCTTGGGGAGGAACTTTATCACCTTGAGCACCTTGAGGACCTTTCTTAACTTGCTCAACTTGAGGAGGAATTTCCTCATGCACATCGTTCTCCTCAACTCTCCTAGCCATTGTCCATCTCGTATTCATCTTCCTAGAAACAAAAGGAAAATCATAAGAAAAGATTACTCAAAACTTTTCACTCTATGAAATAACAGAGAAGTAGAAAAGAAGGGAAACTCTATCATCCTATAGTCTCTCTCCCATGGATGTGTCGCGACTCACACCGTTGGTGGAGACTCTACTAGTCGTGACTTGATGAGAATTTTTTATTCCTAAGACTACTTTCATAACCAATGCTCTGATACCAAGCTTGTCACATCCTGAGAGAATACCCTAGAAGATATGGCACTCTTGGAGTGCAACTGACGTACTCGACCTCTCGGAGGTCTTATACAATCCCTTTCGTATCTTTCATCGCATACACATAGTGAAAAATATTGCGGAATTAAAATTTTCACAAACATTTTCATAGTCTTTAAAATCTCTTTCATATAACATCATAGGAAATACCAAGTCTCATTTCATAAAATCTTAGACACAAGAGTACTCGAGACATGGCCCATAAACAATAGAAATATTGTAATACTAAGTCTAATAAAATAATTCAATAAGAGAAATAAAGACATCTATTCCCTCGAGTCAAATGAGGACATACTTCAACTTCATTTGAAAGATGTTATGATCCATGTCTTGCTTCCCAAATGCTCCTCACCTACCAACCACTATAGAGATGGATAAACACATGGAATTAGTACAACCACATGTACTAAGTATGGCATAATCCATAAAAATTATGAAAACATGTATTTATTGGAAATATTCATCTTTTGATTTAAATATCATAAGAAAATCATAAGAAAAAAATTTATCAACTTAGAAACAAATAAGAAATCACTTGATCAATTTATCATATTTTTTAAGGACACTTTCATGTGAACTACATCACTGTTATAGTGAAGTTCCTTCACTGTACAGTGAAGTTTCTTAGCTTCACCATAGAAAATTTATAACTTGAAATCCCCTATCCTAATACCAACTTAATTAACACAAAGAGAGACCGCTCATACACCCTCTCTAAGCATGCCTAAATGATCCTCAAGACTACTTATAATGAGATACATACATTTACAAGACACCAAAACACATAAGGCGTATAATATGATATTCTCCTTACCAAGGCTATCAAAAGACTTACTTAAGTACTCCTAGAAGAGAACGCCCATGTAATATTCCAGAGAATGTACTTGTCTAGTGAAGAGTCTATTAGGTTTTAAGAATATGTATTGGGGTACATAGGCATCACAATGCCGAATATTTAGTAATATTGGGCATGTTCTAATATTAGCTTAAGGTTGTTAGCCAATTTCTATGTATTAACAAGTAAGTTAAAATACACTTTGATGTTCAAATGCTCCAATCCAAGCTTTTTAAGGAATTGTACCTGCAATGAAGACCCTAAGCTAAAATTCTTATATTCTTTGCTTACTCACATTAGGTACGAGGCATACAAGTGTCAAGATTAGGTACCATAGAACATGATCATTTAAAATGATCATGAAGATTAAGAAGTGCCCAAGGACATAGTGAGGATTCTTGGGAGAAGAAGTGAACTTTCCAAGTTCAACTACACAGTGCATGGTTAGGAGAGTGCACGGCAATACATGTTCTACCGTCCGAGCTACCAAGCCCAAGCGATTCGGTTAGGGCGGTTAGGGGCAGGCACGCGTCGGGTCAGGCCACGTGGGCCCGAACTTCCTAACCCATACTATGCTCTAAATAACAGACCTAACTAGCTAACTAACCTAGGACTAACCAAAATTAACTAACTAGTGTGCCCACAATCCAAAGACCTAACCGGGTGACACTAGGCGAGTATCTAACTAAAGAAACATCCTAGTACCTAAACTAGAATGGTCCAAAGGGGTTGGTTATGGTCCTAGTGACTTAGGGGTACTTTAGTAATTACCCTAGGTCACTTAATTAATTAAATTAGAAACTTAATTAACTAACTTAAATTCTTGGTCAAACCCGAGACCTTTAGCAAATTTTCAGAATTTGGCTAAGTCAAATGCTCTACTTTATTTAGTCAATTTTGTAGGGGCGTTTTGGAAATTAACTAATTGATTTATTTAATTAAGTTAATTAGCCTAAGTTGAATTAGTCAATATTCAGTTCGTAAGACCTAGACTCACGTTTATCTAATAGAAACCCACGACTAAAAAAAATAGTGAACAACGTAAGAAAAACAAAAAAGTACTCTCGTTCTCTTTAGGCGATTTCAAGGCAATTCTTCAAGATTTTCATGCAAAGTACACGGTGATTTTCGTATATTCAATTCTAAAGTAAGGTATGGGTTTTATCTCTTGGATTCCTTTCCCCAGGAGGCTTTTCAAACATTTTGAATTCAAGAAAACCAAAACTAGAGTTGTTCCCAATGAAATTGTCGAATGTTTATCTCCCTAGTACTCCCTATTTTCGATTCTACTAGTATGTATAATGCAAATCTCGAGCATGTTGTTGGTATGTGGTGCTAATTGATTGTTGTGTGTAGGTTTCTGTGATTTGATAATGTCGAATGAGACCTATAGGTTAGATCCGCATGATTAGAGTATCATTTACATGAGATAAGAAGTGTTGTAATGCCTAATTGTGTTCGAGAAGATGAAATTGTTATAAGTCATTTATGAAATTCAGTTTACTGTTGAAAGGAAATAAGGTTTCGATTACTGTGTGTTTACAGTAGGTATGTTTGTAAGTGTTTGGAATTCAATCTTTCCAAGAAGAATTAAGAATGAGTATCAAAGCTAGTTAATGAATCTTCAATGCCAAATCAACGCACTGAATTGTTCTTTTAGGCTAATCAAAGGCTAATAGTTGCTTGCTTAAAATGATGAGATTACTATAGCATATGCACGAAATTAATTGACTTTGTTTTTGATAATATCATGACAAGTGTTTAGTGAATGCTTTATTTATGCCAATAAATTGGCTGGCAATATTATGTCAAAGATATTAATAGAATTGGCAAATGATTAAGTCATACCAATCTTAACTCAATGAACTCATAACCTAGGGTATGCCAATGATTGGGACAAGTCCCAACATACCTTATCTAAATGAACTTGCGAACATAGTAGTACATTGAGTGGGTCCTTATAACTTTCATAAAGAATGGTACAAGACTACCAAACAACGTTGAACAAGATAAGGACAGTATTAAAATCACTAAAACCTTATGAGTTATGTAATTGACCGAGAATGGGCTGTTAAAGGAAGTGATACAAGTCTCACTTGCACCTAAACAATTATGTCAAAGATACTCACATAAGAGGGTGTTAGAAATCGTGAGACAATTCTCACTCACACCATGATGATAATGTAAGAATTAGGTTCACATTCATCAAGTAAAGAAAGGGATGATAGACTAGTGATGAGCTAGTGCAAGCACATGTAAGCCTAATGAGACGAGACTACCACCAAGGTGGATAAGGGTATACCAAGTCTCCTAGTCTTTGAACTATGTCACCAGCATAGGTTACTAGCTAGTGGATTCCACCTAAGAAAGCTAGGCAGTATTCGGTTTCACTTTGGACGGTGAACCACCTCTTTTCGGTATGGGGAAGGCACTGTATTTCATGTTAGATCACATGATCTATGTTGGTTAATGCTCAAGATTTCTTTAATAAAGTAAGAAAGAAAGAGAGGGAGAATTAGGAAGATGAGGGGTGTTCAAATAAGAGGTCCAAAGGGTAAGGTTAGACTAAGTAATGATGTAAGTCATTCTTAGTCATTGCACAGAAAGATCCCAATGGAAGTCTTAAAAGAATATCCTAAGTCGACCTAGCATGTTCAAAGTGAACAGCAGATCAAAGAAGAACAAATGTAAGTTCAAAGTGAACTAAGTAAGAAAAAGCATAAGAATATCAAATCATCAGTGTTTGATAAGAATGAAGTTTTAACAGTTATTCGTTTATGCCAATAAAGGGAGCAAAACTTAATGACTCATCAATTGGAGTATGAATATATGCCCCAATATCTATATATTATGCAAATAATCAAAGAATGGGCATAGCCAATAAAGATTGGCTTATAAAGACTTCAAGCCCAATTTAACAAGAATGAAAAGAATAACTTGTGAGTAGGGTAGTCAAATCATTTCCTTAGTCTTTTGGATTACTTACTTGATTCATTGTATCTATAGGACTATAATGAAGGACTATAATGAATCATTGCACTCGTAAGTAAATCATAGGATCAAGGGAGATCATTGAACTACACAATAGAAAGAAGAAAACACTGACAAATAAACTAAGTCTGAGAGGGGGAGCTCACGGCCTAAGGTGAGCAAAAATATTAATTTTTGCTTGAGTTGTTCTAAAATTATGGTAATGATTCAAAGGTCTTATGTTCATATAGAAAATTAGTTGTGTTCTTTAAATGCATGAAAATATGTCATATTCATAACACGAATCATAAACAACGAATTAGAAAAGTGAAGTGACTTCACTTTCCGAAAAATGGCATATTGCTATAGGAAGAGCTTTCCTTGATCATGCATAGTCCTTATGTGTTTATATACATACACCCATACTTAGTAAAAGTGTGTACTAACCCATGTAGAATTACTATTTTTATAGGTGCAGATCCTTGAAGAAGATCGAAGATTCGTTTAAAGCTGTTTGGACTAGTACCTCCAGATTTTGGTAGGTCCTCTTGAGTTCGAGAATGCCTATGCTTTATATTCTAACCTTAGTAGATTAGACATAGCTACTGGATGTTGTCCCTAGCGTTTCTTCTCAAACATTTGTTCAGGCTTTTGTATTAAGGCCGGTTTGGCAACTATTAATGATATTATGAATTCTTCATTTCAATTGTTTAATCTGTTAACAGATGGTTGTTTACTTTCAGCTGTTAGTATATCACTCTTATGCAGGAATTATATGAAATCTAAGTATACTTCAGTAAAGTTTTAATTTTTCCGCTAAATTTAACTGTATGATTGTGATAAAAGCTAAGAAGAGGCTCGTCTGCGACCTCTGAGAGGTTAATAACGCCGGTCTCATCTGGGATCTAGGATCCGGGTGTGACATCCCATACACTCTCTTCAAGGTTACCTACCTTAACACTAACTAAGTTTAGATCATGCCCAAAGAATCAACCAACTTCCCTAACAAGAGTCATTTTAAAGACTTCCTGACACACCCGGAAATTTCTATGACCTATACTAGAGCTTAGTATGTCAAGTGATAATGATTTTAGGTCAAAATAAGTTTAAATAATTTGTTTGAGAAGTTTCGGAGCCATAGCATTAAAGAAAGGCCTTAACGTTCGGAAACTAGCAAAATTTAACTATTTGATGTCCCTATGGTTGGGGAAGGTTTCAGAGGTCCAAATGAAGCCTAAAACTTTTAAAAAGACTTTTTATAGGTAAATATATATACTCTAAAAGTCCGATAACGACACCCCAAGGACCACCGGAAGGTTCCTTGGGAAGGACCCCAACATGGGTGGGCAGGCTACCAAAGCAGCCTGCGAAAATCAAGAATCATTGGACTGTTGTGCGACACGCAGCCAACACGGACCTCACTGGTTTAATTTATTTTTCAATAATAAAAGTGTGTGTTGGCCCCGCGACGCGGAGCCACATCCATGATTTGTAAAAAGTCGTATTTTGGGTGTTTTGACTTCACAAATAAACCCATTTAAGTGAGGGGTATTTTGGGTAATTTAATGGGTGACTATATAATGTATTAGGGTCAATTTTAGGTAAATTTTATCACTCAAATCATGTCCCACAAGTGGAACTCAAAAATCTCTCTCTCTCTCCCAAAATTCTCTCTTCCTCCAAAACTCCATTGAAGACCAAAAGAGCTCCAAAGAAGAAGATAAAGCCTTCAAGTTTTACAACTCAATTTTGTAGCTTTCTCATATATAAGGTATGGTTTCTTTCAGTCTTGGAATACTTTCCCCAAGAGGTCCTTAAAAAGATGATTTTTAAATCCCCCAAAACAAGGGGTTTTCTCCTCACACGGGTCTCCTTTCTAAAATGAAATTGTGAGTTAATTATGATGAATTATGATGAATTAATGTTTTTTAAGTATGAATTGATGGTTGATTGATGAATTCCTATGAATTAATGTCACTTGTGTATTTTGATTTTAATTATGTTAATACTTCATGAATTTCCCTATTTCATATGTTGGTTGTTTAGTTTTTGTGTATTGAAGTATGAAGTCCCATGAAGGTAAATGAGGTATGATCTTGATTCTCCTTTGATGTCAATTATGCAAGGTGAAATCTACTTATGTGATAATGATGCTTTAGCTAATTTGTTGTTGTGATGTTCGTGACAAGGATCCCTCATCCCTAACCCTAGATATATGAATTGGCTATGAAGTACATAATTATGTTATGGTATTATCATTATATGATTGAATATAGTTTCTCCTGATTATAATGTTTGGTCTAAAAGTGAAAGGATAGTTCTCACTTATGATCACCTATGAGATATTATGATAAGATGTTCGCCTAAGGGTCTTGAAGAGGCTAATGTGAACTTGTATGATGACATATGATGATTACTAAAGGGAAAAATTACTTAGAACCGAAAGGGCATGTAAATGAGATGGAGGTCTCACGTTAGTAAGTCTGGCCTCCCACATGGGTTTCTTCACGTTAGTAAGTCCGAATTCCCAATATATGTGTTGTATCATGAGATGGATACCCTCACATTAGTAAGTGAAGGTTTCTCAAAGCAATCTCCTTGTCGCTTAACTATGTGCCCACATAGTACTCTACCTTAGTGGATCCACCTAGATAGCTACGTACGAATGGTTGCACCTTAGGCAAGTGTTAACCCTCTCTTTTTGGTGTGGGAGTAGAACACCAGATTCCATGTAGCTCACATGGTCTCATGTCGGTTATGGATCTTCTTTCCCTAAAGTAAAAGTATGAACAAGTTATGTATGGTAACTTCTATTAGGATTGTTTTAAAAGTTACTACATAGTGTGAGGGAGGGTATGGGACTTCTCTTGTATATTGCACATATGGGATCCTATAGGATGATTCTATTAGTGTTCTTTTATGATTATGTTTATGATTATGTTGATAAGCTATGACTAGTTTTGGTATATGAAGCATGTTATATATAAGAATATGTTGTAAGTATGAAATGGTTGCTTCATGTGATACTTAGCTTTGGATAGGGTTATGGGGCTTTATACTTGGCATTGCACAAGTGTTGCTTGTATTACTTATATGTTGATATGGTTGTGATGTACCTTATATGTGTTTATTCAATTGTTGGTCATTGTGGATAGTTTTGACTAAATTGTGCCTTTTCTCATGCATTAACGATTTTAATGCATAGGGACCATACTTAGTATATGTAGTTTGTAATAACCCATATTTCTTCCCTTTTACCCCAAATATTGTAGGTTCGGGCCGTTGAACTATCATTGAGGCTAAAGCAAGAAGGCTTGGACTAGACTCTCCAAGTTTTGGTATTCCCTCTAGTTGGAGGATACTACCACACACTCTATCTTAGTAGTACTTGTATTGTCTAGTGGACATTCATTTCTTTCCTATTGTTGAAGATATTGATGTAAGCCCTATGCGGCAATTTTGAATTTGTGTAAGGGCTTTGCGTGAATTGTTTTACTTTGTTTAGATGGTTGATATGAGACAAAGTTTTAGACTAAATTCCTATGAGTTGTTATGGTGTATTGCGAGAAGCCTATGTATGCTTCCTATGTAGAAGTCTATGTAAACCTCCCTGCTATATAAGCAAAAGTTTTAATTTTTCCATGATTTTGACTTATGATTTGCTATGACGAATGCTAAGAGGCTTGTCTTAGTTCTCATAGAGGACGACGATGCCGGTTATGCCTAGTGGGTACTTTGGGTCGTAACAAACTTGGTATCAGAGCAAGAGGTTAAATCTTCTTAGGATTGATGTCGCATTAAACCACGTCTATGTAGGATATTATTCATAATTGTGAAACACGCCACACTTATGAATAAGAGACTATGTGATTCTTAGGAACTTTCACTCTCTTGTTATTCCTTAGACGTGACTAAGAGTCTTAACTCTATCTAGTCCTTTTTTCTAATCCTTTATTTGTGCTTATAGGAAATAAATACAAGAAGGAACAATACTCGAAGGGCTGGATAGGTGAATTTGAATACGGCGATTCCCCCCCAAGCTCCTCAAAACTTTCAAGTTCCTATTGAAGAAGGGGCTATGTCTAATGTTGAGATAAGGTCGGACATTGATAGCTTCACTCAAGTGTAGGATACCCAAGTTTCTAGGGATACAAGGGTGCAAGTGAACCCCAATGCTAATACCACCGCTTCAAGGATTACGGATTTCACAAGGATGAATCCCCCTACTTTCTATGGTTCTAAGGTGGAGGAGGACCCACAAGGTTTCATTGATGAAGTATTCAAGGTTCTTGATGCTATGGGTGTTTCTTCTCAAGAAAAGGCGGAACTAGCCGCCTACCAACTCAAGGATGTGGCTCAAGTGTGGTATGAGCAATAGAATGATGAGAGGCTGGTTATAGAAGGTCGGATTACTTGGAGAGCTTTCAAACGGGATTTCCTTGGTAGATTCTTTCCCTTGGAAGTAAGGGAGAGGAAAATGCAAGAATTCATCAACCTTCGTCAAGGGGGTATGACCGTGAAGGAGTATAGCCTCAAATTCACTCAACTATCAAAGCATGCTCCAACTATGGTTGTGGATTCTAGGGACAAGATGAACAAATTTGTCATGGAGATATCCGATCTTGTGGTAAATGATTGTGTGTCGGGTATGTTTATTCGTAGCATGTACATCTATCGTCTCATGGTTCATGCAGAGCAAATTAAGGAACAAAAGCTTAAACAAGTTGGTTGACAGTTGAAGAAGGTGAGAACCGAAGAGGGGAATTCTTCTAAGAATAGGTATGAGGTTCAAGAAGAGGTTTTCTAATCAAGGATCTTCTAGTGATCCAAGGGCCAATAAGAGTAAGGTCCCTACTCCCAATCCCCAAGAGGGAAAAGGTAGTCGTTCTAATGTTGATAGCCCTCTTTTTTCTAAATGTGGTAGAAGGCATGATGGCAAGTGTATTGTGGGCGCGGGTAATTGCTATAATTTGGCCAGAGTGGTCACATGAAGAAGGATTGACCTATGATGAAGACTCAAGGAGGGGAAAATTCTCAAGCTCAAGCAAGTTTACCAAACCCCGATGCTCTTAAGAAGAATCACTTCTATGCACTCCAATCCCAAAGTGATCAAGAGAGCTCACAGGACGTGGTCACCGATATGTTAAAATTATTTTCCTTTGATGTATTTACTTTGTTGGATCCAGGAGCTACATTATCATTTGTGACTGCTCTTATAGCCATGAAATTTGATATACTACCCGACATCTCAGATGAGCCTTTCTCGGTTTCTACCCCTGTGGGTGATTTCTTAGTGGTAAAAAGAGTATAAAAGGTGTCCTATGAGTTGAAACTTCCCAAAGAGTTGGTCATGATTCACCCGGTATTCCATGTTTCTATGCTTAAGAAGTGCATAGGGTACCCAATTTCCATTCTTCCTATAAAAGGTTTTTGGGTAAAAAAAGGACCTTTCTTATGAAGAGGTCCCGGTTGAGATCCTGGATCGTCAAGTTAAGAAATTGATAAAAAAGGAGGTTGCCTACGCAAAAGTATTATGGAGGAACCACCTTGTTGAGGGCGCAATATGGGAGGCCGAGGCCGACATGAAGTCCCTCTATCCTCACCTTTTTCCTATTACTCCTAGCCAAGGATGAGGTTAGTGGTTCCTTATACGGTTATTATGAATAATATTGAACTTGTCATGTTTTTATAATGTGTGCATATTGATGTAGAAATTGATGCTTAAGTTGAATTCTTTTCTTTTCCATGAAATGTGTTTCTTATGGTTGGTTTTCACTTATGTATGTGTTGTGCTATAAGTATTCATTGAAGTTGTATTGAACATAGTTGCTGTTGTTTTGATAATAAATCTTCTCGACAACTTTTGATGTTCATATTGAGCTCATATTTAAATGGAGAAGGTAGTTCCTTCTTATATGATATGTAAAAGTTGAGCTTATGTATGTGATATGTTGTGGATTAAGTTCCTATGTGTGAATGCTATTATTATATGTTTAAAGGAGTGTAGAATTCCTCCAATGAGTTTTGACTCATTTTATATGTATTGTTTGTTGGTTGGGCTGCTAGTCTTGAGTCTCTTATTCCTATAAAGGTGTAAGGTGTCATTCGGGGACGAATGTTCCTAAGATTAGAAGTATTGGTACACCCCAGAATTTCCAGCCTCATATGTTGAATAATGATGATTTTAGACCTATATAAGTGTAAATAACTTGTTGGACAAGTATTAGAGACAAAACATAAAAGAAAGGCCTTGACGTCTCAAAACTAGTGAAATCGAACTAGTAGACGTTCCTCTGTTTGGTGAAGGTTTGGGAGTGTCGTATGAATTCTAAAACTTGTCAAAAGACTTTAAATAGGTATAATATAGCATAGAGGGTCCAAACATCCAGTCACAACTCCCCAAGGACAAACTGAAGTTTTCTTGAGGAGGACCCAAACTTTTGCGAGCAGGTCGTCTAGCCAAGATATGGAGGTCCCTGCGCGTCACGCAGCCAGCACAAGGAAGGGAAAAATATTCCTTGCAACACGGGGCCTCCATGAGGTCAATTTAATCAACCCATATTTTCAAAAAAAATGTGAAATTGCACCCGCGACGCGCAACAAACTCCCAGATCTGTTCGCGACGTTTTTAAGACATTTTGACTTCACAAAAAGACCCAATTAAATGAGAGGTATTTTGGGTAATTTAAGGGATGAATATATAACATTTTAGGGTAAGTTTTAATTCAATTTTAACACCCAAATCAAATCCCAAAAGACGAAATCAAAAAATCACTTTTATCTCTCTCAAATTCCCTCTTCCTCCAAACCTAAAGTGAAGACCATTAGAGCTCCAAGAAGAACGTCAAGTTCCCAAGTTCCCAAACCAATTTAGTTGATTTATCACACTAAGGTATGGTTTTTTTCACTCTTGATATTGTTTTCCCCAAGAGTTCCCTCCAATAGATGATTTGTAAATCCCCCAAAAATAGGGTTTTTCTCCTTGTATTGGTCTTCTTTGAAAAAATGAAATTATGAATCCATTGTGATGAATTATGATGATATTATCAATGAATTGTGATGAATTAATCTTGTTAAGCATATATTAATTGTTAATTGATGATTCCCTATGAGTTTTCCCTATACCCATGTCCTTCCCCAATTTCATGAAAACCATGAATTGATATGATGAATTGTGAAGATTATGAATATGTTGCTTGAATAAATTGTTGTTAATTATGAAATTGCTTCTTGAATTTACATTGTGTAGGTATTGGTTATGCATTCTTGGTAATGGATGTATGAAGGTTCTTGAAATGGGCAATGAGGTATGTTGATTGGTTCTTCTTGGGTTCAATTATTAAGTATGAGTTACTTCTAATGGGTGAAGTGATGTTGATGCTAAGTATTACTCATTCCTAAACCTAAGACATTGAGTAAGATATGAATTATGTATGCATGTTATGATACAATTATTTTATGATTGAAAGTAGTTTCTCATGATTATAATAAAGTGCTAAGTGAAAGGTTTACTCACTTGTACGTGGTTTCTTAAGTGAAAGGATAGTTCTCACTCATGAATTCCTATGAGCTATTATGCATAGGGTCTAGGAGAGACTAATTTGATCTTGTATGATGATTACAAATAGGGAATAAATGCATAGCACCGAAAGGGAACATAAATGAGATAAAGGTCTTACATTTATTAAGTTCAGCCTCCCACTTGGGTTTCCTCACGTTAGTAATTCCGGATTCCCAAGTTATGTGTTGTATCATGAGATGGAAACCTCCACGTTTAGTAAGTCTAGGTTCCTAATAAAATTCTCTTTGACCCTTAACTATGTGCCCACATAGGACTCTAGAAAGTTATGTATGAATGGTTACACCTTAGGAGAGTTTTAACCCTCTCTTTTAGGTGTGGGAGTAGAACATCGGATTCCATGTGTCTCACATGGTCTCAGGTCGGTTATTGCACTTCTTTCGCTAATGTTAAATGAAAATGAACAAGCTAAGTATGTGAACTCTTGTTAGGGTTGTCTTGAAGGTTTCTACATTCTGTAAGGGATGTTATTGGACTTCTCTTACACATTGCACATGTGGTATCCTAAGGGATGGTTCTAGTAGTGTTATATTAGTATTATGATTATGATTATGAGAATCTTCTATGAGTAGTATTGATGTATTAAGCATGTTATGATAAAGTATGAGGATATGTTGTAAGTATGAAGTGGGTTGCTTAATGTAATACTTAGCTTGGGATGGGATTATGGGGCTCTATCTAGTGAGGACATACCAACTCTTTGCCGAACACTAATCCAAGCTTCCACTTCAAGAGTCCTCTCAAATTTTACCTACACCTTTAGATAGATAAAATGTATGGAGTTATTACAAATGCTTTTACTAAGTATGACATAATGCATAAAATCATGAGAAACGGACATTTGTATAAAACATGCTCTTTTTGATTAAACATCATAGTATAAGCATAAGAACAAACATCTAGCACCTTGAAAACATATAAGATATCACATAAGCATTTTATCAAATATTGAAGAATGTTATAGTGAACTAAGTTCAACTTAATAGTGACCTCTTTTAGCTTGCAACCCTCTCACCATATGAAGAGAGACCGCCCATACACCCTCTTTTGGCACACCTAAAGGATCCTAACACTCACCTAAGTAAGACATGAAGAGACCGACCATACACCCTCTTCAAGCCTACCTAAGCAATCCTTTAAGCTACTCTAGATAAGTACTTTTTCATTAACATTCCTTTACTATAGTCATTATGTTCATTAAGTCATTTAGAATACATTCGTCATTTATGGGCATTCACATAATGGTCTTTTAGAAGACCTAGGGCACTCACACACTAACATCTTTGAAGCCTTATCGTGCAATGTCTAGATAACGTCCCATTCCATTACCTAAACTCATAGTACTTATCCAACACTAGCATGTATCCCACATGATGAGAATAGGCAATAACCGATATAAACTATACTAGCTAGTCATGGAATCCGGAGTCATAAACCTACTCCGATTGAGGGTGTTCAACTTGCCAAGGGTAGAACTAGGTCACATGCCATGTAGGCACATGGTTAAGGAATATGAAGGTCTTTAATGCACTTTAGTCGCATTCTCAAGTAGACATACGTTGTACTCTAGTCTCCTTCTTAAGTAGAGTTACAAAGCATAACATATTCACTCGGTGCTAGCCTTTTTTTCTCATAGAGTAAGTTCAATAAAAAGGGGCATATGAAAAAGGTACCATCTCTTAGTCATTACCTAGTAATAATGCACCTACCAAAGATGGGTCCACTAGGGCTGCCACTCAATCAACTATAAGGATAGCTCATTCTTAACATTCTTTACATATAGAAGGTTCCACATAATAGTCATGCTTAGAAGGGCACCATAAGCCTACTATGTGAAGATGTTCATATTCATAATGTACATGTATCAAGTAAGGCACACAAGTCTTCCTAGACAAGACACACACTTCTTTACATATAGTATATCATTCTAAAAGCACATAGACATAACCGGCATCATCTGTAGGTCACCCTATTCTCTACTATAAGGTCATCAATATAACCATCATAAGACTCACATAATCAAGTAGAAGAATCATGCATCAACTCTAAGACTACACATACAAGGACAAAGTCATAGTCTAACATAATCACCTAACATCATCAATAGAAGAAGATATACATTCATCTTAATAACAAGTGGATAGATATGAGCATACTTCACATAATGAAACTATACAAATCATCATATTATATCAAGTAGTTGCCGACAAGGCCATGATCATTATAATACATAATGTAACGTTGACGAGGCCACGTAAATCACAAGTAAAGCACATAACACCACCACCATAAGTGGACCATACCAATCATAACATAATTCAAGACCTACGTTACACAAAATAAAGAGAATTAGGGCAGCGTACAACCAATCCATTATCACCACTTCAATCCATAACTAAATCATCCAATTCAATGCCACTTGGACCTTACCCATGGCCATGATCATCAATTCAATACAAAAAATCACAATACTCTATGAATCTAAGTTGATTCAATATAGGTTTATCAATATAAGACAGCCTATGCATCAATCCAATACAATTCTTACATCATTCTATAGACCAAAGAAAACTACACTTGAATTCATAAGCATTGAGACATGATCACTTAACCCATAAAATAGTCAAAGCTAGATTGCATGGTTTGCATGGGTTAATAGGAATTATTACGTTAAAACATTGCATCAACATCAATTCAATCCTAAAACATTGATCCAAAACCTTTTATGCACGAACCTATGCCTAGATCACAAAATTGGAGAATTCATGTTTTGATCATCTTTGAAAAATCATTGGAATTGACTTCTCAAAGAAAGAGATTTCAAGGATGAATAACCACACCTTAATTGTGATGAAAAGCCCACAAGATTGATGGAGAAAAACTTGAGAAACCTATCTTCTTCCTTGGAGCTTCAAAGCTTTAACAATGGAGTTTGGGAGAGAAGAATGGAGAGGTTTTGTTTTGAGTTGAGGGTTTTGATTTGATTGGTGAGTTTAGGGGTATAAATATGTCCTATAACCGTCCATAATTCTCCCCTAAATTACCCAAAAGACCCCTACATTTGTATGACAAATTAACAAACTAAAAGTTTGACTGAAAAACGATGCAACGAGACTTTACTACGCGTTGCGGGCATTTCCAAAACTTATTTTTCAAATTTTTTTGGATAGAATTGTTCGTGATAGGCCCGCGTCACAGGGAAAAAAATTGCCCCACTGCGTGACAGATGCACGACGTGCAGCCACTGTCTAAAACAGGCTGGCGCGGTAGCTTGGCAGTCCAAGTTTGGGTCCACTTTGAGGACCCTTTTGATGGTCCCCTGGGCGTTGTTCTCGGACTTTTGGATCCTTTGTATGTCAGGATACACATATGAACCATCGGTATTGACTTTCACCTTCAAACCATCCCCCAAATCATCACTACAAAACACTATGACACACTAGTTCAACTTCGACTAGTTTCCGAACATCTTGGACGTTCTTGGACGTTTGACTTCCAAACATTATATACTGCCTAAGAACACTATTAATAATCATTTTATAACTTTAAAACATCATGAAACAAGTGTTAGGCTCTAGTTCAACCTAGCTCATTTTGAGGGACGTTACATGAGGTTAGCACATTTACATCACCATATCATAATAAGGAACCTATGAAATTCACCACCAACATTATATCATTACATCCTAGCGAACAACTCAAAAGCCAAAAATCATGACATTTAAATTCAACATCATACAAACGCTAATCAATCTTATCATAAGGTGTAGTTCAATAAAACTTCATCACTAAACACAAGTAATAATAATTGAAGTAAAGGTTGAGATCACGAGACTTACCACAATCTCCTTCACAAGTCATCATCCAAGGTTTTACCATCAACCATTTAATCCAAAACAGAAAGGGGTGTAATATCATCACACAATAGTAATTAACACAATAATAAAGTCAATTGAATCACTACACATGAATTCATCACTAGTTCATTACCTAGGGTTAGGGACTTGGGTCAATTTGAGGATCTCTACCACAAACTAGGTTAATTCATGAAGAACTAGAACATTTGAATCATAATACATCATAATATAAACATAATAATCAAAATAAACCATAGACAACAAAATTTAGAAGATCAAATTCATATTAGAAAGAAACCCATATGAGATCATCTTTTTTAAATCAATTTTGGAAGAAACCTAGGTAATGAACTAGTTATGTTGAAAAGTTAAAGATTATTGAAGGATCCCATACTTTGTTAATTATTGAAGATTAATTTTGAAGAGTACCCTTCTTTCTTCCCTAAATCCCTTGACTTATCCCTTCAATAAAGTTCTTTTTTTTGGGAGAGAGAAAGAAGAGAGAAGGAAGAGCAATTGTGTTTTAGAATTGTGGGAGTTAGGTTAGTTTAATTAGGCTTAGGTCTTTATATAAGTCACTTATTAACATAATTAGACCTCCTTAGCCCCTAAATAATTAAATAACCAAATAATTAATTTAATGAAGTAACTTAAAACTCACCAGAAAATCGCAGGCCTTACCTACTAGACCCCGACCTACGGGTCGTAGTTCAGTCGACAGCCATGACCCCCACCGTCATGCAAATCATAGTTTTGGTCAGAGACTTGCCAAAATGGACATTGTCCATAATGTATATGTCTTCAATGATGCGCCGTCAATATACTTACGCCTCGTCGCCTGCACCTCGTCGATGATTACTGTCTCAAGACAACTTTTAGCTTAAATGGAAGGGTCCTCCTCGAGGACCCTTTGCTTGGTCCTTGGGGAGTCGTACTCAGACGTTTCAACCCTAAAACAACTCTAATACATGTTTACAACATTACCACCAAAATCAATCAATTTACGACTCTTAAAACCCCGTGAAATAGGCTAAGGCACACTAGCACCTTTTGTAGTAGTCTCCGGACGTCGTGGACGCTCCTTGACATTTTGACTCTAAAACAACATAAATTACTTTTATACACAATTATTTACCTTAAAAACAGTGTTACAACCCTTGGGAACTCATGTGATACTCTATATGAGGTTTTGTACTTTCGGAGTGTTACAATATCCCCGCCTTAGGAACATTCGTCCCCAAATGACATTAAAAATCTTTTGAAGGGAGAGGATAGACTCAATACTAACAGCCTAATAAACAACATGAAAAATCAATATGTTTTATAACTCAAATCATAACAACATGACATATACATAAAATAACTCAAAGTATAAATTACAACACATAAAAGCTCACCTCACAACATGAAGAATTTCCTTCTCACAACAACATGGGCTCAACATATCCCTTAAAGAGTCAATTATGTCAAAATTCAACCTATCAACATGCTCAATATCATTTCATAAAGGCAAAAACATACCAAGTACATAATGAGTGCAAAAACAAGGAAAAGATCATTTTTGCATGAAACTTCATTTTAGCAAAATCCTTCATCACAAGTATGCACATCTTTGCAAAACAAGTCAATTTCAATTTATTCATTACTTACATTATTGGTAGGAACAACTAACCTTATTCAACAAAGAGATGAGGGTAACGGTACTTCATGTCGGCCTCAGCTCCCCATGTTGCTCCCTTAACTAGGTGGTTCTTCCATAACACCTTTATGGAAGTCACCTCCTTGTTCCTTAACATCTTCACTTGTCTATCAAGGATTTGAACAGGAACCTCCACATAGGATAGGTTCTCTTCTACACCTAAACCCTCAATAGGAAGAATGGAGTCGGGATCACTGACACACTTCTTAAGCATGGAGACATGAAACACCGTATGAACCGAAACAAATTCACAAGGTAATCTCAACTCGTATGCAACCTTGCAAACTCTTTGCAAAATTTCATAGGGACCCACATAACGAGGAATAAACTTCCCTTTCTTGCCAAATCTCACCACTCCCTTCATGGATGAAATTTTTAAATACACCTTATCACTCTCATTAAATTCTAAGTCCCTTCTCCTATGGTCGGCATAAGACTTTTGCTGGCTATAGGCTGTTTGCAACCGATTCCTTATTATGTGAACTTTATCAAAAGTCTTATAAATCAATTCGGGACCCAAGAGTCAAAAATCACCCACTTCAAACCATCCAATTGGAGATGTACATCTCCTACCATATGAAGCCTCAAAAAGAGCCATAGATATAGTTGAATGGTACCTATTGTTTTAAGAGAACTCTACCAAAGGTAAATGTTTATCCCAATTTCCCTTGAAATTAACTATACATGATCTAAGCATATCCTCAAGGGTTTGAATAGTTCGTTATGCTTGACCATCCGTTTGGGGATGAAAAGTGGTTCTTAACTTCACTTTTGTACCCAACCCTTTTTGAAATGCCCTCCAAAACCTAGATGTGAGTTTTGCACCCCTATCCGATATTATGGATAACAGAATACCATGATGACACACAATCTCATATATGAAGATCCATGCATAATCCTTCGCCGAGTTTGTGGACTTGACGGGTATAAAATGAGCTAATTTGGTCAACCTATCCATAACCACCCATATATAGTCATGTTGCATTTGTGTCCGAGGAAAACCTACCACGAAGTCCATATTTATATGTTCCCACTTCCAAGTGGGAACTTGTATTTCTTGAATTAAAACACTTGGCTTTTGGTTCTCGGCTTTGACATGTTGGCAATTTGGAAATTTTACAACAAATATCGCTATATATTCTTTTAAGCCTTCCCACAAAAAGACTTCTCTAAGGTCCTGATACATCTTTGTAGAACCCGGGTGATACATCTTTGTAGAACACGGATGAATGGAATAACGGGAACCATGAGCTTTCTCAAGAATCCGGTTTCTCAAGTCATCAACATTGGGCACGTACAACCTTCCTTGATACCTCAAGACACCTTCCCCCTAAGGAGAATGACTCATTCAGCTTATCGAGAACCGATTCCTTCAACTCCTTTAATTCTTGATCAAGGTTTTGCATAGACATCACCTCAACCACCAAAGATGATTCGGAGATATGGTGGACCATAAAACCACCATATGGATAATCTTCCAATCTAACACCAAAACGAGCAAACCTATGAAGATCTTTCACTAGGTCTATTGTGGCTTCTTCTATATGAGAAACACTACCCATGGTCATAAGTAAGCCTATCTTTCATGTTTTGTAAGCTTCTTTCACATGCCTCCGAACATTCAAATTTAATACTCTTTTGGGTCAAAGTAGTCAAGGGAGAAGCAATAGACGCACCAAAAACCTCCTATAATATCCCGCTAGAACCAAAAAGCTTATAATGTCAGTTGGAGTCAATGGTCTAGGCTAATTCTTGACCGCCTCGGTTTGCCTTGGATCAACCTCAACCCATGAATGATATGACCAAGAAACGCCACTTACCTCAACCAAAACTCACATTTTCTATACTTGGCAAATAATTGGTGTTCCTTAAGAAATTGCAATACCACTCTCAAATGGTCCATGTGTTCACCCTCATTTTTCCAATATAACAAGATGTCGTCAATGAAGACAATGAAAAATGAATCTAGATAAATTCAAAACACCCTATTCATGAGGTCCATAAATGCCGCCGAGGCATTAGCGAGACCAAACGACATTACTAAGAAATCATAGTGACCATATCTAGTTCGAAATATTGTTTTTGCTATGTCCTCCCCTCTCACGCTAAGTTGGTGATACCCTGATATCAAGTCAATCTTAGAAACGTTGTTTGCCCCTTGTAGTTTATTAAACAATTCATCAATCTTATGGAGAGGATACTTGTTCTTAAATGTGACTCGATTGAGTTGGCGATAATCAATGCACATTCTAAGGGGCCCTTCTTTTTCACAAACAATACTAGAGAACCCCATGGAGAAATACTAGGTCTAATGAAACCTTTGTATCGTAAGTCCTTGAATTGAGATTTCAACTCTTTCAATTCGGTTGGATCCATCCGATTACGAGGAATTTAAATGGGGTTGGTATCTGGTAGAAATTTAATACTAAAATCAATTTCCCATTTAAGGGAATTCCGGGAAGATCATTAGAAAATACCTCCGAAGATTCCCTCACTACGGGGACTAACTCAATGGGAGGATTTTCGGAGTCTAAATCTTTGACTCTTATAATATGCTATAAACACCCTTTTGAGATCATTTTACAAGCCTTAAGACAAGAGATAATACGACCGCTAGGAATAGAATTTCCCCCCTTCCACTCTAAGATGAGTTCATTTGGAAAATTGAACTTGACAATTCTTGTTCTACAATCAATGGAAGCAAAACAATTACCTAACCAATCCATCCCCAAAATGACATTAAAATCGACTATATAAAGTTCTACTAATTCAACATGAGCAACTCTATTGGGCAACATTATAGGACAATTTCTATATACCCTCTTTGCAACCACCGACTCACCTACCGGGGTAGTTAACATAAAAGGTTCATTTAGGATATCAGGCAAAATATAAAACTTCCTAGCTATAAAGAGAGTAAAAAAAGATAATGTAGCACCCGGATCAAGTAAATCATAAACATCAATAAAGAAGACTTGTAACATACCGGTCACCACATAGGGAGAAGTCTCTTGTTCACCCCTAGAGCGAAGAGCATAAAAGCGATTTTTCTTTAATTGAGCATCAACATTAGAACCACTAGCTTGAGATTTCCCACTTTCTTTGTCTTGTCCCTTCAAATTAGCGTAATCCCTAACCTTGTGTCCACTCTTGCAACACCAAAAGCAATTGTCTGTCCCAACAAGGCAATCACCATAATGTTTCTTACCACACTTTCCATAAGTTGGCTTTTTAGTTGGTGAACTAGTACCTCTTCCCTTTTAAGACATAGGGTTAGGCACACTATCATCATGAGCCTTGGGAAATTTGGAAGGAACTTGATTGGAGAATCTCTTGTTGAATCTAGGCTTGTCTTGAATGTCCAACCTCCCCTTTGAAGAACCACCATGAAAAGACTTGACCCTCTTGGCCTCTCTATTCTTTCTCTTTAACCTAGTTTCTTCCACTTGTTGAGCGTGAACCATGAGACAAGAAATATTCATCTTATCATAGAAGCATAGCCGAACGATATTCTTCAACCAAGTCTTGGGACACTCCCATAAGAACATGACTCATCTTATCCCTTGGGTTAGGAACCAAGGATGGAGCATACTTACACAATTTAGTAAATTTCAAGGACTAGTCAAGTACACTCATACCTCCTTTACGAAGGTTGAAGAATTGTTCCACCTTAGCTTACCATAATGCTTTAGGAAATAACCTATCAAGGAAATCCCTCTTGAAGATCTCCCAAGTCATCGGTCCACCCCTTAGTGCCCTATTATCCCTCCATTGCACGTACCATGTTTGGACCACATCTTTTAGTTGATAGACCGCCAACTCAGCCTTATTAATTGAAGGCACACCCATAGCATAGAGAATCTTATAGACTTCATCTAGGAAATCTTGAGGGTTCTCATCCGACTTCGACCCGGAGAACATAAGTTTACTCATTCTAGTAAAGTCTATCAAACGAGAGGCCATAGTGTTAGCATGTTGAGGCACTCAAAGTCCAACCTCCCTATTAACTTGGGTCATCATGGTTTGGACTTCAGAAGTGACGGCATTATCTTGAGAGGTCATGGCTTGCGTCAAATTAAGAAAAAAATGCCCTTCTCTCTCCATCGGTCATCGGTAGAGAAACAACTGGAACTTGATCACCCATATCAACTTCTTCAAGTGGAAGCACTTGGTTGTCTTTCGGAGAAGCTTGGTTTTCATTAGCTCCGACATTAGTAATTACCTCTTCGTCCCTTCTTGCCGTTGCTCTTCGAGTATTCATGCTTATAACCACGATACAAGGTTTAGGTTAAAGCACAGAACAAGACTATAGAGGCACGACATAGGAGTACAAGGAGATGAATAAGAATCTACATAGATGTGGTTTAATGAGATATCAATTCTAGGGATATTCAACCTCAGGCTCTGATACCAAGTTTGTCATATCAGGGAAGTACCCCCTAGACGTAACTGGCGTCGTCGTCCTCGGAGAGGACTAAGACTAGCCTCTTAGCATTCATCATTACACTCATAGATTAAAAAGTGCAGAAAATTTAAAACGTTTCATCTAAAATTAATTCATGAAGTTTACTTAGACCTCTTGCTTACACATAATATATTCATAGCAAGTATACATAGACTCTTCGTACAAGAAGATTACAGAGTCTTCTACTTTTATGACACACACACACACGCACATATATATATATATATATACATATATATATATATATATATATATATATATATATATATATATATATATATATATATATATAAGATACACAATATAATCTTAAAAGGGATGTCTCACTTTAAACCATCTAAATGGAATCAAACCATATGGGCATAAGCTCTTACAGAATGTATAAATGCCACTTAGTGCTTACAACCATGTCTTGAAACAAGTATAATGAAATAATCGTCTTTAGACTACAAAGAAGAAACATAGCTAGAGTAAGAACAAGACACCATCCTCGGACTTGAGGACATACCCACTTGGAGAATGATTCCAAGCCTTCCTTTCAAATGGCCACAATCTCCTCAATGGCTCGAACCTAAAATGTTGGGGAAAAAGGGAGAAATGGGGTTAGCACATCACTTATACTAAGTATGGAATCATATGCACTCACATCATAGAATCATGCCAAAAAGGGATATTTTATAAAAGCATGCCAAGATACTTTGAAAATACCTTATGCACAATCAAGAACCAATACAAGTCAATAAGCACATATTTCTTATGTCAAGACCAACAATATCAAGTCCAGCCAAGTCAACATGCATATCAACATAATTGAGCACATAAACAAGACAATTCTATAATCAAGTTATAATGTGAACAAGCATTCATAAGAGTCAGTGACATCATAACCTAACCAAGACCATTACTCATAAATCCCCATTAAGTCCACTAGTGCAATGACTAAGTAAAGCCCAATAACCTTACTCAATCAAGCAAACTAAACAAGGACCATAAGCAATGCCTAACTTTACATACCATAACATCAAGAATAATCTTCATCATATCTAGCAATGGAGACCAACAACATATTCATAAGTGAAACCAATATTACATAGTGTCATTAACATGTACGATCAACATATACTTATCATTTACATTTATAAGCATATAAGTACATAATAACATATTTCTAAGACTTTCCTCAAGGCTGACTAGTGCAATGTGTAGGTAGAGTCCCATACTCCTGCATAGACTAATCCAAACCCTGTAGGTAATCCTCGTTAGAGTTCACTTTATTACTACATTTTACCTTTAGGAACATCTTGCCTTAACCAACATAGACCATATGAGGTAATTGGAATCGGGTATCATGGAACCCTACACCGAAAGAAGGTGGACTACTTGCCAAAGTTTTACCAAAACATGAACATAACATCTATGGGGATCCACTAGCTAGTATTCCTATAGGGGCAACATAGTTCAAGAACTAGGAGATGTATTAGGGACCCTCTTTATTGTCCATGCATTATAGTCTCCAATATCATGAGTATAATAGTGAACCTACCTTCCCTATGTGGGAAGGGACACTCCTCACTTCTAGTTCACTCGGTGCTAAACTACAGTTCCTTTTGAAATAACTTTCATTAATTATCATAACTTAGTTTAGGTCTCTTATATAATCATAGTCTTTATCTCAATAGGAATTACATGAGAACATCTTTTCAATTCAATTCACACATAAGAGGTTAGAACATTTACATCACAATATCATAATAAGGCACCTATGAAATGAATCATTAACCTTATATCATTACATCCTAGACAACAACTCACAACCCATAAATAAAGACATTTCAATTAAACATCATACTAAACCTTATAAATCTTATCATAGGGTCTACTTAATAAAACTTCATCACTAAACACAAGTAATCATAATTGAAGTATAGGTTTGAGATCACAAGACTTACCCCAATCTCCTTCACAAACCATCATCCTAGATTTTACCATAAACCATCCAATGCAACCCAGAAATGGGTGTTATATCATCATACAATAGTATTAACACAATAACAAAGTCAATTGAATCACTAAAAATCAATTCATCACTAGTTCATAACCTAGGGTTAGGGACTTGGGTCAATTTCATGATCTCTTCTACAAACTAGGTTAACTCATCAGAACTAGCATAATTGAATCATAATACATCATAATCTGAATATAATAAACAAACAAAACCATTGACAACACAATTTAGAAGATCAAATTTGTATTACAAATAAACCCATATGTCATCGTTTTAAAAACAAATTTTGGATGAACCCTTTGGAGAAAGGAACCCCAAAGGTGAAAGGATATCATACCTTTTTAATTGTTGAAGATTGATGTATAAAAGTACCCTTCTTGAATCCCTAAATCCCTTGATGTATCCCTTCAATGGAGTTCTTCTTTTTGGGAAAGAGAAGGAAGAGGAATTGTATTTTGGAATTGCGGGAGTTAGGTTAGTTTAATTAGGCTTAGGTCTTTATATAAGTCATTAACTAACTTAATTAGACCTCCCCTAAACCCTAAATAATTAACTAACCAAATAATTAATTAAATTGAAGTAACTTAAAACTCACCAGAAAATCGCAGGACTGACCTACGAGACCCCGACCTACGGGTCGTAGGTCAATCGACGACCATGACCCCCCACCGTCCTGTGCACCTTCATTTTGGTCAGAGATTAGCAAAAATGGCAATTTTGCCAAAATGGCTAAGTTTTCATCTATGGAGGTATCAATGCCCCGTCGATTTACTTACGCCTCGTTTCCTGCACCTCCTCGATGGCTATTGTCTCAAGACATCGTTTAGCCAAAATGGAAGGGTCCTCCTCAAGGAAGCTTTGTTTGGTCCTTGGGGAGTCGTACCCGGATGTTTCAAATCTAAGCCAACTCTAATACATGTTAGACACCTTACCATTAGATTCAATCAATTTTCGGCTATTAAAGCTCAGTGTAATAGGCTAAGTCACATTATCAGCTTTCGCACTTGTCTCCGCATGTCCACACGTTCCTTGACGTTATGACTCTAAAACTTCCTAAATGACTTTTATACACTATTATTAACTTTAGAATTGTTACACCCTCGAAATGAAATAGGTTTAAATAAAGATTATCATGTGTTTCATAAGTTGATAATGAGGTAAAATGACATATTATATCATTAGAAGTCAGTTGGTGAAGTTTGGAAGTCAAACGTCAAGGAACGACCAAGACGTCCGGAAACTAGCCTAGTTGAACTAGTGTGACGTATGGTTTTATTGTTGAGTTTTGGAGTATGGTATGAAGGTGAAATTGAGTATTACGGGTTACTACACATATACTTACATGTTTAGGGTGAAAAATTCCGGGTACGACTCCCCGGGGACCACCCTAAGGGTACCCTAGGAGGACCCAAATTTGGCCAAGCAAGCTGCCCAAGGCAGCAGGGTTTTGTGACATGGTGAAACAAAGGAGTGCCGCGGCCAGGTCGTGCACTTATCTGTCAAGAATTAATTTCCACGAACTTGTGGGAACATCTTCGCGACGCGGACTTGTTCCACGACGAGAATTCTGAAAAATTAAGTGAAGTTTGACTTGTCTAAAATGGTCCAATCAATGTAGGGGTGTTTTTGGTATTTTGTGGGGGGGTGTTATGTACTGATTTTAGGTCATTATACACTCATTTCCCCATCAAAAACCCCAAGCCCTCATTTAGAAATCAAAAATTTACAAAACCTTCAAAAGCTCTTCTCTTCCAAGACCCTCTCAACCCTCCATTGAAGGTCAAGGTCTTGAGCTCGAGCTATGGATGCAAAAGGATTTCTTATTCAATTCTTGTGGGTTTCCTCATGCTAAGGTATGTTAGTCATGCTTGAACCCTCTTCCATTCAAGGAGTAATTTCTAAAAAAATTCAAAAAGGGGTTTTCAAACTCTATCTTCTCCTACTTTTGATTCTAAGCATGGTCGGCATCATCCTCGGGAAAATGAGGACCTACCACTTGGATGATAAGAGTATCCAAGCTTTCTTCTCAATCGCCTCGAACCAAACCTCAACAACCAAAACCTAAAGTGTTTGGGAAAAAGGGAGAAAAATGGGGTTAGTACGCCACATGTACTAAGTATGAGACCATATGCACATATAACAACCAAACATGCTAAAAAGGAACATTTAGTTAAAATCATGCCATTTCATGTCTTTATGCATAATCAACAACTAGACCAACCAATTAACATGCTTAATCAAGTCAAAACAACCATATGCATATCACATACTTGAACCGATAATCTAACATAACCCTAACATAAAGTAATGGCATTACAAGCATAGATAAGAGTTAATCATGTGAATAGTAAAGCAATACAACCAAAAATAACCCATATAAAGCCACAAGTGCAATGACCAAGCAAAGCCCCATAACCCTACTTAATCAAGTAACAAAATAAGAATCATAAATAGTAACTTCCATCACATAACATAACCTTCAACATACATAAGTTCATACTTTAACAATAAAGACCAATTGCATGTTCATAAGCATCATAATCATCATATAAAGTCATTTAACTTTATTATCATTTACCTACATAATATATACCTCCTAAAGCTCCTATCAAGGCAAACTAGTACAAGACCTAGGTAGAGTCCCATACCCCTACCTAAGTTAAGTCTAACCTTTCAAGTCACCTTAGTTAGTCTATACATCATTACTTCATTTTAGTTTAGGCAACACTTGCCTTAACCGACACAGACCACATGAGCTAATATGGAATCCGGTGTCACGAAACCTTACACCGATGGAAGGTAGTCTTTCGGCCAAGGTAAAACCTAACATAAACGTAGCTTTCAAGGTGGATCCACTAGGTAGTCTTCCTATGGGGGCAACATAGTTCAAGAACTAAGAGATAGGAAATTCCCTCTACATACCTCTTGGTAATTGGGGACTCATCTCATGGGAATCAATGAAATGAGTATCCCTCAATTGGGAGTCAACATCACATATAGGACCAAAGGATCACACTTCCTCTATTGGAAAATCATTACCTCCCATTGTCAAGTTCACTCGGTGCTAAGCTAGTCACTTATTGAAATGTCTTTAATCTTGATGTATCAATCATAACTTAGTTTAGGTCATAGGGTCTAGCCCTTGTATAATCATCATCATAATAGCTCAATAGGAATTGCATTAGTAAAAGCCTTTCATCACAACTCACATAAGTAAGCTTAACACTTTATAGCCTTTCATAAATAAAGCACATTTGGCAATCATCATCACCCTTATTACTTTACATCTTAATCAACCTCACAATTATACCAAGATATTTCAATTAAACATCATACCAATCTAAAATCCTACACAAGGCATGCTCTAATACAATTATCATGACTTAATCACAATTAACCATAATTGAAACAAAGGATAAGGTCACAAGACTTACCAAGTCTTCTTCACAATTTCATCATCACCAAGGTCTTACCATCAACCCTTACTTCAACCCAATTAGGTAATCAAATCACCATAATTCAATAACCAATGTAATCACAAGTAAAGAAGAGTCACTACTTCACAATTCAATGGTAGATCAAAGCTTAGGATTTAGTCAATTCATCATACCCTAGATCACCTATCAAGAACTATCATGAAAGACTAATCATCATCCTACTTTGTTTATAACAACATATCAACATCATATACAAGTGATTCAACCCCAAAGCAATTCAATTGAATGAACAATTTACAATCTAAGTCAAGAACACAACCTAGGGTTAAGGACTTTGAAACATCTTCTTCAATTTAGGCAAGACTATCAACAACTACTCCAATTAAGTTAGAATACATGTTAATCAACTCATATCAACCTAAAAGAAACATCAACAACTCAATTCATAACATCAAATTCGGAATTGGATGAAACACATTAGAAATCACTAACTTTTGAAATCAATTTGGATGAACCCTTTGAGGAAAGGGGTCTCAAAGGTGAAGAGATCCCATACATTAATGTTTTGATGAGAAATTAAAGATGAATCCACACTTTTTAAGCCCCCGAATCACCTCCTAGACTTAGCTTCAATGGAGTCTTCGAATAGAGAGAGAAAATAGAGAGAAGGTAGACCAATTTGTTTTAGAGATCTCTTTAGATTAAGTGAGGTTAGGTACTTTATAGGGTGAATAACTAACTTAATTAGACCTCCCTTAATCCCTTAATTAACCTCCTAAACCCCTAACTAATTAAATGACTTAATTAATTCGTGAATAAGAACTTACTTGACCTCACAGACGAGACCCCGTCGACGGTCCTTCTGTGAGTTGACGGACTAGCCCCCTCTCTGTGCTGTACATCCGTCGTCTCGGTCAGAGACTTGTGCAGCCAGGGCCTTCCTCCACCAGGATAATTGTGGGAAGACGGAGGCATCGACGCCTTGTCAGTCCACTTACGGACCGTTGGCAGTTCCGCAACTGCTCCCCCCACCAAGGTTTGGCTATGTGAGGAGGGACGGTGGCATTGACGGTCCGTTGGTCCATAAACGGGCCTTCGGTTGCCCCGTCGATGCTCACGGCCACCACCTGACCAAGTGTGGAGCAACGGTGGCACCAACGGTACGTTAATTCACCCATGGACCATAAGCCAACCCGTCGATGCACACTGCCCAGGCAGTGTTGCCAAACCCACAAGGGTCCTCCTCAAGGGCCCTTGGTTGGTCCTTGGGGATTCGTACCCAGATGTTTCAACCATGAAACCTTCCTAACACGTGTTACACACCTTTCCACCAGATTTCGTTAAATTCTGACTCTTAAAAACTAGTCAAATAGGCCAAGGCACACTAGCACCTCTTCGAACCAACTTTCAAACGTCATGGACGTTCTTGAACATTTTGGTTCCAAAAATTCCTAAGTGACCTATATTCATGAAACTAACCTTATAAAAAGTGTCTAGACTTCCCGACACCTATGTTAGGCTTAACGACATGTCTTACCTTTTCGAAATGTTACATTATCCCCCCCCTTAGGAACATTCGTCCCCAAATGACACTAAAATTCTTTTCAAGGAAGGAATAGACTCAAGACTAGCAGCCCAACCAACATCATTTCAATACAACACAATACATATCATTTCAATCAAGGCAATTCAAAACTTCATTTACCCAACTATGAGACTCAACATTACTTTATGAGGTACTTCCTTCTCACAACAACCATTTGAGCTCAACTTGACAAACATGAGTCAATTAGATTCAAATTCAACTTATCAACATGATATTAAACATTTCATAAAGACTCAACATGTCAAAATGCCCAACATGACTCAAAACAGGCCAAAATAAAATTTCCACATTTTTGAAGGCAAAATCACTGGCAATACACTATAATGTCTCTGCCCCTATTTTGGAAATTCAACTTTTGCATTTCTTCACGCAAAAATCAAAGGACTTCAATTTCTAATCACATTTATACTATTAAAAAGAATGACTAACCTCAATCATCAAAAAGATGAGGGTATCGGGACTTCATGTCGGCCTCGGACTCCCATGTTGCACCCTCAACTAAGTGGTTCCTCCATAACACTTTTACGGATACAACCTCTTTGTTCCTCAAACCTTTTCACTTGTCTATCAAGAATTTGAACCGGAACCTCCTCATAAGAGAGGTTATCCTTGACACCAAGTCTCTCAATACGAAGAATGGACTCGGAATCACCCACACACTTCTTAAGCATGGAAACATGAAAGACCGGATGAACCAAAGACAATTTACTTGGCAAACTCAACTCATAGGCCACCTTAACAACCCTTTGCATGATATCATAGGGACCCACATAACGAGGTCTCAACTTCCCTTTCCTGCCAAATCTAACAACCATTTCCATAGGAGAAATCTTCAAATACACTTTGTCACCTTCCTCAAACTCAAGATCCCTTCTCCTATTATCGGCATAGGACTTTTGCCGACTATAGGCCGTTTGCAACTGATTCCTTATTATATGAACTTTCGCCAAGGTCTTATAGATCAAGTCGGGACCAAGAATTGAGGACTCACCGACTTGAAACCACCCAATAGGAGACCTACACCTCCTACCATACAAGTCTTCATAGGGAGCCATGGAAATGGATGAATGAAAACTATTATTATAAGCAAACTCTACCAAAGGCAAGTGCTTATCCCAACTCCCTTTGAAATCGAAGACACAAGCTCTAAGCATATCCTCAAGGGTTTGAATAGTATGTTCCGCTTGACCATCCGTGTGAGGATGAAAAGCGGTACTCAACTTCACCTTAGTACCCAACCCTTCTTGAAACGACCTCCAAAACCTAGATGGAATTGTGCACCCCTATCCGATATGATGGATAACGGAATACCATGGCGACACACAATCACATCTATGAAGATCTTAGAATAATCTTCCGCCGAATAAGTAGCCTTGACGGAATGAAATGAGCAGACTTGGTCAACCTATCAACCACCACCCATATAGAGTCATACCCCTTTTGGGTCTTAGGCAAACCTACCACAAAATCCATATTGATTTCTTCCCACTTCCAAGTAGGAATTTAGATTTCTTGTAGTAAGCCTCCCGATTTTAGATGTTCGGCCTTGACTTGTTGGCAATTTGGACACTTAGCAACAAACTCCGCTATGTCCTTTTTTAAACCTTCCCACTAATACACCTCTCTAAGCTCATGATATATCTTCGTTGAACCCGGATGAATGGAATAGTGACACCCATGAGCTTCTTCAAGGATACGATTCCTCAAATCATCTATATTGGGAACACATAATCGTCCTTGATATCTCAATACACCATCTCCCCCTAAGGAGAAAGATTAATTTAATTTGCCAAGAACCGATTCTTTCTACTCCATTAATGGCTTATCAAGGTGTTTTATAGACTTCACCTCAGCAAACCAAAGATGATTCGGAGTTATGATGGACTATCACACCACCATTTGGAGAACCTTCCAATCTTACACCCAACCTAGTCAATCGATGAACCTCTTTCACTAGGTTCTTTTTAGCTACATCCACATGAGACACACTACCCATAGACAAACGGCTTAGAGCATCCTCTATAACATTCTCCTTGCTCGAATGATGAAGGACACTTATATCATAGTCTTTCAATAATTCAAGCCATCTTCTTTTTCGAAGATTCAGATCCTTTTGGGTAAACACATATTAGAGACTTTTATGATCGGTGAACACATCAACATGGACACCATACAAATAATGCCTCCAAATCTTCAAAGCAAACTCCACGGCCGCTAACTCAAGGTCATGAGTGGGATATTTCCTCTCATGCACCTTAAGTTGTCTAGAAGCATAAGCAATAACCTTCCATGTTGCATAAGCACACACCCCAAACCAACACAGGATGCATCATAATAAACCACGAAGCCCTTTGTAGCTTCCGACAAAGTCAACACCGGAGTCGTAGTAAGCCTATCTTTCAACATTTGAAAGCTCTTTTCACATGCTTCTCTTTTGGGTCAAATTAGTCAAAGGAGATGCAATGGACGCAAAACTATCCACAAACCTCCAATAATAACCCGCAAGACCAAGGAAACTCCGTATGTCAGTTGGAGTCAATGGTCTCGGCCAATTTCTCACCGCTTCCGTTTTCCTTGGACAACCTCAACTCCTTCACTAGAGATGATGTGACCAAGAAATTCCACCAACCTCAACCAAAACTCGCATTTTCTATACTTGGCAAACAATTGATGTTCTTTAAGGGTTTGCAATACCACCCTCAAATGATCCATGTGATCACGTTCATTCTTCGAGTATACCAAGATGTCGTCAATGAACACAATGAAAAATGAATCTAGGTAACTTCAAAATACTCTATTCATTAGGTCCATGAACGCCGCTGGAGCATTAGTGAGACCAAAGAACATAACAAGAAATTCATAGTGGCCATAAAGAGTCATACCATGTTTGAGCCACATCCTTGAGTTTATATGTGCCTAACTCGGCCTTCTCACTCGAACTCAACCCCATGGCAAAGAGAACCTTATACACCTCATCGATGAACTCTTGAGGGTCCTCATCAACTCTAGAACCATAGAAGGTAGGCGGATTCATCCGAGTGAAGTCCCTCAAATGAGATGACATAGTAGAGACTTGCAAGTTAGCTCAAGGTGCCACCTCCCGGTTGGCTTGGGACGTCATAGCTTGAGCTTTGAGAGTGGCGACTTGAGCTTGAGAAGTAATGGCTTGGGCCATTTGAAGAAGGGCAGCCCTTATCTCTTTATCCGTCCAGGGTGGAGGGTTGGCCGGAACTTGGTCAACATTAACCCCCTCTTCAAGTGGAGGATCTTCTTCAACACGGGGAGGAGAAACCTCCTCCTCAAGCCTCCTAGTCGCATTCCTCTGAGTATTTATTGCCTATAACCAAAAATACAAGGTTAAGACAAAAGCACATAATAGTTACTCTAGAGGCACGACTTTTGATTTCCAAGAAAAGGGAGATTCCTAAGCATCATATAGATTCTATTCATAAGTGTGGCGCGCTTCAAAATTATGAGTATGAATCTACATTGACGTGGTTGAGAAAGAAGTAGTTATCAAGGATATTTAACCTCATGCTCTTATACCAAGTTTGTCACATCCGGGGAGCACCCCCTGGACGTAACCGGCGTCGTCGTCCTATTTGAGGCAAAGACTAGCCTCTTAGCATTCATCATAACATTCATTGGCTAAAATATGCAGAAAAATTAAAACTTTTTAACTATATCTAATTGGAGGTTTACATAGACCTCTACATACACATAATAGTATTAATATCGAGTATATCCGAGGGAGGGGATACTTGTTCTTGATAGTGACTTTGTTGAGTTGGCGATAATCAATACACATTCTCAAGGAACCATCTTTCTTCTTCACGAACTAGAGCAGAGCACCCCATGGAGAAATGCTAGGCCTTATAAAACCCTTGTCTAGAAAATCGTTAAGTTGTGCCTTCAACTCCTTAAATTCGGCCAGAGCCATTCGATAAGGAGAAATCGAAATGGGGTTTGTTTCTTGTAGCAAATCGATACCAAAATCAATTTCCCGTTTGGGAGGAATACCGGGAAGGTCATTAGGGAAGACCTCTGGAAATTCACTCACTATGGGTACCAACTCAATGGGAGGAATTTCGGAGTCAAGATCTTAGACTGTCACTATATGATATAGGCAGCCCTTAGAGATCATTTTGCAAGCCTTCAAACAAGAAATGATACGGCCTCTAGGAATAGAACTTCCCCCTTTCCACTCAACAACGGGTTCATTTGGGAAATTGAACCTCACTACACTTGTCCTACAATCAATAGTGGCAAAACAAGAATGCAACCAATCCATACCCAAAATAATATCAAAATCAAGCATATCTAGTTCAACTAGATCAACATTAGAAACTCTATTGGGCAACATGATAGGACAATTTCTATATACCCTCTTTGCAACAATCGACTCACCCACCGGTGTAGACACTAAGAAAGGCTCATGCAAGATATCGGGTAAAGTATCAAACTTTTTATCTACAAGAGGAGTAACAAAAGACAAAGTAGAACCCGGATCAAGTAACTCATAAATATCAATATCAAAGACTTGCAACATATCGGTCAACACATCGGGAGAGGTCTCTTGCTCACCCCTAGTACGAAGAGCATAGAAGCGGTTCTTCTTTGGAGCATCACTAGAACCACTTGCTTTACCACTCTTCTCTTGCCCCTTAATGTTAGGACAATCTCAAACCTTGTGGTCACTCTTGCCACAACCAACAAAATTACCCGTTCCAACCAAACACTCACCGAAATGACCCTTTCCACACTTGGCACATGTCGGCTTCTATTAGGTGAATTAACACTCTTCCACTTTTGAGCTCTCGTTTTGGCCCCCTTATCATCACGAGTCTTAGGGAACTTGGATGGAACTTGATTTGAGAGCCTCTTTTTGAACCTAGGCTTTTCTTGAATCTCAAGCCTACTTTTGGAAGAATCCCTTTCAAAGGACCTTGTCTTCTTAGCATCTCTTGCCTTTCTCCTAGACCTAGCTTCCTCAACTTGTCTAGCATGCACCATAAGAGTTAATCATATGAATAGTAAAGCAAGATAACAAAACATAACCCTTATAAGTCCACAAGTGTAATGACTAAGCAAAGCCCCATAACCCTACTTAATCAAGTAACCAAATAAGAATCATAAATAGTAACTTACTTCACATAACATAACCTTCAACATACATAAGTTCATACTTTAACAATAAAGACCAATTGCATGTTCATAAGCATCATAATCATCATATAAAGTCATTTACCTTTATTATCATTTACTTACATAATATTGACCTCCTAAAGCTCCTATCAAGGCAAATTAGTGCAAGACCTAGGTAGAGTCCCATACCCCTACCTAAGTTAAGTCTAACCTTTCAAGTCACCTTACTTAGTCTATACATCATTACTTAATTTAAGTTTAGGGAACACTTGTCTTAACCGACATAGACCACATGAGCTAATGTGGAATCCGGTGTCACGAAACCTTACACGGATGGAAGGTGGTCTACCGGCCAAGGTAAAACCTAACATAAAAGTAGCTTTCTAGGTGGATCCACTAGCTAGTCTTCCTATGGGGGCAACATAGTTAAAGAACTAAGAGATAGGAAATTCTCTCTACATACCTCTTGGTAATTGGGGACTCATCTCATAGGAATCAATGAAATGAGTATCCCTCAATTGGGATACAACATCACATATAGGACCAAAGGATCACACTTCCTCTATTGGAAAATCATTACCTCCCATTGTCAAGTTCACTCGGTGCTAAGCTAGTCACTTATTGAAATGTCTTTAATCTTGATGTATCAATCATAACTTAGTTTATGTCATAGGGTCTAGCCCTTGTATAATCATCATAATAATAGCTTAATAGGAATTGCATGAGTAAAAGCCTTTCATCACAACTCACATAAGTAAGGTTAACACTTTATAGCCTTTCATAAATAAAGCACATTTGGCAACCATCATCACCCTTATTACTTTACATCTTAATCAACCTTACAACCATACCAAGGCATTTCAATTCAACATCATACCAACCTAAAATCATACACACGGCATGCTCCAATACAATCATCATGACTTAATCACAATTAACCATATTTGAAACAAAGGATAAGGTCACAAGACTTACCAAGTCTTCTTCACAATTTCAGCATCGCCAAGGTCTTACCATCAACCCTTACTTCAACCCAATTAGGTCATCAATTCACCATAATTCAATAACCAATGTAATTACAAGTATAGAAGAGTCACTACTCATGGATTCTCTAATTTCTAGGGTGTACGTGAGGATCATTATAGTTCTTTGACGTTCCACCTCCAAACTGTCTCAAACTCTATATACAGATTCTTAACATCATAATTGACAATTTTAGGACCTTATAATCACATGGCACCACCTGTTAGGCTCTATTTTTACCTAATTCATTTTGGGGTCCTTACAATACCCCCACATAGGAAACATTCGTCCTCATATGACACGTTCTTAATCATTTCTTTAAAGGACCTATTCTAGACTAGCAGCACATCGTATATGCATTATACCTAAATGCACATACCCAAATCAAGGAGAACAATTCAATTCCAAGCTAATCATAACTACAGATAATCATATTAAAATCTCATAAAAAGGCTCCTTATCCCCCACTTGGGAATCACTACACATATATTTCTAACATCAATTCCTCCTCATAAGGAACATCAAAATCAACAAAACAAATCATAATCATAAGAAATTCTAAAAATTTTCACAATTCAATAAAAAAGCACATACCGGAAAGGGGCATCAGGACATCACTCTTAATCATCCTTGGATTTGAGAGCATAAAACCTAGCCTTTGTTTTAGGAAAACCTTCCTCACTATTTTCAGATTCTTGCTTGCCTTCCCTCACATTATCCTTTGCCTTAGGGCAATCCCTCATCATGTGGCCACTCTCACCACACCCATAGAACCCATCACTCCAGGCCAAACACCTACCATCATTCTTATTACCACAACTAGGGCAAGTAGGTCTACTCGTTCTTCCCTTGAGGTCTAGGGTAAGACATCCTTTCATACTCATACATAGAAACACTAGAATGACCTTTTCCGGAAAACTTTTGTCGATTCTTAGAACAACCATGTCCATCGGACACCTCCTTGTTCATCCTAATCCTCGTTTTCTCCTTAATTTTTGACTCTTCTATTTGTTGAGAAAACACCATGAGTTGGGAGATATGCATGTCATAAACAAGCATTGTCGTACCACACTATTCTTCTACTAGTTTGGACACCCCTGTCATGAACCTATTCATCAAGTCTTTAGGGTTTTATACCAAACATGGAGCATACTTAGACAAAAGAGTGAACTTCACAGCATACTCCTTTACACTCATATCCCCTTTCTTGAGGTTTATGAATTCCCCCAAGTTAGCCTCCCTCAATTTCCTAGGAAGGACCTATCAAGGAAAGCCGACTTAATAGTCTCCCATTCAATGAAACCTGCTCTTATAGGTATACCATATTTCCATTGCTCATAACAAAGTTGGGCAACATCTTTCAATGGATAGGACAACTCCACCTTTTCAATGAAAGACACTCCCATGATTGCAAGCACCTTATACACCTCATCAATAAACACATTCGGGTCCCACCCACTTTGGATCCATAGAACTCAGGTAGATTCATTCTCAAGAACTCCCTTACTCTAGTAGCACTCATTCCTCCTGTAGGATTAGCCGGAGCCACCTCTCCTATATTAACATGGGCCGTTAAGGCTTGAGCCAACAAAGTCATAGAAGCCCTAATTTCCTCCAACATAGCATTCCCTATTGGAGGGTCATTAGGAACATGAGGAGGAACTTGCTCTTGCACTTGGGGAGGAATCTCTTTCTGCCCACTCCCATCTCCTTCCCTTCTAGCATTAGCCCTAGTGTTAGCCATACCATACAAAATCATAGGCAAACATTAGAAAAGGGCCTACTAAAGAAACACTCTATCACATGACTTGAAGAATAAAAAAATTAGAACTTTCCTAAGCATCTCGTAGCCTCCTACTCATAGGTGTGTCACGACTCACACCGATGAAAAGACTCTACTAGACGTGGTCTTGAGACATCCTAAGACCATTTTATAATATTATGATCTGATACCAAGTTTGTCACGACCCGCATGTACACCCTAGAAGTTAGGGAATTCTTAGTATGCAACATGGCGTACTTGACCTCTCGAAGGTCTTGTACAAGCCCTTAGACATCATTCATTGCATACATAGGAAAAGTAGTGCGGAATTAAAACTTATTTTTCAAAAACATAATGTGGAAGTCATCTCATAAAACGTCTAACATATGTCTCAAAAACCATCTATAAAATCATGAATACAATAGTCTTGGGTCACGGCCCATAAAAGTCTAACATAAAGGAAAACATAAAGAAAACATAGTGGTGGTAGTCCTCGGATGCTGTGAGGACTCACCAATCTTCTCATCTTGGAAACCTTGGAAAATCTACCCTTCAAGAAACCTCAATCTTCTCAAGACCCTACATGGACAACATGTAGGCAATAAGCGTTGGTACAATACATACTAAGTATGTAAGCATTATACCAAACGTAAGATATCTCAAAGGGTTAGTCAATAACAGACATAATCATAAGAGATAAAGACATAAAATTAACATGCATATCATAAGCGTATTAAAGCATCATAAAGCATATAAGAGTTCAAACTTAACTCGTTGTCTTTGTTACTATTATGAGCTATCTCACAAGCCACCTTCAAGTATCCTTGTGCAAGGCTAAAGTAGCATCCCATACTACTACCAAAGCTAAGTACCTCTCTTTGGTCATAATTTATCATAGTTCACTTTCATAATTAAGACCTAAGTTCATCATAACTTATGAGTAGTATGCCCCTAGGCCACGTCAAAACATACTTGTGCAATGCATGTGGAACATGCCATAATAACTCACACACTAACCATATCTTTAAATCACCCTAACTTGTTCTTGTCATCCTAGGAGTCATCTAATAGATCAAGTTCATATTGACAAGGAACAATCATCGTAAGTCAATCATGTCATGGAAGGAAACTATAGCACTATCCAAGCTAAACATACATCATGAAGGGGTCATGTCATAGGTAGCTTCAAGTCATACTTGTGCAATGTATATATGACATCCCATACTACCATCCATACTAAGTATTCCTCTAGACCAACCTAAGCAGAGCTAACTTGTCTATTAAGCTCAACATACTATCATAATAGACCTACTATCATGGAAAACATCTCAACATACTAACAAAACTAACTAAAGGAAGGATAAAACTATCCTAACTAAACGAAGAAACTCTAAGTCACCAAGTAGCCAACTTAGACTCATGAAACATCTTTGAATCACAGCCCATACTACAATCGAATACGAATTAACAAAGTTTATTACAATGTCTATAACTCGAAAAGCTAAACATATTGGTGTCCTCGAATGGATTGAGGAAATACCATAATTCTTACTTGAATTATTGCTAATATCCAAGCTTGACTTCGCGAACACCCCTCAAGATCCACCTACACCTTTAGAAGTAAACTACATACGAAATTAGCACATTGTATGTACTAAGTATGGCATAATGCATAAACTCATAAGAAATGCACATTTGTCTATGGCATGCTCTTTTTTAGTAAAACTTCATAATATAAGTATAATATATAACACATAACATCATGAACACTTCGAAACACATAAACATGAGACTTTCCTACCAACGGTGATTCTAAGGCTCACATGAGTGAGTTATGAAGGGTCCGCCCATACAATCCCTTCACACACAATAAAGAGATCCTTTAGACTACCTAGGATAAGATTATTCCCATTTAATTAGTTAAACTGCCTACCTAGAATTACTTTAAGACTCACTTAAGCAAGACATGAAGAGACCACCCATAGACCCTCTTCAAACCTACCTAAGCAACCTCAAAGCTACTCTAGATAAGTACTTTTTCGTTAACATTCTTTCTAACTTATGTCATTATCTTCATTTTTTCATTTAAAAGACATTCAACACATAAGGACATTCAAGTAATGGTCTTAAAGAAGACCTAGGGACTCACTTACTAATATCTTCAAAGCCTAATCGTGCAATGTCTAGATAACATCTCATACCACCACATAAACTTCATAGAACATATCCAACACTAGTGGGTATCTCATATGATGAGAATAGTCAATAACCGACATAGACCATGTTAGCTAATCATGGAATTCGGAGTAATAAACCTACTCAGATGGAGGGTTTTTCTACTTGCCAATGGTAGAACTAGGACACATCCCATTTAGGCACATGGTATAGGAATATAAAGGGTTTGTGTGTTCTCTAATTTTGCCTTATATAGAGCAAATCTCCAAACCATACTCATTCGGTGATTGTAACGTTCTAGAAAAATATATGTCTAATGAAGAGCCCACTGTGTCCTTAATAAAGCCTAATAGGGGTACATAGGCACCCCAATTCCCAATATTGAAAAATATTGGGCATAGCATAGAAGAATTGGCTAAGAGATACTAGCCAATTTTCTATATACGAATATGAAATATACTTTTTGGGGTTGCCATACCCCAATCCAAGATTGACGTTTAAGAAATGTACCTGCAATGAAGACCCTAAGCTAAAAATCATGTCTCGAAATACTAACACAAAAGGTATGAGGCATCCAAGTGTCAATCCTAGATACCATCCACATGACCATCTAAAATGATCATGTAGAGTAAGAAGTGCCCAAAGACATGGTGAGGGTCCATGGGACAATAAGTAAATATTCCAAATGGGACATCAAGAATGGTTAGCTAGGAAAGTATAACCAACCCATGTGCAAGCACATGGGCAAAGTATGTGGGAACCGGCCAAGAGGGGGACCACGCGACATGCTAACCGAATTCGGTTAGGCGGTTAGGGGCATGTGGGCGGATGGGTCCAGCCAGGTGGGGCCGGGATTCCTAACCAACTCAACACCCTAACTAACTTAACCAACTAGCTAACTAACCTAGGATCAATAAAAAATGACCAGCCAAGGGACCCGACAACCTAAGACCTAGTCGGGTGACACCTAACTAACTTAGAGACAACCTAGTACCTAACCTAGGATGGTCCAATGTTTTTAGTTGTGGTCCTAGTAACTTAGGGGTGTTTTGGTAATTTCCTTAAGTCCCATATTTAATTAATTAAGCCATCTAATTAATTAAATTAAGACTGGGTCAGCCGACACACTTAGTCAAAATTGAATTGGCTAAGTCTATGGTCCTCCTATGTCTAGTCAACTTAGGAGGGGTATTTTAGTAAGTAACTAATTAATTTATTAATTAAGTTAATTAAGTCTTAAGTTTTATAATTCAAGATCAGTTCCTAAACCTAGAATTCACGATCAAAACACTTAGAACAAAAACTCAAGAAAGAGGCCGTAAATAATGAACGCTAAAACGGAAAAAGGGCATAGACGTTCTTAGGCGATTTCAAGGTATCTTCAAGGTTTCGTTCGAGGTGGTCTTCGTAGATTAAGTTCTACTCAAGGTATGGGTTTATCTCCTGGAATTCTTTCTCGAAGAGTACTTTCCATCGTCGTAATTCATGAAATCTTGAAATCTAGGGTTGTTCCCAAAGTTCTCGTCGAACTTCCCTTTCCCTAGTGTCCTTGTTACGATTTCAATGTTGAATAGGTTAGAGATCATGTTGTTGGTATGCGGTGCTGGCTGATATTAATGTTTATGGTTTTTGATTAAAGAATGTTGAATGAACCTATTAATTGGACTCGTTTGATGCTAAGGGTTTCTTACGTGAATTAACGAACAATGTATTACTAAGATATGTTCAAAAAATGTTAAGTGTGATGTGTGACGTCTTAATGCATATTTTCTGTTAAGGTGACTTTATGAAAGTGTTATACTCATCAAATGTTAATATAATGCTGTCCAAGATGATTAAAACGTTATGCGTAAAGTCATGAACTAAGACTGTCTTAAAAGATCTCTATGAAATCACATCTTGAATGAATTGACTATCTGGTGCCCATAAAATTGGCTAACACTACTTTGTCAACACGAATTCATGCTAATGGCTAGGGGATTATGTAAATGATTGAAAGATTGGCTAAAGGTTCATACATATTCAATTTAAATATGAACATACGTAAAATTGGTCTATACCAACAAAAATGGTTATGTAGTTTAATATCCAAACATGAAGGCCAATACTAATCATATGCCAATCTTGTCTAGTTAGAGTATCAAATGATATTATAATCACTTCTAAAGTAACTCAATGAATCCATAACCAAGGGCATGACATTCATTGGGACAACTCCCAACATGCTCTACAAGAATGAACTATGAACATATGTAACTCATTGAAAGAAGTGTTCATCGTCCATAAATGATGAAATGAAGCTACTACACTAAAGTAAAGAAGTAACGTGAGTCAATAACATAATTAAAGGGGTCTAAACTAAGTAAGTGACCAGAATGTGGTGTTAAAGAAAGTGAGACAAGTCTTACTTACACCAAATTTAATATGTTAAAAGAATACTCACGAATGAAGGTGTTAGAATGTGTGAGACTAGTCTCATTAACACCTAAGGATGATATGTAAGGAAAATTCACATTCATCAATGTAAAGTAAGGATTATATGTAAGGACAATTCATATTTCATCAATGTAAAGTAAGGATGATATGTAAGGACAATTCACATTTCATCAATGTAAAGTAAGCATGTGCTTGCACGTGTAAGTCTCATGCGACGAGGCTACCACCGAGGTGGATAAGTAGTCTCATTATGTCCCTAGTCTTCAAAGTATGTCTAGCCAACATAGGAACTAGCCAGTGGTTTCCACCTAAGCGAGCTAGGCAAGTACGGTTTCACCTTGGTCGGTGATTCCACCCCTTTTCGGAGTGGGGCAGACACAGGATTTCATGTTTAGCTCACATGATCTATGTCGATTAATGCTCACAATATGTTCTTGGTTCACTATAGCTGTGAGACACTCCTTTTCAGTGTTGAGTGAACACTTGATATGGATCCGCCTTAGCCGGGGATCACCCATTTTTGGTGTGGGACAAACACCGGATTCCATGAGTAGCTCACATGGTCTAAGATTCATTTTAACCGTTGAATCACCTCTTTTCAGTGTGGGGAAGACACTGGTTTTCATGTTAGCTTGCATGATCTTATTCCTAATGATGTCACTATGAAATTGAGAATGATGATGATGAGGGAACGTATGTTCAAAGTGAGCAATGATGAAGAGCTTAAGAATGTCAATTGCCAAATGTCACACTAATGAAGTTTCAGCAAATAATGGGCAAAAGAAAATAAGATTGGCTTACAATGACTTCGTATATGATGCCAATAAAGGGAAGTAGAAACGTAAAGTTGAATAAATACCTCATAACTTCCCTAAGATGAAAGTAGTGAAATAAATGGCATGACCAATATAGAATGGCTTATGAAATGCAATGAATATATAGTGTAAAGAATGACTCACTATATGGTAGGGAAATCATTCCTTAGTCCTTGGATTACTTACATCGATTCATTGTGGGTATGGGACTACAATGAATCATTGCACTTGTAAGTAAAACATAGGACTAAAGGAATTATTTAACTAGAAAACAAGAGGAAGAAAAAGACTGAAAAATTATCTAAGTGTCAAAATTGGAGCTCTCGGGTTTGGGGCATCAAATTTTCAAATCCTCACCCGAGTGGTTCTAAAATTATGTTAATGATACTAATGTCTTGTAATTATATAGAAAATGATTTGTGTGCTTTGAATGCATTAAAATACATCATATTCATACCACAATTCACAAATAACGAATTAGGAAAGTCTAATGACTAGACTTTCCAGAAATGGCATGTTGTTTAGGAAGAGCTTTCATTGATCATGCATAGATTTATGTGTATGTGTGCATACACCCATACTTAGTAAAAGTGGTGTACTAACCCCCTACTATTTACTATTTTTATAGGTGCAGGTCAGAGAGCAAATTGACGACACTTGCAGCGGTTTGGACTTTAGCGTTACTCCAGACCATTTGGTAGGTCCTCTTGATTTCGAGGATGCTACACGCATTAGTCCAGCTTTAGATATATACATAGATAGTGGATGTTGTCCCTAGCGTTTCTTTCATATTTCATTTCAAACCTTTTGATGTAAGGCATTGTTTGGCACACTATTTACGATATATTCATCTTCAGTTTCAAATTGATTCTTTATGTTAGATGGTTGTTTTCTCTTATGTGGAGCTTAGTATATGATGTAAATATTTAATGACTATATGAAGTCTAAGTAAACTTCATACATATAAAATGTTTTAAATTTTTCGCAAATTTAACAAGATGAATGTGATGAATCCAAGATGAGGCTTGTCTGCGACCTTTGAGAGGTCAACGACGCCGGTGGCGATTCGGATTCAAGAATCCGGGTTATTACAAACTTGGTATCAGAGCATGAGGTTACATTACCTAGGATCTAAAGCTTAACACAACCACGTTACGTAGTTTCTAGCTTATGGTTGTGAAGCACGCCACAATCATGACTTAGAGACTACGCAATGATAGGAAATTCGCCCTTCTTCTACTGTTTATCATGCCATATAGAGTTGTGACATTTTCTGTCATTTTGAGGATCTAACTCTCTTCTTGTGTATACGTGTAGACAATGAACACAAGGAGGAATGCCGCGAGAAGAGTTGAGGAAGAAGCTGCGGAAGGGAATTAAGCTCCTCCTCAAGCCCCAGCTGCTGCTCAACAAGTGCCTGTCAACCCAGATGGATTGACGGATGGTGAAGTGAGGAATGCTTTGCTGCAGATGGCACAGGCTATCACGACTCAGGCTCAAGCCATCACGGCTCAATCCGCGAGAGAGGGTGCTCCGAAAGAGAAACGGCATGCTAGTACCATGGCTAGCCGGCTGAGGGACTTCACCAGGATGAATCCCCCAAAGTACTACGGGTCCAAGGCCAGCGAGGATCCTCAAGAGTTCATAGATGAGATCCATAAGATTCTGTGTGCCATGGGAGTTGATGAGGAGGCAAAGGCTGAGTTAAATGCATATCAACTCAAGGATGTGGCGCAGGTTTGGTACCGGATGTGGGCTGATGGACGAGCTGGAGTAGATGTTCCCATCACTTAGGATGTTCTCAAGACTGCCTTTCTGGAGAGGTTCTTCCCAAGGTAGCAGAAAGAAGCCAAGGTTGAAGAGTTCATCAACCTGAGACAAGGAGGTATGTCTGTCAAGGAATATTCGTTGAAGTTTGTTAAACTTTCAAAGTATGCTTCGTCTCTGGTGGAAAATAGCAGGGATGAAATGAACACATTTTTGACTGGCGTGTCGGATCTAGTAGAATATTGTCGGGAATCCATGTTGCATGACAACATGGATTTGGGCAGATTGATGGTACATGCTCACCAAGTAGAGGAGAGCCGCCGCAAAAGGAGAATTCACGATGGCAAGAAGCCTAAGGCGGCGGACCAGTCTGGTTCTAGCTCAGGTAGGGGCTCATTTGGAGTCCAAAATAGGCCTATGTTCAAGAAGCACTTAGGTAACTTCGCTCCTTCAGCTAATTCAAGAGTTAAGGTGAATAAGTCTGGCCCCATAAAGGGCAATGACCGTAACGTCCAGTGAACCAACAGGCCTTGTGGTAAGTGTGGGCGTTCGCATGGAGGTGAATGTTTGGTAGGTACTAACACTTGTTTCGGGTGCGGCAAAAGTGGACACATGGTCCGAGACTGTCCTCAAGTAAATAATCAAGCCAAGTAAATGCTCAGCCTCGGCCGAATGCAAACGCTACAGCCGAACCTCCCAAGAGGAACAGGTTCTATGCGCTTAAAGGTAGAAAAGAGAAAGAGAGGTCAGTTGATGTAGTCGCGGGTACGTTGCATATCTTTACTTTCCCTGTGTATGCATTATTAGATCCAGGATCCACTCTATCATTTGTCACTCCATTAATAGCTAGTAGATTTGATGTGCTTCCTGAAATCTTGCATGATCCAATTTTAGTAAGTACTCCCATAGGGGACAGCATTAGAGCCGAGAAAGTGTACAAAAATTGCCCAATTAAGGTCCTTGATATAGTCACTCACGCTGATCTAGTGGAGTTAGACATGCTCGATTTTGACATAATCTTGGAATAGATTGGTTTCACAAGTGTTATGCGACAATAGACTGTCGAAACAGGGTAGTGAGATTTCAATTTCCAAATGAGTTAGAACTGGAATGGGAAGGGCGTGGTTCAAGTCCAGTCAGCCAAATTGTTTCAAACATAGAGGCCAATAAAATGATGGCTAAGGGGTATTATACCACTTAGTTAGAGTCAATGACTTAGATCAAGAAGTCCCTTCTATAGATTCTATGCCAATAGTGAATAAGTTCCCAGATGTCTTTTCGGAGGATTTACCAGGTGTCCCTCCTGAACGTGAGATTGACTTTGGTGTTGATTTAGATCCCAACACCAAGCCAATTTCTATTCCCCTCTATAGGATGGCACCAGCTGAACTCAAAGAGTTGAAGTTGCAGCTCAAAGATCTACTTGATAAGGGCTTCATCCAGCTGAGCATATCCCCATGGAGTGCTCCAGTGTTGTTCGTAAAGAAAAAGGATGCAACCCTTAGAATGTGCATCGATTATCGGCAACTCAACAAAGTCACTATAAAGAATAAGTACCCTCTTCCCAGAATCGACGATCAGTTTGACCAACTCCAAGGTTCAAGTTTCTTTTCCAAGATAGACCTTCGGTCAGGATACCATCAGCTTATGAGGCGAGAAGACGTCCCTAAGACGGCTTTTCGTACTAGATATGGCCACTATGAGTTTCTGGTCATGTCATTCAGTCTCACTAACGCACCAGCCGCGTTTATGGACATTATGAATAGGGTCTTCCGTGAGCACCTTGATTCCTTCGTCATAATATTCATAGATGACATTCTCATATACTTTAAGTCGAAGAGCACGAGTTACACTTAATAAAGACATTGCAAGTACTTAAAGAATATCAGTTGTATGCGAAGTTCATCAAATGTGAATTCTGGTTGAGATCAGTGACCTTTCTTGGTCATGTTGTGACTGACCAAGGTGTTGAAGTTGATCCTATGAAGGTTGAGGCGGTGAAGAATTGGCCGAGACCCCTTACTCCTACAGATATTCAGAGCTTTTTGGGTTTAGCCAATTATTATCGCAGGTTTGTGGAAGGGTTTTCCAATACTTCTGCACCATTGACCGCATTGACAAAGAAGAAGGCGAAGTTTGAGTGGTCCAAGAAATGTGAAAAGAGTTTTCAAGAACTCAAGGACCGACTCACTTCGGCCCTAGTGTTGACGTTGCCGAGAAGTGGTGAGGGGTACGTGGTATATTGTGATGTTTCCCGAGTATGTTTGGGATGTGTTCTCATGCAAAATGGTAAGGTTATTGCATACGCATCAAGACAATTGAAAATACACGAAAAGAACCACCTTACTCACGATCTTGAACTAGCAGTGGTTGTCTTTGCGTTGAAGATGTGGAGACATTATTTATGTGGTGTACATGTTGATATGTATACTGACCATAAGAGTCTTCAGTATGTATTCACGCAGAGGGAGTTGAATCTTCGTCAAAGGAGATGGCTAGAATTTCTCAAAGATTATGACATGAGTGTGTACTATCACCCAGGTAAGGCCAACGTGGTGGTCGATACATTGAGCGGACTGAGTATGGGCAGTGTTTCACATATTGATGATGAGAAGAAATAACTAGTTAAAGAGGTACACCGATTGGCAAGATTGGGTGTACGGCTGACAGATGCACCAAGTGGGGGTGTTTCGGTTCACTCAAGTTCCGAATCCTCATTGTTTGTAGATGTCAAAGCCAATCAACACCTTGACCCAGTACTCATGGAGTTGAAAGACTCGGTATTGAGTAAGTTGAATGTGTCATTCTCGTTAGGTGGAGATGGCGTACTCAGATATTAGAACAGATTATGTGTGCCCAATGCGAATGATTTGAGGTCAAGTATTTTGGCAGAAGTTCATGGTTCCCGATATTCCATCCATCCATGTGCCACCAAAATGTACCAAGAACTTAAAGAGGCCTATTAGTGGGAAGTAATGAAGAGATATCTATCTAAGTTCGTGAAGGAGTGTCCGAACTGCCAACAGGTTAAGGCCGAACACCTTAAGCCTTGAGGTCTCACTCAGACGATTGAGATCCCAACGTGGAAGTGGGAGGCTATCAATATGGATTCTGTGGTTGGTCAGCCAAAGACTAGGAAACTACATGATTTCATTTGGGTTATTATTAACAGAATGACCAAGTCCGCTCACTTCATACGTGTGAAGTCTATCTTCAAGGCCGAAGACTATGCCAAGCTTTATATAGATGACATAGTGAGATGGCATGGGATTCCTATATCTATTATTTCGGACATAGGGGATCAATTCACTTCTCATTTTTGGAAATCTTTCCAGAAAAGTTTGGGTACAGAGGTGAAGCTTAGTACTGCTTTCCATCCGCAGACAGATGGTCAAGCAGAGCGTACCATTCACACCCTTGAAGACATGTTGAGAGCATGTGTTATTGACTTCAAGGGGAGTTGGGATTATCACTTGACGCTGATAGAGTTCTCTTACAATAATAGCTACCATTTCAGTATTGGAATAGCAACTTCTGAAGCATTATATGGCTGAAGATGTAGATCTCCGATTGGCTGGTTCGAAGTAGGAGAATCGGCCATCCTTGGTCCCGAGATCGTGCATGAGGCAGTGGATAAGGTGAAAATGATTAGGGATAGATTGGATACCGCTTACAGTCGTCAGAAATCCTATGCAGATAACCGAAAAGCGAGCTCTTCAATTTGAGGTGGGTGATCAAGTCTACCTGAAGATATCACCCATGAAAGCGGTGATAAGGTTTGGAAAGAAAGTCAAGTTGAGTCCGAGGTATATAGGTCCTTATGAGAACTTGCAGCGAGTGGGAAACGTTGCATACGAGCTGAAATTACCTCAAGACTTGGCTTCTGTTCATCCAGTGTTTCATGTTTCTATGCTTAAGAAATGTCTAGGCGATCAAGCATCCATCCTGCCTATTGAGGGGTTAGGACTTGATGAGAACATTTCTTATGAAGAGGTTCCAGTCAAAATTTTAGATCGCCAAGTGAAGCGGCTGAGGAACAAAGGAGGTTGCCACCGCGAAGGTCCTATGGCAAAACCATCTTGTTGAGGGAGCAACGTGGGAGGCCGAGGCCGATATGATATCCCGCTACCCTCATTTCTTCAGTTCTTAAGGTTAGATATTCTCTTCTTAAGTCTGGTTTATGTTTAAGAAAACTCTAAGTATAAGTGCTTTAGTCAATTAGGTGTGATAGGCCACTAATCGTATGTCCTACAATAGCACTATGTGGGGTAAAATTAAGTCATGTTTCCATTTCATGTTGCTGTTTTTGTGTAGCATAGACATGATTTTTGTATTGCATGAGTTGTGATGTGCATTAAGTTAAGTGTGATTGAGAAGGAAATTCCTCAATCTCAAATATGAAGCTTCAGATAAGCTTGAATGTTATGCATCATCCAAATAAGTGTGAATCAGATATTCACAAAAGAGAAAAGTTTAAGCATGATAAAGTAACTTTTGAAAATCACCCTTTTTGTTTAAATGATGTGTAAGTGTCATTCGGGTACGAATGTTCCTAAGGGGGGGGATAATGTAACATTCCGGAAAATCATATGTCTAATGAAGAGCCCAGTGTGTCCTTAAGAAAGCCTATTATGGGTACATAGGCACCCAATTCCCAATATTGAGAAATATTGGGCATAGTATAGAAAAATTGGCTAAGAGATACTAGCCAATTTTCTATATACGAATATGAAATGTACTTTTTGGGGTGCCATACCCCAATCCAAGATTGACGTTTAAGAAATGTACCTGCACTGAAGACCCTAAGCTAAAAATCATGTCTCGGAATACTAACACAAAAGGTATGAGGCATCCAATTGTCAATCCTAGATACCATTCCACATGACCATCTAAAATGATCATGTAGAGTAAGCAGTGCCCAAGGACATGGTGAGGGTCCGTGGGACAATAAGTCAATATTCCAAATGGGACATCAAGAATAGTTAGTTAGGAAAGTATAACCAACCCATGTGCAAGCACATGGGCAAAGTATGTGGGAACCGGCCAAGAGGGGGAGCACGCGACATGCTAACCAAATTCAGTTAGGCGGTTAGGGGCATGTGGGCGGATTGGTCCAGACAGGTGGGGTCGGGATTCCTAACAAACTGAACACCCTAACTAACTTAACCAACTAGCTAACTAACCTAGGATCAATCAAAAATGACCAGCCAAGGGACCCGACAACCTAAGACCTAGTCGGGTGACACCTAACTAACTTAGAGACAACCTAGTACCTAACCTAGGATGGTCCAAAGTTTTTAGTTGTGGTCCTAGTGACTTAGGGGTGTTCTGGTAATTTCCTTAAGTACCATATTTAATTAATTAATCCATCAAATTAATTAAATTAAGACTGGGTCAGCCGACACACTTAGTCAAAATTGAATTGGCTAAGTCAATGGTCCTCCTATGTCTAATCAACTTAGGAGGGGTATTTTAGTAAGTAACTAATTAATTTATTAATTAAGTTAATTAAGTCTTAAGTTTTATAATTCAAGATCAGTTCCTAAACCTAGAATTCACGATCAAAACACTTAGAACAAAAACTCAAGAAAGAGGCCGTAAACGAAGAACGCTAAAACGGAAAAAGGGCATAGAAGTTCTTAGGCGATTTCAAGGTATGTTCAAGGTTTTGTTCGAGGTGGTCTTCGTAGATTAAGTTCTACTCAAGGTATGGGTTTGTCTCCTGGAATTCTTTCTCCAAGAGTACTTTCCTTTCCCTAGGGTTGTTCCCAAAGTTCTCGTTGAACTTTCCTTTCCCTAGTGTCGTTTTTACGATTTCAATGTAGAATAGGTTAGAGATCATGTTTATGGTATGTGGTGCTGGCTGATCTTAATGTGTATGGTTTTTTACTAAAGAATGTTGAATGAACCTATCAATTGGACTCGTTTGATGCTAAGGGTTTCTTACGTGAATTAAAGAACAATGTATTACTAAGATATGTTCGAAAAACGTTAAGTGTGATGTGTGACGTCTTAATGCATATTTGCTGTTAAGGTGACTTTATGAAAGTGTTATACTCATCAAATGTTAATATAATGCTGTCCAAGATGATTAAAAACGTTATGCCTAAAGTCATGAACTAAGACTGTCTTAAAAGATCTCTATGAAATCTCACATCTTGAATGAATTCACTATCTGGTGCCCATAAAATTGGCTAACACTACTTTGTCAACACGAATGCATGCTAATGGCTAGGGGCTTATGTAAATGATTGAAAGATTGGCTAAAGGTTCATACATATTAAATTTAAATATGAACATACGTAAAATTGGTCTATACCAACAAAAATGGTTATGTAGTTTAATAACCAAACGTGCAGGCCAATACTAATCATATGCCAATCTTGTGTAGTTAGAGTATCAAATGATATTATAAGCACTTCTAAAGTAAATCAATGAATCCATAACCAAGGGCATGATATTCATTGGGAAAACTCCCAACATGCTCTACAAGAATGAACTATGAACATATGTAACTCATTGAAAGAAGTGTTCATCGTCCATAAACTATGAAATGAAGCTACTACACTAAAGTAAAGAAGTAACGTGAGTCTATAACATAATTAAAGGGGTCTAAACTAAGTAAGTTACCAGAATGGGGTGTTAAAGAAAGTGAGGCAAGTCTTACTTACACCAAAGTTAATATGTTAAAAGACTCACGAATGAAGGTGTTAGAATGTGTGAGACTAGTCTCATTAACCCCTAAGGATGATATGTAATGGCAATTCACATTCATCAATGTAAAGTAAGGATGATATGTAAGGACAATTCACATTTCATCAATGTAAAGTAAGGATGATATGTAAGGACAATTCACATTTCATCAATGTAAAGTAAGGATGACAAGTCATCAAAAGTGTAAATAAATCTCAATCTAGAAGTAAGCTTCAATAATGCTTGAGTCAACTCTAAAAGATAAAGAAGATAATAAAAGTGAGCACAGCACCGATAGACTAGTTATGAGCATGTGCTTGCACGTGTAAGTCTCATCCGACGAGGCTACCACTGAGGTGGATAAGTAGTCTCACTAAGTCCCTAGTCTTCGAACTATGTCTAGCCAACATAGGAACTAGCCAGTGGTTTCCACCTAAGCGAGCTAGGCATGTACAATTTCACCTTGGCCGGTGATTCCACCCCTTTTCGGTGTGGGGCAGACACATGATTTCATGTTTGACTCACATGATCTATGTCGGTTAATGCTCACAATATGTTCTTGGTTCACTATAGCCGTGAGCCACTCCTTTCCGGTGTGGAGTGAACACTTGAGATGGATCCGCCTTAGCCGTGGATCACCCCTTTTTAGTGTGGGACAAACACCGGATTCCATGAGTAGCTCACATGGTCTAAGATTCATTTTAACTGGTGAATCACCTCTTTTAAGTGTGTGGAAGACACTGGATTTCATGTTAGCTCGCATGATCTTATTCCTAATGATGTCACGATAAAAGTGAGAATGATGATGATGATGGAATGTATGTTCAAAATGAACAATGATGAAGAACTTAAGAATGTCAATTGCCAAATGTCACACTCATGAAGTTTCAGCAAATAATGGGCAAAGACAAATAATATTGGCTTATAATGACTTCTTATATGATGCCAATAAAGGGAAGTAGAAACGTAAAGTTAAATAAATACCTCCTAACTTCCCTAAGATGAAAGTAGTGAAATAAATGGCATGACCAATATAGAATGGCTTATCAAATGCAATGAATATATAGTGTAAAGAATGACTCACTATAAGGTAGGGAAATCATTCCTTAGTCCTCGGATTACTTACATCAATTCATTGTGGGTATGGGACTACAATGAATCATTGCACTTGTAAGTAAAACATAGGACTAAAGGAATTATTGAACTACACAACAAGAGGAAGAAAAAGACTGAAAAATAATCTATGTGTCAAAATTGGAGCTCTCGGGTTTGGAGGATCAAATTTTCAAATATTCGCCCGAGTGGTTCTAAAATTATGTTAATGATACTAATGTCTTGTAATCATATAGAAAATGATTTGTGTGCTTTTAATGCATTAAAATACATCATATTCATACCACAATTCACAAATAACGAATTAGGAAAGTCTAACAGAAATGGCATGTTATTTAGGAAGAGCTTTCATTGATCATGCATAGCTTTATGTGTATGTGTGCATACACCCATACTTAGTACAAGTGGTGTACTAACCCCCTACTATTTACTATTTTTATAGGTGCAGGTCAGAGAGCAGATTGACGACACTTGCAGCGGTTTGGACTTCAGCGTTTCTCTAGACCATTTGGAAGGTACTCTTGATTTCGAGGATGCTACACGCATTAGTCCAGCTTTAGATATAGACATAGCTAGTGGATGTTGTCCCTAGCGTTTCTTTCATATTTTATTTCGAACCTTTTGATGTAAGGTCGTGTTTGGCACTCTATTTATGATATATTCATCTTCAGTTTCGAATTGATTCTTTATGTTATATGGTTGTTTTCTCTTATGTTGAGCTAGTATATGATGTAAATATGTAATGACTATATGAAGTCTAAGTAAACTTCATACATATAAAAAGATTTAAATTTTCCGCAAATTTAACTAGATGAATGTGATGAATGCAAGATGAGGCTTGTCTGCGACCTTTGAGAGGTCAACGACGCCGGTGGCGATTTGAATTCAAGAATACGGGTCATTACAGTGATAGCTTTGTTCTCATAGAGTATTTCACATAAAGGTGTCACATACTTGAACACCCCCTAGACATAACCGGCGTCGTCGTCCTCTTTGAGGACTAAGACTAGCCTCTTAGCTACATCATTACAATCATAGGTTACAAATACGGAAAAATTAAAACTTTTCATTACTTGTACATTGAGGTTTACATAGAACTCAACATGCACATAATATATTTGTATCGAGTATACATAGACTCTTCGTATAGAAGGATTACATAGTCTTCTAGTTTTATTGCACATAAGTATATATATAAGATAGAACATAGTCTATAAAGAGTGTCTCATCTCATAACCATCTAAAAAGATTATAGAAATTTGGGCATAGCCCATACATCAATGTAAAAGAGAATCATATAGGTTATACAATCTGTACTCAAATCGAAAGAGAAAGAACATAAGAGTCTTTAAACTAAAACAACTTCATCAGCTCGATATTCGCATCGCCCTCGAAAAGTGAGGACCTACCAACTTGGATGATAGAGAAATTCCAAGTCTTCTTCAAGTCATCTGAAAGATCCTCAACGACCGGAACCTAAAATGCTGGGGAAAAGGGAGAAAATGGGATTAGTACACCACTTGTACTAAGTATGAGACTATATGCACATATAAGATCAAATCATGTTAAAAAGGGACATTTCATTAAGACATGCTATTTTACCTTTCGAAAGACTTATGTATATTCAAGATAACCATAAAAATTATTAAAGCATATTCATTAATTCGAAGCAAGTAACATACATTTGAACATACTTGAAACCAAACCAAGTACAACCAGATCATCAAGTAATAATATCACAAGCATAAATAAGAATTCATCCTAATCATAATAAAGCAAGTCAATCATCCATGATCCCTCATTAAGTCAACAAGTCCAATGACCAAGCAAAGCAACATAACCTTACTCAATCAAGTAACTCAATAAGAAACATGACTAATATCCAACTTCAAATAGTACATCTGAGAATACATATCATCATACATTAACCATAGAGACTAAATACATGTTCATAAAAGCAACCAACATCACATAATGTCATTTTCATGTAAGATCATCATATTATTATTATTTGCATTCTTTAACATATACATATATAAGAACACCCTTTTAAGACTTCCCTCAAGGCTAACTAGTGCAATATTTAGGTAGAGTCCCATACCCATACCAAGACTAAGCTAAACCCCTTAGGTCATCCTAATTACAGTTCATTCATAATTTCATTGTACCTTTTTGGAACATATTTACTTCACCGACATAGACCACATGAGCTAATGTGGAATCCAGTAACCCTACACCAAAAGAAGGTGGACTACTTGCCAAGGTAGTACCCAAAACATGAACATAGAAACTAAGTGGATCCACTAGCTAGTATTCCAATGGGGGCAACATAGTTCAAGAACTAGGAGATATTATTGGGACCCTCTTTATGCTGCATACATTATAGTCTCCAATATCAAGAGTACATTAGTGATCCTACCTTCCCTATGTGGGAAGGGACACTCCTCACTCTAGTTCACTCGGATCTAAGCTAGAGTCCCTTTTTGAAATGTCTTTAAGCCTTTATTAACAATCATAGCTTAGTTTAGGTCATAGGGTCTATCCCTTGTATAATCATCATGATCATAGCGTAATAAGAATTGCATGAGTATAGTCCTTTCATTACAATTCATACAACTGAGGTTAGCACATTTACATCATCATTCATATTAAGGCACATTGGTAGTCATTACCATCCTTATAAAATTTTCATCTTAGTCAACCTCAAAACCATAATCAAGACATTTCAATTCAACATCATACCAACCCTATAAATCCTAATACAAGATATACTTCATTGCAACATCATCACTTAATCTCAAGTAACCACAATTGAAGTAAATAATAGGGATCAAAAGACTTACCAAGTCTCCTTCATCATTCATCTTCAAGGTCTTACCATCAACCCTTAACTCAACCCAATAGGGGAGTAATATCATCACACAACAATAATCAATAGAATAACAAGGCCAATTGCATCACTATATCACAACTCATCACTAGTTCATAGCTTAAAATAAGAGACTTAGGTAATATTCACAACATGTTTCATATACAATACAAACATCTAGAGAAACATCAATTTCACAAAGTCAAGAGATTCACAACACAACAAGAAACTAGTATAAATTTTATAACTCCTCATGCTCTAAAACTCACCTCCTTCATTCCAAATAGCAAAAACTCATTTTATATTCATTATTATGCTTATATACATCAGGTCTAACTACATTACAACAATTTTCAACTAAAGAATGAATTAGTCATTTTTTGCAAAATCATAGAGTGAACTGGCAAAGCTACAGTGAATTATGCATTTTTTTCCAAAAATGGAACTTTTAGGCAATTCTTGATAGAAACATCCTAATATGAAAAGTAACACCATATAAACTCATGTTACAACATAATCATAACTTCATAAAATACACAATGCAAGGGATCAATGAAATTCAATTTCAACAAGACTCATAAACACCATGAACATGCAACTTGCTTCTAGGACTTTCTAGCCCATCTACTAACAATACTACCCCTCTTAGAAGGAACTGATAAAACTAAATAAATATAAGAACTTACTGTCATCATAATCACCCTCATTCAAAATTTCTCCACTAGTACGGACTGCATAGAAATGCCTCTTTGTTGGAGCATCATCTTTTGGAACGCCATCTCTTTCAAGGTAATCCCTCGCTTTGTGTCCATCCTTTCCATATCCAAAACAATTCCCAGTACCCCTCAGACACTCCCCTTAATGCTTCTTTCCACAAGTGACACATGTAGGCTTGCCATTTTGAGAACCACGTCCTTTCTAAATTTCACCTTAGGAACAGTAGGTCCATCTTGAGTTTGATCCCTCTTTTTGAACCTAGGTTGACCTTGATCACCAGCCCACTCCTCTTCAAGTTTCTAGCAATCCTACCATGCTTAGACTACTCAATAGATTGAGCATACAACATGAGTCTAGGTAAGGTCATATAATTATGTAGAATGGTCGTACGACATTCTTCTCTCACTAAGTTGGCGACCCTGGTCACAAACCTACTCATCTCATCCCTAGGATTAGACACTGAGGATGGTGAATATCAAGACAACATTGAGAACTCCAAAGAGTACTCCTCAACACACATACTGCCTTTCTTGAGATTAATAAACTACTCTACCTTCACTTCTCTCCTCTCACGGGGAAAGTACTTTCCTAGAAAAGCTTCCTTAAATTCTTCCCACTCAATAGGACCCGACTCAACTGGCCTATTATCCTTCCATTGAGTGTACGACACTTGACAAACATCCCTCAATTGATACGAAGCTAACTCCTCCTTCTCCCTAGATGTAACCCCCATAAAACTCAACACCTTGTACAAACCATCAATAAACTCTTGGGGATCCACTCCCACCTTAGAGCCAAGAAAGATAGGAGGATTCATCCTCACAAAGTCTCTCAACCTAGAGTTCATAGTGCTCTCCACAACATTCATCCAAGGCACCATACTTAAATTCGCTTGAGTAGTCATGGCTCGGGCTAAAGCAAGCAAAGCCTCTCTAATCTCTCTAATAGTCAACTCCGGGTGAACCACCGGAACAGAATTACCTCCTTCCACAATAGGGACTTGATCACCTTGGGGAGACACTTGAGCACCTTGAGGAACTTTCTGAACTTGCTCAACTTGAGTAGGAATCTCCTCAAGCACATCGTTCTCCTCAACTCTCCTAGCTGGTGTCCTCCTAGTATTCAACTTCCTAGAAACACAGGGAAACCTATAAGAAAAAAGTACTCATAACTTTAACTCTACGGCATGATATAGGAGTAGAAAAGAAGGTAAACTCTATCGTCCTATAGCCTCTCACACATAGATGTGTCGCGACTCACACCGTTGGTGGATACTCTACTAGACGTGACTTGACGAGACTTTTTTATTCCTAAGACTACTTTCATAACCAATGCTCTGATACCAAGCTTGTAACATCCCGATAGCATACCCTAGAAGATATGGAACTCTCGGAGTGCAACTGGCATACTCAACCTCTCAGAGGTCTTATAGAAGCCCTTTTGTATGGTTCATCGCATATACATAGTGAAAAATAGTGTTGAATTAAAATTTTCACGAACATTTTCATAGTCTTTAAAATATCTTTCATATAAGACTCATAGGAAATACTAAGTCTCATTTCATCAGATCTTAGACACAAGAGTACTTGGGACACGACCCATACATACTAGAAATATAGTACTAGTAAATCTATTACAATACTTCAATAAGAGAAATAAAGACATCTATGCCCTCGAGTCAAATGCGGACATACTTCAACTTCACTTGAATGATGCTACATTCCAACTCTTGCTTCCCAAATTCTCCTCACCTACCAACCACTATAGAGATAGATAAAAGCATGGAATTAGTACAACTACATGTACTAAGTATGACATAATGCATAAAAATCATGAAAACAGACATTTATTGGAAATATGCATCTATTGATTTAAATATCATAATACAATCATAAGAACAACATTTATCAACTTAGAAACACATAAGAAATCACTTAATCAATTTATCGTATTTTTTAAGGACACTTTACAGTGAACTACATCATTGTACAGTGAAGTTTCTTAGCTTCACCATAGACACTTTATAACATGCAATCCCCTCACTAAAAGCTATCCTAAGACCAAATTAAGCAACACAAAGAGAGACTGCCCATACACCCTCTCTAAGCATGCCTAAATGATCCTCAAGACTATTTATAATGAGACACATACATTTACAAGACACCAAAACACATAACATGTATAATATGACATTCTCCTTACCAAGGCTATGAAAAGACTTAGTTAAGTACACCTAGAAGAGAACGTCCATACACTCTATTCAAGGTTACCTAAATAATCCTTAAGACTACCTAAGTTTAGATCATGCCCAAAGAATCAACTAACTTCCCTAACTAGAATCATTCTCAAGACTTCCTGACACACCCGGAAATTTACATGACCTATACTAGAACTTAATATGTCAAGTAATAATGAATTTAGGTCAAATAAGTGTAAATAACTTGTTTGAGAAGTTTCGGAGCCATAGCATTAAAGAAAAGCCTTAACGTTCGAAAACTAGCGAAATTTAACTAGTTGACGTCCCAATGTTTGGGGAATGTTTAGGAGGGTCATATGAAGTCTAAAACTTGTAAAAAGACTCTGTATATGTAACAACCCTAAAAAAATTTATATGCTAAGTAATGTTTAATGGGTCTAGAATGCCTACGATTAGACCGGGTTCACGCGGATTGATGCGCGTAGAACCAGACCTCTGAACCCTTGCTACAGCCAAGCCAACTAACTTGGGGAGTTAGTTGAGCTTGGAAAGTTTGGGTCTAACCATTTAGGGCTCTCGAATACGAAGATTTACTCGAATGAGTCTTTACCGGACTTAAAAAGGGAAAATCATAGTTTTGGAGGGTCTAAGTGTAAAATGGTCTTTTTCCAGGCTACGGGTAGTATCGTAATTACCCTAAATATATAACTAATTATTTAATTAATAATATGGAGGGGCAATTTGGGGAGAGAGGGCCGAAAATTGGCTCTTGAAGTGAAGTCTTGCTCCACCCGGGTTTGAACCTAGGTGGAAGCAATGAATTAAATGTGTTTTTAATTTAAGTTGGTAAATTAATGTAATTAATTTATATTTATAATTTATTAGCTGATTTAAAATAAAAGGAAATCAGATTTTTAATAATTAAATAAAACCTTATTTGACTAAGTCCTAAACTAGACTCCTAAGCCTAAGAAAACTCTTCTCTCCCACGCTCATCTCTCTCTCTCATGTCTCTATCATTCTCACTCACGATTCTCTCTGCCAAATAACTTCAAAAACAGTAGGTAAACCAAAGTCCTTCACACTTAAAGAACTCACAACGAAAATATAAGAAAACAAACGAAATCAAACACGTAGGCAAAGAGAAGTTTGTCCGTCGAGTTGGTGATGACTTTGAGGGGATTTAGACGTGATCTTTGGAGAAGATTTTGGGCAGAAATTCGAGGTTTGAACATCATAAAAGGTATGGGTTTTCTTACTCTTGGTCCCTTTCCCAAGAGACCCCTAGGATTCAGTCGATTCTAATCCGAAAACTAGGATTGTTTCCCCGTTGCATGTCCCTTGTCACTAGCTCCCATTGAATCATAGATTGGTTATGTTTGCTGGTAGAAAACTAGGGATGAAACGTGTTTTCGTGATGATTATGTGTTTATATGTATGTTCGGAATTATGTGACTTATGTTGATGTTTTTCTAAAATTATGTGTACATGTGTGTGCAATGTGAAACCGCATCTATGTGCCTCGGGTTAAGGATTTAAAAATGTGATGTTGTGGTTGTATTTCATGTACAAATGATTATGTAATTCGTGATGTTCATATGAGTTGAAATGTGGCAGATTTGAGTGATAATCTCTTGGCTAAACGAATCCATGAAAAATGCACCTAAGAACGTATTAAATGATCTACGAATTACCCGATGAATTCAAGTGTAAATGTTGAAGGAAGTGAGCTGAAAAATGTGACAAAATTTCTAGCAAATTATGAGTTTGTTTTCGGCTAAACATAGATGAATAAATCTGGAAATTTAAATGGGTATAAATTAGGTGAGGTCATTAGGAATCGAACTCGCGACCTCACCCTTGAAAAGCACTAAAACGTGAATAAAGAAATTGGGTTGAGGGGGTTCGAACTTGGGTACTCATGGCTTGAAATTAATATATGAAGTTAAGAATTGAGAGGAGTGGGATTCGAACCCACAACCTCTCAGTCAGAACTTAAAAAAAATGAAAAGAAAATAAATGTGAGGCGTGGGAATTGAACCCACGACCTCAAGGCAGTAGAGGAGAGTAAGAGAAATTGAAAAGAAAGGAAATGTGAGGCGTGGGAATCGAACCCACGACCTCTAGGCAGTAATGGAGAGATTAAGAGAAAATGAAAAGAAAGGAAATGTGAGGCGTGGGAATTGAACCCACGACCTCTAGGCAGTAGAGGCAAATTAAAAGAAAAATAAAGAGAGGTTGTGGGGGTTTGATCCCACAACCTCGTGGTCAACTTGAAATAGACAAGGAGAAATTAATAAAATAAATAAAAGGGGTTGTGGGGGTCGAACCCCCACAACCCCTAGGCCAAGGAAGAGAAAATTCAAAGGAGAGAAATAAAAAAGAAAAGTTGATGTTGGGGCTCGATCTAGGGTCCCAATGTTATGTGGACCAAAAAAAAAATAGATGAAAAATATAAGTGTTGTCCAAGGGATTCGAAACCGGGTTCCTTTGCCCAAATTTCCGTATTGATATATAAGTCATACGTTAATTAAATATTCAAGAATAATGCTGCCTACTTAGATCGAAATTGAGATCTTGGCATACATACAAGATGCATAAGTCTTGTACAACATAATCTTAGGAAGATATGAATCACTTAATCAAACTATGAATGAAGCCTCATGGCTTGTATGTATAGACCCAAAAGTCTAACATACGTTTAAAAATAAGTGAGCTTAAGATGTATGTAATGAAATGATGTAACCCTAGAAGGGTTAAGTAAGAGTGTGAAACACACTAAATGGCCAAGTGCATTGGCATACGATGAAATGAATATTATGTAATGAAATGATGAAACCCTAGAAGGGTTAAGTAAGAATGTAAAACACACAAATGGCCAAGTTCATTGGCATATGATGAGATGAACATTCACGTAAAAAGGGGTGAGTAATTATGAAGAGCAAATGTGCTAATGTTAAAGAATGTGGTGACAATATGATATGAGGTTAATGTAAAAGATGAGAGCAATCTCAAATGAACCTAAATAAATGTTACCAAACGTACTCACCTATGAGAGTGTAAAGTTAATGAAGAGACCAGTCTCTATGAACACTCTAATGAAAGTATTGAGATTAACACACTTAATACTAATGATGAGATGAGAAATCATCTATTGAGATATGATGTCCTCATACTAGAAGCCAGCTTCCATGATGTATGAGTTGAATGTAATGGAACTTTATACTGAGCACCGATAGACTAGCTATGAGCGGTGATGCCTTCTTTCGGGAAGGGCGGAGGTTCACGTAACTCTCATGAGATGAGAGTGTCTGACATGCCATATATGGGTCTCCTTATATCTCCTAGTGTTCGAACCTATACTGCCAATATAGGGAACTGGCGGGATTCAATTCCCATGTACGCTAGCATGTTTTGGGTCAATTTGGCCGGTGATTCCACCTCTTTTCGATGTGGGGGAGACACTGGAGTTCATGATGCTCACATGATCTATGTCGGTTAAAGTTAAAGTTCCCAATGAATGAATGAGGCCAGCCTCAAATGATGCACATAATGAAATAAACGGTATCAAAGGTGTTAGGATAGGATAATCAAGAGGTGAGCTAGACTCAAGTAATGACACTAGGTTATTCTTGATCATTGCACAGCAAACCCGACGAGAATCTTAAACTACATCCTAGGTATAGATGGTGTTTACACTAGCTTATAAATGAATGAAATGTAGTACGTATGAATGAATGAAGCAGACTCTGTGTTTGCTAAAGAAGACTCCCTAGTTGAGGTCCCATATGTTGAGCCCTCATTTTGGGAAGTCTTAATGTCAAGTCCATGATTCCAAGGTCTCATGGCATATGAATGAATGATATGAAAGATGTTATGTGCTATATGCAATATGGTATGTGCTATGTGTAAGATGTTATGTGCTATGTGCAATATGATAAGTATGATGATGCATGTTACTCTCATGGCATGACTTTCCTAATCTAAATTTTGAAAGCTCACTGACTTTCCTAATCCAAATTTGGAAAGCACACTGACTTTCCTAATCCAAATTTGGAAAGCTCACTAACTTTCCTAATCCCAATTTGGCAAGTCCACTGACTTGACTTTCCATAATCATGTTGTTAGAAAAGAGCTATTCTTACTCATGCATGTCCTTGGTGTGTGCTTGCATATACCCATACTTAGTACAAGTGTGTACTAATCACATACAACTCTATATTTTTAGGTGCAGGCACAGGTGGACGCTATAGCTTACAGGTTGACGTTGCAGCTATCCGGACGTGGAGCTTTCATCCGGACGAGGATGTCTACCATTATTATCGAGCTTAGATGTAGGCTTTAGCTAGTGGATCATGTTCCAATAGTATTTCTTTCCACTTTCATTTCAGACTTTGTATTGGTGCCGTTTTGGCAAAAATACGTTTAATGCAATTATGAACTATTTCTTTCATTTGATTATCTCTATATTAGATGGTTGATTTTTGAACGCCCGTGATGTTAAGTTTAAAATATTTAGCATGAAATAAGAAAACAAAAAGTTCAAATTTTCCGCTAAAATTAACCTAGATGAAGTAAGAATGATGTATGTAGGCTTGTCTGTGACCTCTGAGAGGTCAACGACGCCGGTCTCGTCTAGGGTCTAGGTTCCAGTCAGAAAAAAAGTTGGTATCATAGCACTAGGTTAAATTCCGAGAATAATGAGTTCACAACAACCACATTGAGTAGTTTCTAAGTCATGCTAGTGAAGTGCACCACTATCCTGAATTAGAGACTGCATGATGCGTATGAAAATTTCCCTTCTTCTGATCTTATCGTGCTTTTCCTAATGTCTGATTTCTTGGTGTTATGAGCGTGTCTAAAACCAATTCTTATTGTTTTCAGAGAGTGAATACTAGGAGGAACGTTTGTCAGAGGAGAGGAGGAGCAGCTGCTGGGACAATCAGGTTCCACCCCAGGCTCCAACTGAAGGAGTGGCTATGCCGGTTAACCCAGCTGGGTTGACTGATGCGGAGGTGCGGGCATCTCTGTCCCAGATGGCACAGGCCATCACTATGCAGGCCCAGGCCATGACTGACCAGGTCAACTGGCAGAATGTTCAGAGGGAGAACCCACTGGTTCGTAGCATGTCTTACAGGCTAAGAGATTTCACGAGGATGAATCCTCCTATTTTCACAGGATCTAAGAATTCAGAGGATCCCCAGGAGTTTGTGGACGAGGTGCATAAGATTGTGGTGGCTATGGGGCCACAGATGCTGGGAAAGCAGAGTTGGCTTCCTATCAACTCAAGGATGTTGCACAGACTTGGTACAAGATGTGGCAGGATAGACGAGCTTTGGGCGGAGTTCTGGTCACTTGGGAGCTGTTTAAGACAGCCTTCCTGGAGAGATTCTTTCCCAGGGAGATGAGGGAGGCAAAGGTTGAGGAGTTTATCAACATTAAGCAGGGATCAATGACAGTCAGGGAGTATTCCCTAAAGTTTGTTAAACTATCCAGGTATGCTACTTTCCTTTGTATCTAACAGTAAGGATCAGATGAGTACTGAAGTTTGTTAAACTATCCAGGTATGCTACTTCCCTTGTATCTAACAGCAGGGATGAGATGAACAGGTTCCTCACAGGAATCAATGGAGATCTGGAGGAGGAGTGTCGGTCTGCGATGGTCCATGATAACATGGACCTCTCCCGGTTGATGGTGCATGTCCAGCAGGTAGAGGACAGTCGCAAGAAGAGGGGCGTTCGTGATGCTAGGCAGCCTAAGCCTCAAGATCAGGCAGGTCCCAGCCATGGACGCCACAGAAATAATTTTGGCGTCCGTGAGCAGCCCAGGTTTAAGAAGGGACTCTCCCACCAAGGGGAGTCAAGTTCATCCAAGGGTCGCTATGATAGGGATTCTGAGTCCAGAGTTAAGAGAAACAATGTACACATCAGGACAGGCCACCTTGCAGTAAGTGTGGCAAACTGCATAGAGGAGAGTGTATGATGGGCACTAACGCTTGTTACAGTTGTGGCAAATTGGATCACATGGTGAAGGATTGTCCGAATAGGAGAAGTCAAGAACAAGGGAAGGAGAGAGTTCAGTCTAATGGTCCAAGTGAAGAGGCTCCAAGGAGGCAACGATTCTTCGCACTCAAGTCTAGGGGTGCATGGGAAGGCACTTCTAGTGAAGTCTCGGGTGCGTAGCCTTAACTAGTCTTTCATGTATTTGACTGTGTATAGTGTTTATGCACTAGTATGAGGTTAATATGTTTGAATCATTATGTTGGTTGCTGATTTGTATGACTTATATGTTTACTTATATTGTATGCTTTGATGAGACTAGTTTAGGAAAGAGTTCCTTAGTCTATTAATGTGAAGCTACTAGTAGGTTTCAAGGATGTGCACCATCATGTTAACATGTGAATCAGATATTCACCAATGGACAGTATTGAATTACCTATGTATGCATACATTCTATAGATGACTTACTTATTGTTAGTAAAGAGTAGTGTCATTCGGGGACGAATGTTCCTAAGGGGGGGATAATTTAACAACCCTAAAAAATGGATATGCTAAGTAATGCTTAATGGGTCTAGAATGCCTACGATTAGACCGGGTTCACGCGGATTGATGCGCGTAAAACCAGACCTCTGAACCCTTGCTACAGCCAAGCCAACTAACTTGGGAGTTAGTTGAGCGTGCAAAGGTTAGGTCCAACCATATAGGGCTCTCGAATACGAAGATTTACTCGAATGAGTCTTTACCGGACTTATAAAGATAAAATCATAGTTTTGGAGGGTCTAGCCGTAAAATGGTCTTTTTCCAGGCTAAGGGTAGTATCGTAATTACCCTAAATATATAATTAATTATTTAATTAATAAGGTAGAGGGGCAATTTGGGGAAAGAGGGACGAAAATTGGCTCTTGAAATAAAGTCTTGCTCCACCCGGGTTCGAACCTAGGTGGAAGCAATGAATTAAATGTGTTTTTAATTTAAGTTGGTAAATTTAATGTAATTAATTTATATTTATTATTTATTAGCTGATTTAAAATAAAAGGAAATCATATTTTTAATAATTAAATAAAACCTTATTTGACTAAGTCCTAAACTAGACTCCTAAGCCTAAGAAAACTCTTCTCCACCACGCTCATCTCTCTCTCTCTCTCTCTCATGTCTCTATCACTCTCACTCACAATTCTCTCTGCCAAATAACTTCAAAAACAGTAGGTAAACCAAAGTCCTTCACATTTGAACAACTCACAACGAAAATATAAGAAAACAAACGAAACCAATCACGTAGGCAAAGAGAAGTTTGTCCGTCGAGTTGGTGTTGACTTTGAGGGGATTTAGACGTGATCTTTCGAGAAGATTTTGGGCAGAAAGTCGAGGTTTGAACGTCATAAAAGGTATGGGTTTTCTTACTCTTGGTCCCTTTCCCAAGAGACCCCTAAGATTCAGTCGATTCTAATCCGAAAACTAGGATTGTTTCCCCGTTGCATGTCCCTGTCACTAGCTCCCATTGAATCCTAGGTTGGTTATGTTTGCTGGTAGAAAACTACGGATGAAACGTGTTTTCGTGATGATTTTGTGTTTATATGTATGTTCGGAATTATGTGACTTATGTTGATGTTTTTCCAAAATTATGTGTACATGTGTGTGCAATGTGAAACCGCATCTATGTGCCTCGGGTTAAGGATTTAAAAATGTGATGTTGTGGTTGTATTTCATGTACAAATGATTATGTAATTTGTGATGTTCATATTAGTTGAAATGTGGCTGATTTGAGTGTTAATCTCTTGGCTAAACGAATCCATGAAAAATGCACCTAAGAACGTATTAAATAATCTACGGATTACCCGATGAATTCAAGTGTAAATGTTGAAGGAAGTGAGCTGAAAAATGTGACAAACTTTCCAGCAAATTATGAGTTTGTTTTCGGCTAAACATAGATGAATAAATCTAGAAATTTAAATGGGTATAAATTCGGTGAGGTCATTAGGAATCCAACTCGCGACCTCACCCTTGAAAAGCACTAAACGTGAACAAAGAAATGGGGTTGAGGGGGTTCGAACTTGGGTACTCATGGATGGAAATTAATATATGAAGTTAAGAATTGAGAGGAGTGGGATTCGAACCCACAACCTCTCAGTCAGAACTTAAAATAAATGAAAAGAAAATAAATGTGAGGCGTGGGAATTGAACCCACGACCTCAAGGCAGTAGAGGAGAGTAAGAGAAAATGAAAAGAAAGTAAATGTGAGGCGTGGGAATCGATACCACGACCTCTACGCAGGAAAGGAGAGATTAAGAGAAAATGAAAAGAAAGAAAATGTGAGGCGTGGGAATTGAACCCACGACCTCTAGGCAGTAGAGGCGAATTAAAAGAAAAATAAAGAGAGGCTGTGGGGGTTTAATCCCACAACCTCATGGTCAACTCGAAATAGACAAGGAGAAAAAAAACAAGGAAGAGAAAATTCAAAGGAGAGAAACAAAAAAGAAAAGTTGATGTTGGGGCTCGATCTAGGGTCCCAATGTTATGTGGACCAAAAATAAAATAGATGAAAAATATAAGTGTTGTCCAAGGGATTCGAAACCGGGTTCCTTTGCCCAAATTTCCCTATTGATATAGAAGTCATACGTGAATTAAATATTCAAGAATAATGCTGCCTACTTAGATCGAAATCGAGATCTTGGCATACATACAAGATGCATAAGTCTTGTACCACATAATCTTAGGAAGATATGAATCACTTAATCGAACTATGAATGAAGCCTCATGGCTTGTATGTATAGACCCAGAAGTCTAACATACGTTTAAAAATAAGTGAGCTTAAGATGTATGTAATGAAATGATGTAACCCTAGAAGGGTTAAGTAAGAGTGTGAAACACACTAAATGGACAAGTGCATTGGCATACGATAAAATGAATATTATGTAATGAAATAATGAAACCCTAGAAGGGTTAAGTAAGAATGTGAAACACACAAATGGCCAAGTGCATTGGCATATGATGAGATGAACATTCACGTAAAAAGGGGCGAGTAATTATGAAGAGCAAATGTGGTAATGTTAATGAATGTGGTTACAACATTATATGAGGCTAATGTAAAAGATGAGAGCAATCTCAAATGCGCCTAAATAAATGTTACCAAACGTACTCACCTATGAGATTGTAAAGTTAATGAAGAGACCAGTCTCTATGAACACTCTAATGAAAGTATTGAGATTAACACACTTAATAATAATGATTAGATGAGAAATCATCTATTGAGATATGATGTCCTCATACTAGAAGCCAGCTTCCATGATGTATGAGTTGAATGTAATGGAACTTTATACTGAGCACCGATAGACTAGCTATGAGCGGTGATGCCTTCTTTCGGAAAGGGCGGTGGTTCATGTAACTCTCATGAGATGTGACTGTCCGACTTGGCGGGTATGGGTCTCCTTATATCTCCTAGTCTTCGAACCTATACTGCCAATATAGGGATCTGGCGGGGTTTAATTCCCATGTACGCTAGCATGTTTTGCGTCACTTTGGCCGGTGATTCCACCTCTTTTCGGTGTGGGGGAGACACTGGATTTCATGATGCTCACATGATCTATGTCGGTTAAAGTTAAAGTTCCCAATGAATGAATGAGGCCAGCCTCAAATGATGCACATAATGAAATGAATGATACCAAAGGTTTTAGGATAGGATAATCAAGAGGTGAGCTAGACTCAAGTAATGACACTAGGTTATTCTTGATCATTGCACAGCAAACCCGATGAAAGTCTTCGACTACATCTTAGGTATAGCTGGTGTTCACACTAGCCTATGAACGAAATGAAATGAAATATGTTTGAATGAATGAAGCAGACTCTGTGTTTGCTAATGAAGACTCCCTATTTTAGGTCTCATATGTTGAGCCCTCATTTTGGAAAGTCTTAATGTCAAGTCCATGATTCCAAGGTCTCACGGCATATGAATGAATGTTATAAAAGATGTTATGTGCTATATGCAATATGATATGTGCTATGTTTAAGATGTTATGTGCTGTGTGCAATATGATAAGTATGATGATGCATGTTACTCTCATGGCATGACTTTCCTAATCCAAATTTGAAAAGCTCACTGACTTTCCTAATCCAAATTTGGAAAGCTCACTGACTTTCCTAATCCAAATTTGGAAAGTTCACTAACTTTCCTAATCCCAATTTGGTAAGTCCACTAACTTGATTTTCCATAATCATGTTGTTAGGAAAGAGCTATTCTTACTCATGCATGTCCTTGGTGTGTGCTTGCATCTACCCATACTTAGTACAAGTGTGTACTAATCCCATATAACTTTATATTTTTAGGTGCAGGCACAGGTGGATGCTAGAGCTTACAGGTTGACGTTGCAACTATCCGGACATGGAGATTTCATCCGAACATGGTAGGCCCTCATGCTCTCGAGGATGTCTACCATTATTATCTAGCTTAGATGTAGGCTTTAGCTAGTGGAGCATGTTCCACTAGTGTTTCTTTCCACTTTCATTTCAGACTTTTATTGGTGCCGTTTTGGGAAAAATACGTTTAATGCAATTATGAACTGTTTCTTTCATTTGATTATCTCTATATTAGATGGTTGATTTGTGAACGCCTATGATGTTAAGTTTAAAATGTTTAGCATGAAATAAGAAAACAAAAAGTTAAAATTTTCCGCTAAAATTAACCTAGATGAAGTAAGAATGACGTATGTAGGCTTGTCTGCGACCTCTGAGAGGTCAACGACGCCGGTCTCATCTGGAGTCTAGATTCCAGTCGTGACAGTATAGGTAGAGTGAAGTATATAGAGTCTAAAGGTATGATATTGACACCCCAAGGACCACCGGAAGGGTCCTTGGGAAGGACCCCAACATGGGTGGGCAGGCTGCCAAAGCAGCCTGTGAAAGTCAAGAATCAGTGAGTTGTTGTACGACGCGCAGCCAACGCGGATCTCAATGGTTCAATTTATTTTCAAAAATAAAAGTGTGTGTTGGCCGCGCGATGCAGAGCCACTTCCCAGATTCGTAAAAAGTTGTATTTTGGGTGTTTTGACTTCACAAATAAACCCATTCAAGTGAGGGATCTTTTGGGTAATTTAATGGGTGAATATATAATGTATTAGGGTCAGTTTTAGGTCAATTTTATCACTCAAATCAATTCCCACAAGTGGAACTCAAAATCTCTCTCTCTCTCTCCAAAAATTCTCTGTTCCTCCAAAACTCCATTGAAGACCAAAAGAGCTCCAAGAAGAAGATCAAGCCTTCAAGTTTTCCAACTCAAATTCGTGGCTTTATCATCTATAAGGTATGGTTTCTTTCACTCTTGGTAATCCTGTCCCCAAGAGGTCCTTCAAAAGATGATTTCTGAATCCCCCAAAACAAGGGTTTTTCTCCTCACATGGGTCTTCTTTCTAAAACGAAATTGTGAGGTAATTGTGATGAATTATGATGAATTAATGTTGTTTAAGTATGAGCTAATTGTTAATTGATGAATTCCTATGAGTTTTCCCTTGACCCATGTCTTTCCCCTAAATCTCTAATTTCTTGGATTGATTAAGGTGAATTGTTGAGGCTGATGAACATGTCACTTGTTTACTTTGATTTTAGTTATGTTAATACTTCAGGAATTGCCCTATTTGATATGTTGGTTGTGAGTTCTTGGGTATTGGATTATCAAGTCCCATGAAGATAAATGAGGCATGATCTTGATTCTTCTTTGATTTCAATTATGCAGGGTGAAATCTACTTATGTGATAATGATGCTATAGCTAATTGTGTTGTTGGATGTTGGTGACAAGGATCCGTCATCCCTAACCCTAGATCAATGAATTGGCTATGAAGTACGTAATTATGTTATGGTATGATCATTATATGATTGAATGTAGTTTTTCATGATTATATTGTTGTGTCTAAAAGTGAAAAGATAGTTCTCAATTATGATCACCTATGAGCTATTAGGATAAGATGTTCGCCTAAGGGTCTAGAAGAGGCTAATGTGAACTTGTATGATGATATATGAGGATTACTAAAGGGAAAAATTTCTTAGCACTGAAAGGGCATGTAAATGAGATGGAGGTCTCACGTTAGTAAGTCTGGCCTCCCACATGGGTTTCTTCACGTTAGTAAGTCCGGATTCCAAATATATGTGTTGTCTCATGAGATGGAAACCCTCACATTAGTAAGTCAAGGTTTCTCAAAGCAATCTCCTTGTCCCATAACTATGTGCCCACATAGGACTCTAGTTTAGTGGAACCACCTAGATAGGTACGTATGAATGGTTGCACCTTAGGCATGTGTTAACCCTCTCTTTTCGGTGTGGGAGTAGAACACCAGATTCCAGTAGCTCACATAGTCTCATGTCGGTTATGGCACTTCTTTCCCTAAAGTAAAAGTATGAACAATTGAGGTATGTGAACTTTTATTAGGGTTGTCTTAAAGGTTACTACATAGTGTGAGGGAGTGTATGAGACTTCTCTTACACATTGAACATATGGGATCCTATAGGATGATTCTAGTAGTGTTCTTTTATGATTATGTTTATGATTATGTTGATAAGCTATGACTAGTATTGGTATATGAAGCATATTATATATGAGAATACGTTGTAAGTATGAAATGTCTTGCATGATGTGATACTTAGCTTTGGATAGGGTTGTGAGGCTTTATTCTTGGCATTGCACAAGTGTTACTTGAGTTACTTATGTGTTGATAAGATGTTCCTTATATGTGTTTATTGAATTGTTGGTCATTGTGCATAGCTTTGACTAAATTGTGCCTTTTATCATGCATTAACGATTTTTATTCACAAGGACCATACTTAGTACATGTGGTTTGTACTAACCCATATTTCTTCCCTTTTTCCACAAACATTGTAGGTTCGGGCCGTTGAAGTATCATTGAGGCTAAAGAAAGAATGCTTAGACTAGACTCTCCAAGTTTTGGTATGCCCTCTAGTTGGAGTATGCTTCCACACACTTTATCTTAGTAGTACTTGTATTGTTTATTAGACATTCATTTCTTTCCTATTGTTGAATATATTGATGTAAGCCCTATATTGCAATTATGAATTTGTGTAAGGTCTTTGCCTGGATTGTTTGACTTCATTTAGATGGTTGATATGAGATAATGTATTAGACTAAATCCCTATGCGTTGTTATGGTCTATTGCGACAAGCCTATGTATGCTTCCTATGTAGAGTTCTATGTAAACCTCCATGCTATATAAGCAAAAGTTTTAATTTTTCCGCGATTTTGACTTATGATTTGCTATGATGAATGCTAAGAGGCTTGTCTTAGTCCTCATAGAGGATGACGATGCCGGTTATACCTAGGGGGTACTTTGGGTTGTAACAAACATGATATCATAGCATGAGGTTAAATATTCTTATGATTCATTTCTCATTAAACCACGTCTATGTAGGGTGTTATTCATAATTGTGAAGCGCGCCACACTTATGAATAAAAGACTATGTGATGCTTAGGAACTTTCACTCTCTTATTATTCCTTAGTCGTGCCTAAGAGTCTTAACTCTATCTAGTCCTTTCTTCTAATCCTTTATTTGTGCTTTTAGGCAATGAATACAAGAAGGAACAATGATCGAAGGGACAGAGAGGAGAATTTGAATGCGGCGGTTCCCCCTCAAGCTCCTCAAAACCCTCAAGTTCCTATTGAAGAAGGGGCTATGTCTAATATTGAGATAAGGTTGGCCATTCATAGCTTGACTCAAGTGTTGGGTACCCAATTTGCTAGGGATACAAGGGTGCAAGTGAACCCCAATGCTAATACAACACCTTTAAGGATTAGGGATTTCACAAGGATGAATCCCACTACTTTCTATGGTTCTAAGGTGGAGGAGGACCCATAAGGGTTCATTGATGAAGTTTTCGAGGTTCTTGATGCTATAGGTTTTTCTTCTCAAGAAAAGGCGGAACTAACCGCCTACCAACTCAAGGATGTGGCTCAAGTGTGGTATGAGCAATAGAAGGATGAGAGGCCAGTTATAGAGGGTCGGATTACTTGGGGAGCTTTCGAAACGACTTTCCTTGATAGTTTCTTTTCCTTGGAACTACGGAAGAGAAAAATGCAAGAATTCATCAACCTTCATCAAGGGGGTATGAGCGTGAATGAGTATAGCCTCAAATTCACTCAACTATCAAAGCATGCTCCAACTATGGTTGTGGATTCTAGGTCCAAAATGAACAAATTTCTCATAAGGATATTCGATCTTGTGGTAAATGAGTGTAGGTCGGCTACATGGACATCTCTCATCTCAAGTTTCATACCGAGAAAATTGAGGATCAAAAGCTTAAAAAAGTTGGTAGAGAGTTGAAGAAGGTGAGAACCGAAGAGGGGAATTCTTCTAAGAATAGGTATGAGGTTAAAGACAAACCAATGTTCAAGAAGAGGTGTTGTAATCAAGGATATTGTAGTGCTCCAAGGGCCAATAAGAGTAAGGTACCTACTCCCAAGCGCCAAGAGGGAAAAGGTGGTCATTCTTATTTTTATAAGCCTCTTTGTACTAAATCTGGTAGAAGGCATGATGTCAAGCGTCTTGTGGGCACGGGTACTTTCTATAATTGTGGCAAGAGTGGTCACATGAAGAAAGATTGCCCTATGATGATGTTTCAAGGAGGGGAAAATGCTCAAGCTCAAGCAAGTTCCCCAAACCCGGATGCTCCTAAGAAGAATCGCTTCTATGCACTCCAATCCCGAAGTGATCAAGAGAGCTCACAGGACGTGGTCACCAGTATGCTAAAATTATTTCCTTTGATGTATATGCTTTGTTTGATCCGGGAGCTACGTTATCATTTGTGACCCCTCTTATAGCCATGAAATTTTATATAATACCCGACATCTTAGATGAGCCTTTCTCGGTTTCTACTCTGGTGGGTTATTTCGTAGTGGTAAAAAGAGTCGATAAAGGGTGTCCTATTTCCTTGCCCAATAGATTTATGTTGGTTGACTTGATAGAACTTGATATGCTAGATTTCGATATTATATTAGGAATGGATTGGTTTTATGCGTGTTTTGCCTCTATTGATTTTAGGTCAAGGGTGGTCAAATTTTAAATTTCAAATGAACCCGTTTTTGAGTGGAAGCGAGGAAACTCAAATACTAGGGGTAAGATCATTCCGTGCGTAAAAGCTTGCAAGTTGATTGCAAACGGTTGTCTTTATCATATAGTAAGGGTCATGGATCTTAAATCCGAGATCCCTCTCATAGAGTAAGTACATGTGGTGAGGGAGTTTCTGGAAGTCTTCCCCGATAATCTTCCCGGAATTCCTCCTGAACGGGGGATTGACTTTAGTATAGATCTATTACCAGGATTGATGACCTATTTGATCAACTCCAAGGAGCTAGATACTTTTCAAAGATTGACTTAAGATTGGGTTATCACCAACATAGGGTAATGGAGGTTGATATTAAAAAAATGGCATTTCGAACAAGATATTGTCATCTTGAATTCCTTGTTATGTCGTTTGGTCTAACAAATGCACCAGCGGCTTTCATGGACCTCATGAATCGATTTTTTTGAAAGTATCTTGATTTGATTTCGATTATCTTTATTGACGATATTTTGATATACTCAAGGAGTGAAGAATCACATAGATCATTTTAGAATAGTTTTGCAAGTTCTCAAAGATAACCAACTTTTTGCTAAGTTTAGCAAGTGTGAGTTTTGGTTGAGGTCGGTTGTATTTCTTGGGCACATTGTCTCTAGTCAAGAGGTTGAGGTCGATCCGAGAAAGACAGAAGTGGTCAAAAGTTGGCCTAGACCTTTGAGTCCTACCGACATTAAGAGTTTTCTAGGGTTGGTTGGCTACTATCGGAGGTTTGTTGAGGGATTTTCATCTATCGCATCTCCATTAACGACTTTAATCGAAAAGAAGTCCAAACTAGAATGGTAGGAATCATGTGAGAAGAGTTTCCATTTATTGAAATACAGACTCACCTCCGCTCTGGTATTGACCTTACCAGAGGGTACCAAAGGCTTTGTGATTTGTTGTGATGCTTCCCGAGTGGTTCTAGGATGTGTGCTTATGAAACGTGGCAAAGTCATAGTGTATGCCTCTAGAAAACTTAAGCCACATGAGAAGAATTACCCAACACAAGACCTTGAACTTGCGGGCGTGGTGTTTGCTTTAAAGATTTGGAAACACTATCTATATGGGGTGCATGTTGACATTTTCACGGATCATAAGAGTCTAGAATATGTGTTCACCCAAAAAGACTTGAATATACGCCAAAGAAAACGTTTAGAGCTTTTAAAAGATTATGATATGAGTGTCCTTTACCATCCCAGGAAAGCTAATGTGGTGACGGATGCTTTAAGTCGAGTATCCATGGGTAGTGTGACGCATGTAGAAGATTATAAGAAAGAGATAGTAAAAGAGGTTCATAGGTTGGCCCGATTGGGTGTCCAACGAGAAGATTCTCTAAAAGGTGGTGTCATGGTTATCTATAACTCCGAGTCATCTCTAGTGGTTGGGGTGAAATCAAGACAACACCTTGATCCTCTATTGATGGATTTAAAGGAAACGTTCCTTATTAAACCTAATGAGTGCTTCTCTCAAGGGGAAGATGGGGTGCTTTGGAACCAAGGAAGATTGTGTGTACCAGATGTGGAGGGGTTGAGGGAATTGATCATGGAAGAGTCTCATGGCTCCAAAAATTACATTTACCCGGGTGCCACAAAGATGTACCATGACTTACGAGAAACATATTGGTTGAATGGTATGAAAAGGGACATAGCGGATTTTGTTGCTAAGTGTCTGAATTGCCAACAAGTAAAAGTGAAGCACCAAAGGCCGGGTGTCTTGACTCAAAATATAGACATTCCAACATGGAAGTAGGAGGATATTAAAATTGATTTCATAGTTGGGCTTCCTCGTACCCGAAGGCAACATGACTCGATATGGGTTATTATGGATAGGTTGACAAAGTCCGCACATTTTTTGTAACGACCCGGATTCTGGAATCCGAATCGTCACAGGCGTCGTTGACCTCTCAGAGGTCGCAGACAAGCCTCATCTTGCATTCATCACATTCATCTAGTTAAATTAGCGGAAAATTTAAAACTTTTTATATGTATGAAGTTTACTTAGACTTCATATAGTCATTACGTGTACGTTATATACTATGCTCAACATCAATAGAAAACCATCTAATATCAAGAACATATCAAAACAACCAATGAATAGAATATATTAAGTTGCCAAAACGGCCTTACATCAAAAGGTTCGAAATTAAATGTGAAAGAAACTCTAGGGACAACATCCACTAACTATGCCTAAATCTAAAGCTGGACTAATGCGTGTAGCATCCTCGAAATCAAGAGGACTTACCAAATGGTCTTGAGAAAACGCTGAAGTCTAAACTGCTGCAAGTGTCGTCAATCTGCCCTCTGACTTGCACCTATAAAAATAGTAAATAGTAGGGGGTCAGTACACCACTTGTACTAAGTATGGGTGTAATCACACATACACATAAAGATATGCATGATCAATAAAAGCTCTTCCTAAAACAACATGTCATTTCCGGAAAGTCTAGTCATTAGACTTTCCTAAATCGTTAGTTGTAAATTGTGGTATAAATATGATGTATTTTAATGCATTCAAATCACACAACTCATTTTATATATGATTACAATACATTAGTATCATCAACATAATTTTAGAACAACTCGGGCGAAGATTTGAAAATTTGATCAACCCCAACCCGAGAGCTCACATTCTAACACTTAGTTTTATTTTCAGTCTTTTTCTTCTTGTTGTTGTGTAGTTCAATGATTTATTTAGTCCTATGTTTTACTTACAAGTGCAATGATTCATTGCAGTCCCATACCCACAATGAATCAAGTAAGTAATCCAAGGACAACGGAATGATTTCCCTACCTTATAGTGAGTCACTCTTTACACTATATATTCATTATATTTCATAAGTCATTCTCTATTGGTCATGCCATTTATTTCATTACTTTCATGTTAGGAAATTTATGAGGTATTTAGTTAACATTACGTTTCTACTTCCCTTTATTGGCATCATATAAGAAGTCCTTATAAGCAAATCTTATTTGGCTTTGCCCTTTATTTGCTGAAACTTCATGAGTGTGATATTGGCAATTGACATTCTTAAGCTCTTCTTCATTGCTCACTTTGAACATACGTTCCATCATCATCATTCATTCTCACTTTCATAGAGACATCATAGGGAATAAGATCATGCGAGCTAACATGAAATCCAGTGTCTTCCCCACACTGAAAAGAGGTGATTCACCGGTTAAAATTAATCTAGATCATGTGAGCTACTCATCAAATCCAGTTTCTGTCCCATACTGAAAAGGGTTGATCCCCGGCTAAGGCAAATCCATCTCAAGTGTTCACTCCACACCGAAATGGAGTGGGTCACGGCTATTGTGAACCAAGAACATATCGTCAGCATTAACCGACATAGATCATGTGAGCGAAACATGAAATCCAGTGTCTGTCCCACACTGAAAAGGGGTGGAATCACCGGCCAAAGTGAAATCGAACATACCTAGCTCGTTTAGGTGGAAACCACTGGCTAGTTCCTATGTTGGCTAGACATAGTTCGAAGACTAGGGACTTAATGAGACTACTTATCCACCTCGGTGGTCGCCTCGTCTGATGAGACTTACATGTGCAAGCACATCCTCATAACTAGTCTATCGGTGTTGTGCTCACTTTCATTATCTTCTTTATCTTTTAGAGTTGACTCAAGCATTATGGAAGCTTGCTTCTAGATTGAGATTTACTTACTCTTTTGATGACTTGTCATCCTTACTTTACATTGATGAAATGTGAATTGTCCTTACATATCATCCTTATTTTACATTGATGAAATGTGAATTCTCCTTACATATCATCCTTATTTTACATTTATGAAATATGAATTGTCCTTACATATCATCCTTACTTTACATTGATGAAATGTGAATTGTCCTTACATATCATCCTTAGGTGTTAATTAGACTAGTCTCACACATTCTAACACCTTCATTCGTGAGTATTCTTTTAACATAGTAGCTTAGGTGTAAGTAAGATTTGTCTCACTTTCTTTAACACCCCATTCTGGTCACTACTTAGTTTAGACCCCTTTAATTATGTTATAACTCACGTTACTTCTTTACTTTAGTGTAGTAGATTCATTTCATTGTTTATGGACGATGAGCACTTCTTTCAATGAGTTACATATGTTCATAGTTCATTCTTTTAGAGCATGTGGGGAGTTGTCCCAATGGATGGCATGCCCTTGGTTATGGATTCATTGAATTACTTTAGAAGTGCTTATAATATCATTTGATACTCTAACTACACAAGATTGGCATATGATTAGTATTGGCCTCAACATTTGGGATATTAAACTAACAAACCATTTTTGTTGGCAGAAGCCAATTTTACGTATCTTCATATTTAAATTGAATAAGTATGAACCTTTAGCCAATATTTCAATCATTTATATAAGCTCCTAGCCATTAGCATGCATTCGTTTTGACCAAGTAGCGTTAGCCAATTTCTTGACATAAGATAGTCAATTCATTCTAGATGTGATTTCATAGATGTCTTTTGAGCCAATCTTAGTTTATGGCTTTTAGTGATAACGTTTTTACACCTCTTGGACAACATCATATTAATATTCGATGAACTTAGCATCTTCATAACATCACAACAACAGCAAGTCAACATTCGGCCAAAATACATAAATCACTTAACACATCACAGACGTAACTTAGCATATCATCGATTAATGATTCACTTAACTTTATACGATCACAACTTCATAGGTTAATCGACATTCATAATTCAAGAACATTACACATAAGATCATACAGCACCACATACCAACAACATGATCTCTAATCTATTCAACATTGAATAAAAAAGGATACTAAGGAAAAATGAGTTCGATGAGAACACGGGAACAACCCTAGTTTTCAAGATCTTTGAATCGTTGGAAAGAAATTTCTCTTGGAGAAAGAAGTCCAGGAGAGAAACCCATACATTAAGTATAAATTAATCTACGAAGACCACCATGAACGAAACCTTGAAGATACCTTGAAATCGCCCTAGACCGTTGATGGAACTTTTCACGTTTTAGCGTTCTGCGTCTACTACCTTTGCGTTTTTATTCTAAATGTTTGATCGTGAATGATTAGGTTTAGGAACTGACTTTGACTTATTCAACTAAGGATATTTTAGTAAATTAACCAACTGATTAGTAAATTACCAAAACTCCCTTTCTAAGTTGACTAAACATAGGAAGATGTTGACTTTGACCGAAATCAGGAAATCGGCATTGACCTTGTTTAGGTCAACATTTTGACTTTTAATTAATTAATTAAATCCTTAATTTAATTAATTTAGGGACCTAGGGAAATTACTAAAATACCCCTAAGTCTTTGGGACCATAGCTAACCCTTTTGGACCATCCTAGGTTAGGTACTAGGTTGTCCCCCTTAACTAGAACTAGGTTACACCCGATTTGTCCTAGGTTGTCGTGTGCATTAGGGGGTCCAATTCGGTTAGTCCTAGGTTAGTTGGATAGTTAGGATAGTTAGTTAGGACTTAGAGTTAGTTAGGTTGGATGGTCCCACATGGAGGGACCCGCCCGTGCGTGTAATGCCTAACCGCCCTAACCGAATTCGATTAGGGTGGTTCCGTGGTCCCCTTGGCCGGTTCCTTCACGTGTGTTGCCCATGTGCTTTCACATGGGTTTGTTGAACTTTCCTAACTAATTTATTTTGATGGATCATTTGGGAATTCTCACTTATTGTCCCAAGGACCCTCACCATGTCCTTGGGCACTGCTTAATTTATATGATCATTTTAGATGGTTATGTGCTATGGTATCTAGGCTTGACACTTGGATGCCTCATACCTTTTTGTGAGTTGGACGAAATATATTTTATTAGCTTAGGGTCTTCATAGCAGGTACATTTCTTAAACATCAATCTTGGATTGGGGTATGACAACCCAAAAAGTATATCTCATATTTGTATATAGAAAATTGGCTAATATCTCATAGCCAATTTTTCTACACTATGCCCAATATTTCTCAATATTGGGCATTGAGGTGCCGATGTACCCCTTATAGACTATCCTAAGGGCATACTGGGCTCTTCATTAGACATATGATTTTCTGGAACGTTACATTATCCCCCCCTTAGGAACATTCGTCCCCCAATGACACTTATACATCATTTAAACAAAGAGGGTTATTTTCGAAAGTTACTTTATCATGCTAAACTTTTCTCTTTTGTGAATGTCTGATTCACACTTATTTGGATGATGCATAACATTCAAGCTTATCTGAAGCTTCATATTTGAAAATTGAGGAATTTCCTTCTCAATCACAGTTAACTTAATGCAAATCACAACTCATGCAATACAAAAATCATGTCTATGCTACACAAAAACAGCAACATGAAATGCAAACATGACTTAATTTTAACTCACATAGTGCTATTATAAGTCATATGATTAGTGACCTATCACACCAAATCGACTAAAGCACTTGAACTTAGAGTTTCCTTTAACATAAACCAGACTTAGGAAGAGAATATCTAACCTTAAGAACTGAACAAATGAGGGTAGCTGGATCTCATATCGGCCTCGGCCTCCCACGTTGCTCCCTCAACAAGACGGTTCCGCCATAGGACCTTTACGGTGGCAACCTCCTTGTTTCTCAGCCGCTTCACTTGGAGATCTAAAATTTTGACTGGAACCTCTTCATAAGAAAGGTTCTCATCAACTCCTAACCCCTCAAAAGACAAGATGGATGCTGGATCGCCTAGACATTTCTTAAGCATAGAAACGTGAAACACTGGATAAATAGAAGACAAGTCTTGAGGTAATTTCAGCTCGTATGTAACGTTTCCCACTCGCTGCAAGATCTCATAAGGACCTATATACCTCGGACTCAACTTTCCTTTCTTACCAAACCTCATCCCCCTTTCATTGGTGATATCTTCAGGTAGACTTGATCACCCACCTCAAACTCAAGAGCTCTCTTTCGGTTATCTACATAGGATTTCTGACGACTGTAAGCAGTAACCAATCTATGCTTAATAATCTTCACCTTCTCCACAACCTCATGCACGATCTCGGGACCAAGGATGGCCGATTCTCCTACTTCGAACCAGCCAATCGGAGATCTACATCTTCGGCCAGATAATTCTTCGAAAGGTGCCATTCTAATACTGGAATGGTAGACATTATTGTAAGAGAACTCTATCAGCAGCAAGTGATCATCCCAACTCCCCTTGAAGTCAATAACACATGCTCTTAACATATCTTCAAGGGTCAGGATGGTACGCTCTGCTTGCCAATCTGTCTGCGGATGGAAAGCAGTACTAAGCTTCACCTGTGTACCCAAACTTTTCTGGAAAGATTTCCAAAAATGAGAAGTGAATTGAGCCCCTCTGTCGGAAGTAATAGATAGAGGAATCCCATGCCATCTCACTATCTCGTCTATATAAAGCTTGGCTTAGTCCTCGTCCTTGAAGGTAGACTTCACAGGTATGAAGTGAGCGGACTTGGTCATTCTATCAATAATAACCCAAATGGAATCATGTAGTTTCCTAGTCTTTGGCAGACCAACCACAAAATCCAAATTGATGGCCTCCCACTTCCACGTTGGGATCTCAATCGTCTGAGTGAGACCTCCAGGCTTAAGGTGTTCGGCCTTAACCTATTGGCAGTTTGGACACTCCTCCACGAACTTAGAGATATCTCTCTTCATACCTTCCCACCAATAGACCTCTTTAAGGTCTTGGTACATTTTGGTGGCACCTGGATGGATGGAATATCGGGAACCATGAGCTTCTGCCAAAATACTTGACCTCAAATCATTCACATTGGGCACACATAATCTGTTCTGATATCTAAGTACGCCATCTCCACCTAACGAGAATGACTCATTCAACTTACTCAATACCGAGTCTTTCAACTCCATGAGTACTGGGTCAAGGTGTTGATTGTCCTTAACATCTACAACAAATGAGGATTCGGAACATGAGTGAACCGAAACACCCCCACTTGGTGCAGCTGTCAGTCGTACACCCAATCTTGCCAATTGGTGCACCTCTTTAACCAGCTCCTTCTTCTCATCATCAATATGTGAAACGTTGTCCATGCTCAGTCTGCTCAATGCATCAGCCACTACATTGGCCTTACCTGGGTGATAGTACACACTCATGTCATAATCCTTGAGAAGTTCTAGCCATCTCCTCTGACAAAGATTCAACTCCCTCTGCGTGAATACATACTGAAGACTCTTATAGTCAGTATACACATCAACATGTACACCATATAAATAATATCTTCACATCTTCAACGCAAAGACAACCGCGGCTAGTTCAAGATCGTGAGTAGGGTAGTTTTTTTCGTGCATATAAAATTGTCCCTATGCGTATGCAATCACCTTACCATTCTTCATGAGAACACATCCCAAACCTACTCGGGAAGCATCACAATATACCACGTACCCTCGCCACTTCTCAGCAACATCAATACTAGGGCCGAAGTGAGTCGGTCCTTGAGTTCTTGAAAACTCTTTTCACATTTCTCGGACCACTCAAACTTCGCCTTCTTCATTGTCAATGCGGTCAATGGTGCAGCAATAGTGGAAAACACTTCCACAAACCTGCGATAATAATTGGTTAAACCCAAAAAACTCTGAATATCTGTAGGAGTAAGGGGTCTCAGCCAATTTTTCACCGCCTCAACCTTCTTAGGATCAACTTTAACACCTTGGTTGGTCACAACATGACCAAGAAAGGTCACTAATCTCAACCAGAATTCACATTTGTTGAACTTTGTATACATCTGATGTTCTCTGAGTACTTGCAATGTCTTTCTTAAGTGTACCTCATGCTCTTCTTAAGACTTAGAGTATATGAGAATGTCATCTATGAATACTATGACGAAGGAATCAAGGTAGTCATGAAAGACCCTATTCATAAAGTCCATAAACGCGGCTGGTGCGTTAGTGAGACCAAATGACATGACCAAAAACTCATAGTGCCCATATCTAGTACGAAATTTCATCTTAAGGACGTCTTCTCGCCTCACTCTAAGCTGATGGTAGCCTGATCGAAGGTCTTTCTTGGAAAAGAAACTTGAACCTTGGAGTTGGTCAAAGAGATCGTCGATTCTGGGAACTCATTCACTATTGACACTGATTCTATGGAAGGGACTTCTTGATCTAAGTCATTGACTCTAACTAAGTGGTATAAATACCCCTTAGCTATCATCTTATTGTCTTTTAAATGTGAAACGATTTGGCCTACTGTATTTGAACCACACCCTTCCCATTCCAGCTCTAACTCATTTGGAAACTGCAGCCTCACTATCCTGTTTCGACAATCTATCGTAGCATAACACTTATGGAGCCAATACATACTTGAGCCACATCCTTGAGCTTATATGCAGCCAACTTAGCCTCCTCCTCTTCATTAACACCCGTGGCATGCATTTAGAATCTACCATGTACTCACCTCCATGCGGACAGCCACACTCCCACACATCTTTCATTCACGCTGGGTGTTTCCATTATTGCCCCTTCTTTGGAAGCCTAGATCATGAGTCTGACGCCTTAGACCACTTGGCCATCGTAATTCTTATTTGTATTCTTGTACATGTTCACACAAGAAGGAAGTTAGATACTTAGAATGACACAATGTGTCAAAGCTCTAGATAGCACGATAAAGAGTAGAAGAAGGGAAGATTTCCTATCATCGCATAAGTCTCTAAGTCATGATTGTGGTGCTCTTCACAACCATAAGTCAGAAACTATGTAACGTGGTTGTGTTGATCTTTAGTTCCTAGGTAATTTAACCTCATGATCTGATACCAAGTTTGTAACGACCTGAATTCTGGATTTCGAATCGCCATCGGCGTCGTTGACATCTCATAGGCCGTAGACAAGCCTCATCTTGCATTCATCACATTCATCTAGTTAAATTTGCGGAAAATTTAAAACTTTTTATATGTATGAAGTTTACTCAGACTTTATATAGTCATTACGTTTTAAACGTTATATACTAAGCTCAACATCAATAGACAACCATATAATATCAAGAACATTTCAAAACAACCGATTAATAGAATATATTAAGTTGCCAAAACGGCCTTACATCAAAAGGTTCGAAATTAAATATGAAAGAAACGCTAGGGACAACATCCACTAGCTATTCCTAAATCTAAAGCTGGACTAATGCGTGTAGCATCCTCGAAATCAAGAGGACCTACCAAATGGTCTGGAGAAAACACTGAAGTCAAAACCGCTGCAAGTATCGTCAATCTGCCCTCTGACCTGCACCTATAAAAATAGTAAATAGTATGGGGTTAGTACACCACTTGTTCTAAGTATGGGTGTATGCACACATACACATAAAGCTATGCATGATCAATGAAAGCTCTTCCTAACGCAACATGCCATTTCTAGAAATTCTAGTCATTAGACTTTCCTAATTCATTAGTTGTGAATTGTGGTATGAATATGATGTATTTTAATGCATTCAAAGCGCACAACTGATTTCATATATGATTACAAGACATTAGTATCATAAACATAATTTTTAGCAACTCGGGCGAAGATTTGAAAATTTGATCAACCCCAACCCGAGAGATCACATTCTCACACTTAGTTTTATTTTCAGTCTTTTTCTTCTTGTTGTTGTGTATTTCAATGATTCCTTTAGTCCTATGTTTTACATACAAGTGCAATGATTCATTGTAGTCTCATACCCACAATGAATCAAGTATGTAATCCAAGGACTAAGGAATGATTTCCCTACCTTATAGTGAGTCATTCTTTACACTATATATTCATTACATTTCATAAGCCATTCTCCATTGGTCATGCCATTTATTTCATTACTTTCATGTTAGGGAAGTTATGAGGTGTTTAGTTAACATTACGTTTCTACTTCCCTTTGTTGGCATCATATAAGAAGTCATTATAAGTCAATCTTATTTGCCTTTGCCCATTATTTGCTGAAACTTCATGAGTGTGATATTGTCAATTGACATTCTTAATCTCTTCTTCATTGCTCACTTTGAACATACGTTCCATCATCATCATTCATTCTCACTTTCATAGAGATGTCATAGGGAATAAGATCATGCGAGCTAACATGAAATCCAGTGTCTTCCCCACACTGAAAAGAGGTGATTCACCGGTTAAAATGAATTTAGATCATGTGAGCTACTCATGAAATCCAGTGTTATCCCACACCAAAAAGGGGGGTGATCCCAGGCTAAGGAGAATCCATCTCAAGTGTTCACTCTACACCAAAAAAAAGTGGCTCACGGTTATAGTGAACCAAGAAAATATGGTGAGCATTAAACGACATAGATCATGTCAGCTAAACATGAAATCCAGTGTCTGCATTACACCGAAAAGGGGTGGAATCACCGGCCAAAGTGAAACCGAACATTCCTAGCTCGCTTAGGTGGAAACCACTCGCTAGTTCCTATGTTGGCTAGAAATAGTTTGAAGACTAAGGACTTAATGAGACTACTTATCCACCTCGGTGGTAGCCTCGTCTCATGAGACTTACATGTGCAAGCACATGCTCATAACTAGTCTATCGGTGTTTTGCTCACTTTGATTATCTTCTTTATCTTTTAGAGTTGACTCAAGCATTATGGAAGCTTGCTTCTAGATTGAGATTTACTTACTCTTTTGATGACTTGTCATCCTTACTTTACATTGATGAAATGTTAATTGTGCTTACATATCATCCTTATTTTACATTGATGAAATGTGAATTCTCCTTACATATCATCCTTATTTTACATTGACATAATGTGAATTGTCCTTACATATAATCCTTACTTTACATTGATGAAATGTGAATTGTCCTTACATATCATCCTTAGGTGTTAATGAGACTAGTCTCGCACATTCTAACACCTTCATTAGTGAGTATTCTTTTAACATAGTAGCTTAGGTGAAAGTAAGACTTGTCTCACTTTCTTTAACATCCCATTCTGGTCACTTACTTAGTTTAGACCACTTTAATTATGTTATAACTCATGTTACTTCTTTACTTTAATGTAGTAGATTCATTTCATCGTTTATGGATGATGAGCACTTCTTTCAATAAGTTACATATGTTCATAGTTCATTATTTTAGAGAATGTTGAGAGTTTTCCCAATGGATGGCATGCCCTTGGTTATGGATTCATTGAATTACTTTAAAAGTGCTTATAATATCATTTGATACTCTAACTACACAAGATTGGCATATGATTACTATTGGCCTCAACATTTGGGATATTAAACTAACAAACCATTTTTGTTGGCATAAGCCAATTTTATGTATGTTCATATTTAAATTGAATATGTATGAACCTTTAGACAATCTTTCAATCATTTACATAAGCTCCTAGCCATTATCATGCATTCGTTTTGATCAAGTAGTGTTAGCCAATTTCTTGACATAAGATAGTCAATTCGTTCTAGATGTGATTTCATAGATGTCTTTTGAGCCAATCTTAGTTTATGGATTTTAGTGATAACATTTTTAAGCCTCTTGAACAACATCATATTAATATTCGATGAACATAACATCTTCATAACATCACAACAACAGCAAGTAAACATTCGGCCAAAACACATAAATCACTTAACACATCACAGACGTAACATAGCATATCATCGATTCATGATTCACGTTGTAAGCACTTAACTTTATACGATCACAAATTAATAGGTTAATCGACATTCATAATTCAAGAACATTACACATAAGATCAGCCAGCGCCACATACCAACAACATGATCTCTAACCTATTCAACATTGAATCAAAAAGGATATTAAGGACAAACGAGTTCGACGAGAACACGGGAACAACCCTAGTTTTCAAGATCTTTGAATCATTGGAAAGAAAGTTCTCTTGGAGAATGAAGTCCAGGAGAGAAACTCATACCTTAAGTAGAACTTATCTACGAAGACCACCTCGAACGAAACCTTGAAGAAACCTGGAAATTGCCCTAGAACGTCGATGGAACTTTTCACATTTTAGCGTTCTATGTCTACTGCCTTTGCGTTATTGTTCTAAGTGTTTGATCATGAATGATTAGGTTTAGGAACTGACTTTGACTTATTCAAATAAGGCTATTTTAGTAAATTAACCAACTGATTAGTAAATTACCAAAACTCCCTTCCTAAGTTGACTAAACATAGGAATATGTTGACTTTGACCAAAATCTAGAAATCGTTATTGATCCTTGTTTCGGTATACATTTTGACTTTTAATTAATTAATTAACTCCTTAATTTAATTAATTTAGGGACCTAGAGAAATTACTAAAATACCCCTAAGTCTGGGGGACCATAGCTAACCCTTTTGGACCATCATAGGTAGGTACTAGGTTGTCCCCCTTAACTAGTACTAGGTTCCACCAGATTTGTCCTAGGTTGTCGGGTGCATTAGGGGGTCCAATTCGGTTAGTACTAGGTTAGTTGGCTAGTTAGGATAGTTTATTAGGACTTAGAGTTAGTTAGGTTGGCTGGTCCCACATGAAGGGACCCACCCATGCGTGTCATGCCTAACCTCCCTAACCGAATTCGGTTAGGGTGGTTTTGTGGTCCCCTTGGATGGTTCCTTCACTTGTGTTGCCCATGTGCTTGCACATGGGTTTGTTGCACTTTCCTAACTAATTTATTTTGATGGATCATTTGGGACTTCTCACTTATTGTCCCAAGGACCCTAATAGTCTATCCTAAGGGTATACTGGGATCTTCATTAGACATATGATTTCTGGAATGTTACATTTTCTTCCCATCAAAGTCACATATTTGGCAGAAGATTATGTCAAATTGTACCTCAAATAAATGGTGAGATTGCATGGATCCCCTTTGTCCATCATTTCGGATAGAGGTACTCAATTTACCTACCATTTTTGGAAAGCTTTCCAAAGTGGGATTGGTACAAAGGTGAAACTTAGTACCGTTTTTTATCCCAAGACGGATGGTCATGCGGAATGCACTATTTAAACCCTTGAAGACATGTTGAGGGCTTGCGTCATCGACTTTAAAGGTAATTGGGATGACCACCTACCTTAGATAGAATTCTCCTAGAACAATAGCTACCACTCTACTATCTCCATGGCATCCTTTGAGGCACTCTATGGGAGGAGGTGTAGATCCCCGGTTGGGTGGTATGAGGTAGGTGAACTTTGTATACTTGGTCATGATTTGGTTTATGAATCTCTTGAGAAGGTTTGGGTTATAAGAGATAGACTAAAAGCGGCTCAAAGTCGACAAAAATCCTATGACGATAATAGAAAAAGGGACCTTGAGTTCGAAGTAGGATATTGGGTCTATTTGAAAATTTCACCCATGAAAGGGGTGATGAGGTTTGGAAAGAAAGGGAAACTTAGTCCCCGTTATATGGGGCCGTATGAAATTTTGAAGAAGGTTGGAAGTGTTGCCTATGAGTTGAAATTGTCAAATGAGTTGGCCATTATTCATCTGGTAATCCATGTATATATGATTAAGAAGTGTATAGGCGATCCGGTGTCCATTCTTCCCCTAGAAGGTTTGGGGGTAAAGGAGGACCCTTCATATGAGGAGGTCCCACTTGATATCTTGGATTGCCAAGTTAAGAAATTGAGGAATAAGGTGGTTTCCTCCGTAAAGTATCTATGGAGGAACAACCTTGTTGAGAGTGCAACATGGGAGGCCAGGGCCGACATAAAAACCCGCTATCCTCATCTTTTCCCCCCTACTCCTTGCCAAGATTAAGGTTAGTAATTCCTTATATGATTATTGTGAATAATTTTTAACTTATCATGTTTTTCTAAATATGTGCATATTATAGTAGAAATTCATGCATAAGTGGAGTTCTTGTCTTTCAATGAAATATGTTTATTATGTTGGCTTTCACTTGAGTGTGTTGTGTGCTATAAGTGTTCATGGAAGATCATAATGAGCATAATTGATATTTTTTTGATAATAAATCAACATGTCAACTTTTAATGTTCATATTGAGCTCATATTGAAATGGAGAAGGTAGTACCTCCTTATGTGATATGAAAAGTTGAGCTTTTGTTATGGTATGTGTGGATTAAGTTCCTATTTGTTAATGCTATGTTTATATGTTGAAAGGAGTTGATATTTACTCCTATGAGTTGTGACTCATTACGATATTGTTTGTCGGTTGACTGCTAGTCTTGAGTTTTTCCTCCTATAAAAGGGTTTAGAGTGTCATTCGGGGACGACTGTTCCTAAGGGGGAGTATTGACACACCCGGAAATTTCCATGACCTATCTAGAGCTTAATATGTCAAGTAATAATTATTTTATGTCAAAATAAGTGTAAATAACTTCTTTGAGAAGTTTCGGAGCCATAGCGTTAAAGAAAGGCCTTAACGTTCGGAAACTAGCCAATTAAACTATTTGATGTCCCTATGTTTGGGGAAGGTTTCGGAGGGTCAAATAAAGTTTGAAACTTGTAAAAAGACTTTGGATAGGTAGAGTGTAGTATATATAGTCTAAACGTCTGAAAACAACACCCCAAGGACCACCGGAAAGGTCCTTGGGAAGGACCCCAACATGGGTGGGCAGGCTGCCAAAGTAGCCTGCGAAAATCAATAATTAGCGGGTAGCTGTGCGACACACAGCCAACACGGACATCACTAGTTCAATTTATTTTTCAAAAATAAAAGTGCGTGTTGACCCCGCGACGCGGAGCCACCTCCGAGATTCATAAAAAGTCATATTTTCGGTGTTTTGACTTCACAAATAAACTCATTTAAGTGAGGGGTATTTTGGGTAATTTAATGGGTGACTATATAATGTATTAGGGTCAGTTTTAGGTCAATGTTATCAGTCAAATCAAGTCCCACAAGTGGAACTCAATAATCTCTCTCTCCCAAAATTCTCTCTTCCTCCAAAACTCCGTTGAAGACCAAAAGAACTCTAAGAAAAAGATCAAGCCTTCAAATTTTCCAACTCAATTTCATGGATTTATCATCTATAAGGTATGTTTTAATTCACTTTTGGGAATCCTTTTCCCAAGAGGTCATTCAAAAGATGATTTCTAAATGCCCCAAAACAAAGGTTTTTCTCCTCACATGCATGTCTTCTTTCTAAAACGAAAATGTGAGTTAATTGTGATGAGTTATGATGAATTAATGTTTTTTATATGAATTAATGGTTAATTGATGAATTCCTATGAGTTTTCCCTTGACACATGTTTTTCCCCTAAATCCCTAATTTCTTGGATTGATTAAGGTGATTTGTTGAGAGTGATGAACATGTCACTTGTTTGCTTTGATTTTAGTTATATAAATACTTCATGAATTGACCTATTTCATATGTTGGTTGTGAGTTCTTGGATATTGAAGTATGAAGTCCCATGAAGGGCAATGAGGTAAAATATTGATTCTCCTTTGATCTCAATTATGCAAGGTGAAATCTACTTATATGATAAAGATGCTATACTAATTGTGTTGTTGTGATGGGTTTATTCACGTTAGTAAGTCCGGATTCCCAATATATGTTTTGTCTCAGGAGATGGAAACCCTCACGTTAGTAAGTCAAGGTTTCTAGAAGCAATCTCCTTGTCCCTTAACTATGTGCCCACATAGGACTCTAGCTTTGTGGATCCACCTAGATAGCTACGTACGAATGGTTTCACCTTAGGAAAGTGTTAACCTTCTTTTTTCAGTGTGGGAGTAGACACCAGATTCCATGTAGCTCACATGGTCTCATGTCGGTTATTTCACTTATTTCCCTAAAGTAAAAGTATGAACAAGTTATGTATGTGAACTTCTATTAGGGTTGTCTTAAAGGTTACTACATAATGTGAGGGAGGGTATGGGACTTTTCTTACACATTGCACATGTGGGATCCTATAGGATGATTCTAGTAGTGTTCTTTTATGATTCTGTTTATGATTATGTTGATAAGCTATGACTAGTATTGGTATATGAATCATGTTATATATGAAAATATGTTGTAAGTATGAAATTGGTTGCTTAATGTGATAGTTAGATTTGGATAGGGTTATGAGGCTTTGTTCTTGGCATTGCACAAGTGTTGCTTGGGTTACTTATATGTTGATATGATTATGATGTACCTTACATGTGTTTATTGAATTGTTGGTCATTGTGCATAGTTTTGACTAAATTGTGCCTTTTCTCATGCATTAATGATTTTTATGCATAGAGACCATACTTAGTACATGTGGTTTGTACTAACCCATATTTCTTCCCTTTTTCCCCAAACATTGTATGTTCAGGCTGTTGAAGTATCATTGAGGCTAAAGCAAGAAGGTTTCGACTAGACTCTCCATGTTTTGGTATGCCCTCTAGTTGGAGGATGTTACCACACACTATATCTTAGTAGTACTTGTATTGTCTAGTAGAAATTCATTTTTTTCCTATTGTTTAAGATATTTATGTAAGCCCTGGCAATTATGAATTTGTGTGAGGGCTTTGCCCGGATTTTTTTACTTCGTTTAGATGGTTGTTATGATATAAAATATTAGACTAAATTCCTATGCGTTGTTATGGTATATTGAGAGAAGCCTATGTATGTTCATATGTAGAGGTCTATGTAAACCTCCATGTTGTATATGCAATAGTTTTAATTTTTCTGCTATTTTGACTTATGATTTGCTATGATGAATGCTAAGAGGCTTGTATTAGTCCTCATAGAAGACGACGACACCGGTTACGCCTAGGGGTACTTTGAGTCATAACACTTCCCTAGATAAGACATGAAGAGATCATCCCTTATGCCCTCTTCATACTTTAACTAAGGAATCCTTAAGTCACTCTAGATTAGGTAATCATTCATTTACATACCTTCTAACATAATTCATTACTTCATTATTTCATTAACATACATTCATCACATAGAGGACATTTAAGTGATGGTCTTGGACAAGACCTAGGGACTCTCACTAACATCTTCAAAGCCTATTGTGCGATATCTAGATAGCGTCCCATACGGCCACCTAAACTTCACATAAATTCTCTAATGCTAATAGTTATACCACATGATGAGAATAGGCAATAACCGACATAGACCATGGTAACAAAACATGGAATCCATAGTTGTAACCTACTCCGATGGAGGGTGTTCTACTTTCCAATGGTAGAACTTAAACACATCCCATGTAGGCACATGGTTAAGGAATATAAAGGGCTCATTTTGTGTTGTAGCCTCATACTTTAACTAGAACTACTTCCCTTACCATACTCACTCGGTGCTAGCCTTTGTTCTCATGGAGTAATTCACATTAAAGGTTCATACAAAGGGTTTCCATATCAAGTTCATAACCCAATTACATTTACCCTACCAAAGAGGTCCCCTATGGCTGCCTTACAATGGCGACAAGAATCTCATAATGACTTTCCTAAGGATTTATATGATGTCGTTTCATCCAACCAACCTTAAGTCCATCATTCATTACAAGAAGGATACCATTATGACTTTCGACTTCAAGTTACATAACCTTACCACTAGGTTAAAGGTTTCACATAAAGGATCCTCTCAACATCATTCAAGGTCTCATATCATTCATACATACAAGACTAGGAGGCTTTAGTATCCTAAGTCAAGTCATCTCATATACACATGCACACATGCATCAAGTAAGGGACACAAGTCTACCACACAATACACACTAAGACTTCACTTTATCACATATAAACATATCATATTCAAGAAGCACATAGGCACAACCCTCATCACCTTTAGGTCACCCTATACACTACTATAATATCATCAATATAGCCATCATAAGACTAAATAACCAATTAGGAAGAATCATGCATCAACTCTAAGACTACACATACAAGAACATTGTCATTGTCTAACAGAATCACCTAAATAGCATCAATAGAAGAAACCACATACTTTCACACTGCTTCACATGTAGGTAGATATAATCAGACTTCACACAATAAATTACACAAATAATCATATTACTTGATGTAGTGCCGACAAGGTCATGATCATCATAATACATAAAGTAATGCCGACAAGGCCACATCAATCACATAACACCGCCACCATAAGTGGACCACACCGATAACAACATAATTCAAAAGCTATAATACTTAAAATAAAGGGAATTAGGGCAGCGTACCACCAATTCATTCTCTCCACTTCAATCCATGTCTAATCATACAATTCAATACCATAAGGCCCTTACCCATGGCTATGAACATCAATTCAATGCATAAATTATAATACTCAATGAAAATAGGTTAATTAAATATATATTTATCAATCTAAGACAACCTATATATAAATTGAATAAAATTCTTACATCATTCAATAGCCCATAGAAAACTACACCATAATTCATAAGCATTAAATCAATATCAAGTAACCCATAAAGTAGTCAAAAACTAGGGTTCATAGGTTAATTGAGTTAAAATAAATAATTAACAACAATATAATAAATATTCAATGATTAAAAACCTTTAATTCAAGAAACCATGGATAAATCATAAAATTGGACAAGTTCATCTTTCAAAACTTTAGAAAACTTCTTTGAATTTGGGCTCCTTGATGAATAGAGTTTTGAGGATCAAAAACCATACCTCAATGATGCTAATCCTACAATTTGATGAATAATCACCACTAAAAATCTCCAATCCAAGCACTTCCTTGAGTTTTAGCTTCAATGGAGTTCTAGGGAATTTCTAAGGGATTTAGGGTTTTGATTTTTGAAGAATGAATTCTTCTAAGTGTTAAAGACTTATAAACATCTTTAAAATACCCAAAAGACCCTTAAGTAACCGCCCTTTCTCTTATTTGGGCGTTTGATGAATATACCAATTCACCCTTCAACTTAACAGTAATGCACGCAGGAGACAACACCATCGACGGATGGCCACCAACGGACCGTCCCTCAACCAATGGACCGTTATGTTGGTCCGTGGTTTGGGACTGAGGCTGTTCCTTGGTCTGGACTTCTCCCACACATAAGTTCAGACCTAGGACACCCATATACGGGGCGTCGACTAGCCCACGAGCCACCTACTGCCTCCGTCGTTTGGGGTTGTCTAGGAAGTCTTGGCTTCATGGAAAGGTCCTTCCTCAAGGAACCTTGGTTGGTCCTTGGGAACTTTAACCCAGACGTTTCCAACCCTAATAGGTTTGTATATAATTTTATGACCTCTCAAATTAATTTCATCCAAAACGAACACGTAAAACTCGACGAAATATGCTTAGACAGACAAGGTCATTTCAAGGCAAATCTTTCGAACGTCATGGACGTTCTTGGACGTTTGACCTCCAAACTTCACGAAACTTGACACACTGCCTATATATACAATAATAACTCATTTAAGGACCTCATAATCTCATGAGTCACACATAAACACATATAAACACGTATGAGGCACATAGGTGACTTAGTCGTCGAACGTCTTAGTCGTCCCTTGACGTTTGACTTCCAATGTACCTAAACTCTTAAAAACTGCCTAAATACCACATTATAGACCATTTTAGGACCTTATACCATCATGAAAACCCTTTTATGATCTAGCTTCACCAAAGTTATTTTCGACATCTTACAGTAACTATGAAATACCCTATTCATTAGGTCTATAAACATCGCCCGAGCATTAGTGAGACGAAAGGATATTACTAAGAACTCATAGTTACCATATATAGTCCGAAATGTTGTCTTTGGTATATCCTCACCTCTAACCCTAAGTTGGTGATACACCGATCTCAAGTCAATCTTAGAAAAGTAGCATGCCCCTTGGAGTTGATAAAAAAAGTCGTCAATCTGAGGGAGAGGATACTTGTTCTTAATAGTGACTTTATTGATTTGGCGATAACCAATGCACATTCTAAGGGACCCATCCTTCTTCTTCACAAACAAAACCGGAGCACCCCATGGAGAAATACTAGGTCTAATGAAGCCTTTGTCTAGTAAATATTTGAGTTGAGCCTTCAACTCTTTCAATTCGGCCGGAGCCATCCGATAAGGAGGAATTGAAATGGTATTTGTATTCGGTAGCAATTCGATACAAAAATCAATTTCCCGTTTGGGAGGAATACCCGATAGATTATTAGGAAAGACCTCTGGAAATTCCTTCACTACAGGGACCAACTCAATGGGAGGAATTTTGGAGTCTAAATCTAGGAAGCTTACTATATGATATAAGCAAACTTTAGAGATCATTTTGCATGCTTTTAGACAAGAGATGATACGACCTCTAGGAATAGAATTTCACCCCTTCCATTCTAAAGTTAAACTTCACCACCCTTGTTTTACAATCAATAGAGGCAAATCAAGCATGCAACCAATCCATACCAAAAATAATATCAAAATAAAGCATATCAAGTTCTACTACTTCAACATAAGATATTCTATTGGGAAACATTATAAGACAATTTCTATACAGCCTTTTGCAACAACCGACTCACCCACATGGTAGACACTATAAAAGGTTCATGCAAGATATCGAATAAATTGCCAAACTTTTTAGCTACAAGAGGACTAACAAATGACAAGGTAGAACTGGGATCAAGTAAAGCATATACATCAATAGAGAAGACTTTCAACACACCGTTCACCACATCGGGGGAAGTCTTTTGCTACCCCTAGAGCGGAGAGCATAAAAGCGATTCTTCTTAGGAGCATCATTATAACCACTTGCTTGAGCTTGACCACCCTTATCTTGACCCTTCACATTAGGGAAATCCCCAACCTTGTGGCCACACTTGCCGCAACCAAAAAAATTGCCCGTTTCAACCAAGCATTCACCAAGATGACCCTTTCCACACTTGGCACATGTAGGCTTCTCATTTGGTGAGTTTCCACTCCTTCCCTTTTGGGATCTAGGTTTAGGCACCTTATCATCACGATCCTTAGGGAACTTGGATGGAACATGATTATAGAACCTCTTCTTGAACCTAGGCTTGTCTTGGATATCAAGCCTACCCTTTGAAGAACCACTATCAGAAGATCTTGTCCTCTTGGCATCCCTACTCTTTCTTATAGCCCTTTCCTCTTCCACTTGTTAAGCATGAACTATGAGACGAGAAATTTTCATATTGTCATGTAGCATATCCGAATTACATTCCTCTTGCAAGTCTTCCAATACCCCGTCACAAAATGGCTCATTTCATCCCTAGGATCGGAAACCAAAGAAGGAGCATATTTTGACAATTTAGTGAATTTCAAGGAGTATTCAGCACACTCATACCTCCTTGGTGAAGGTATATTAAATACACCACCTTGGCTTCCCTCTTCACCCTAGGAAAGAACCGATCAAGAAAATCCTTCTTGAAGATATCCCAAGTCACCGGTCCACCCCTTAGAGGCCTATTGTCCCTCAATTTGACGTACCAAGTTTGAGCCACATCTTTGAGTTTTTAAGTGGCTAACTCGACCTTCTCACTAATAGTCAACCCCATAGCATCAAGGATCTTGTAGATTTCATCAATGAACTCTTGGGGATCTTATTCAACATTGGCCATAGAAAGTAGGAGGATTCATCTTAGTGAAATCTCTCAAACATAAGGCCATGGTGCCCACATGTTGGTTTGCTCGGGGTACAACCTCCCAGTTATCTTGAGCCGTCATGGCTTGGACTTGAGTAGTGACGGCTTGAGCTTGTGAAGTAATGGCTTGGGCCATTTGGAGAAGGGCTGCCCATATCTCACCATCCATAAAAGGTGGAGGATTGACCGGAGCTTGGTCAACATAAGCATTTTTTTCAAAAGGAGGGACTTGATCACCACAGGGAGGAACTCCCACATTGGCAATCTCTTCCTCAAGTCTTAGTTCCACATTCCTTATATTATTCATTGCCTATAACCAAAATACAAGGTTTAGGTGAAAGTACACAATCAGTACACTCTAGAGTCACGATATTAAATTTTCATGAAAGAGAGAGTTTCCTAAGCATCACATAGATTCCTATTCATAAATGTGGCGCGCTTCACAATTATGAGTACAAATCTACATAGATGTGGTTGAGAGAGACATCGACTTCAAAGATAATGCTTTGATACCAAGTTTATCACATCAGGGGAGCACCCCTTAGACGTAACCGACGTCGTCGTCCTCTTTGAGGACTAAGACTAACCTCTTAGCATATATCATTACATTCAAAGGTTAAAAATACGTAAAATTTTAAACTTTTCATTAATTCTACATTGAGGTTTACATAGACCACTACATACACAAAATATATTCATATCGAGTATAAATGGACCTTTCGTATAGGAAGATTACATAATCTTCTACTTTTATTGCACATAAGTATATATAAGATAGAACATAGTCTTTAAAGAGTGTCTCATCTCATAACCATATAACAAGATTATAAAAATTTGGGCATAGCCCATACATCAATGTAAAAGAACCATATATAGTCTATACAATCTACACTCAAATGAAAAGAGAAAGAACATCAGTCATTAAACTAAAACTACTTCATAAGCTTGATATTGGCATCGCCCTCGGAAAGTGAAGACCTACCCACTTGGATGATTGAGAAATTTCAAGTCTTCTTCAAAGTCGTCTCAAAGAGCCTTCAACGACCGGAACCTAAAATATTGGGGAAAAGGGAAAAAAGGGGATTAGTACACCACTTGTACAAAGTATGAGACCATATCCACATATATGATCAAATCATTCTAAAAAGGGATATTTCATTAAGACATGCTATTTTACCTTTTGATAGTGTTATGTATATTCAAGATAACCATACCAATTATTAAAGCATATTCATTAAGTCAAAGCAAGTAACAAACATATCAACATACTTGCAACCAAACCAAATACAAGCCTATCATCAAATAATAACATCACAAGCATGAATAAGAGTTTATCATATCATAATAAAGCAAGACAACTACTAATGAACCCTCATTAAGTAAATAAGTGCAATGACCAAGAAAATCCCCATAACCCTACCTAATCAAGTAACCCAACAAGAACCATGACTAATATCAAACTTCACATAACATAGCCTTTAAGGATACATAATATCATACTTTAGCTATTGTAACACTCCGGAAATTCCATGACTTAGACTATAACTTAATCTAGTTAATAATGTTTTAAATGATGTTTCAAGACCTATATTAATGTAATAAACTCATTTGGAAAAGGGTAGAGCCAAAACGACAAAGAAAGACCTCGACGTCTGGAAACTGGCTAATTTGAACTAGTTGACGTCCCTATGTTTGGTGAAGGTTTTGAGGTGTCAAATGCAGTCCAAAACATGTAAAGAGACCATGTATAGGTATTATGTACTACAAAGGGTCTAAATGTCCGGTAATGACACCCCAAAGACCACCCGAAGGGTCCTTGGGGAGGACCCAAACATGGGTGGGAAGGCTGCCTGGCAGCCTGCGAGCAGGCAGATTTGGAGAAATGGTGCGCGACGCACAAACAACACGCAGGTCACTGCCTTAAAAATTGAGAGGCATCCGTGCGATGCGAGGCTGACACTCACCTCACTGCCTCAACCCAAAATTTAAGAAAAATGACGGGATTTGGTCCAGCGACGCGCAGCCACTTCCTATAATCGTTTAAGTCGTATTTTTTGGTGTTTTAACTTCATAAAAAGAACCATTTAAGTGGAGGGTATTTTGGGTAATTCATAGGACGACTATATATGGATATTAGGTCAGTTTTAGACCATTTTACACGTCCCAAATCAGATCAAACATGTTTTCTCTCATCTCTCTTAAGAACGTTCTCTTTTCCAAACCCCATTGAAGAACAATAAGAGCTTAAGGAAGAAGATGAACACTTCAAGATTTTAATACAAATTTTCATGGAATCTTCATCTATAAGATATGGGTTTTTCACTCTTGAGAGTATTTTCCCCAAGAGGTCCTTTCAAATATAGTTTTCAAGAAATTCAAATTCTACGATGTTTACTCTACAAAATGGGTTTTCTTCCTTACTCTAGATTTATGAATTTCAGTTAAAAATAATTATTTTTTGTGGTTGATTTCACACGAATTGTTGAGTATTTGATTAACATGTTTGAATTTCGTTTGATGCATGATTTTTCTCTATTTGATGGTTTCGAATGGGTTGTTTCTACTACTTGATAACGTGTAAACGTTAAGATTGGAAGTAAGAGTTGAAAGAACTCTTAAATGACCCTTTACCTTACCCTACATTATGAATTAATCTTGTATATGAACTGATGAGTTGGTATTTACTATGCTATTGAGTATTTCACTATGTTATTGTTATGATTATTGAAAATTGAACGTAAGCTCTTGAATAAGGTACTTGGAAGCAAGAGGTAAGTCTTCTAAAGTTGTGATAACTCTATGATGTTTATGTTAGCCTATGAATTATGATAATATGCTAATGAAGTATGCATTATGTTTCTATGAATATATGTTGGGCTTTGAACATTCTAAATGTGAGATCATGGTAAGAATACGAATGTAACAACCCTAAAAATGGATAAGATAAGTAATGCTTAATGTGTCAAGAATGCCTACGATTAGACCAGGGTTCACACGGATTGATGCACGTAGAACCAGAACTCGGAACCTTTGCTACAGCCAAGACAACTAACTTGGGGAGTTAGTTGAGCTTGGAAAGGTTGGGTCCAACCATGTAGGGCTCTCGAATACGAATATTTACTTGAAGGAGTCTTTATCGGACTTAAAAAGAGAAAATCTTAGGTTTGAAGGGTCTAGGGGTAAAATGGTCTTCTTTCTGTCTAAGGGTAGTATCATAATTACCCTAAATATATAATTAATTATTTAATTAATAAGGTGGAGGGGCAATTTGGGGAGAGAGGGACGAAATTGGGCTCTTGAAATGAAGTATTGCTCCACCCGGGTTCGAACCTAGGTGGAAGCAATGAATTAGTGTGATTTTATTTAAGCTATTGAATTAATGTATTCATTAGCTGATTTAAAATAAAATAATAATCAGATTTTTATTAAATAAACAAAACCCTATTGACTAAGTCCTAAAACTAGACTCCTAAGCCTCCTACAACTCTCACTCTCTCACGTTTATCTCTCCACTCTCATGCTCAATATCTCTTCTTATTTCTCACAAAATTTCTCTGCCAAAATAAGATACAAAAGCAGAAAAAATAAACCAAGTTCTTCACACTTGAAGAACTCACACGAAATCACAAGAAAATAAACGTTAATCGCACACTAGGCTAAGGGAGGTTGTCATTCGAGTGGAGTTGACATTGAGGAGGCTTAGACGTGTTCTTGGGTGAAGTTTTTGGGCAGAAAGTCAAGGGTTTAACGTCAAAAAGGTATGGGTTTTCTTCTCTATTGGTCCCTTTCCCAAGAGACCCCTTAAGGTTCATATTATTCATCCGAAAACTAGGATTGTTTCCCCTTTTGCATGTCCCTGTCACTAGCTCCCAATGAATCATAGGTTGGGTATGATTGCTGGCATATTTAGGTGTATGTTATGTTTTCGTGATGAATATGATTATGTTTGTGTACTTGAAATCGTATGAAAAGACAACCATGTATTCAAAATTATGTGCAAGTGTGTGCGTGTGCAAGTATGTTACAGTGGTTCTCGGGTTAAGGCTCCAAATTTGATAATGTTTTGGTTGTCATTATACGTGCATAAACCTATGTAAATCGTGATGTTCATTAAAATGAAAGTGTGGCTGATTTGAGTACAAATCTTTTGGCTAAACGAATCTATGAAAAATGCACCCCAAAAAATGTTAAATGATCTATGAATTTCCCTAAGATTTCAAGTGAAAATGTTGGTGAAAATAAGCTAAAAAATGACTAAATTTCTAGAAAACTTACAAGTTTGGTTTAGGCTAAATAATGATGAATAAATCTGGAAATTTATTTGAGTGTAAAGGGATGAGGCCACCAGGATTCAAACCTGTGACCTCACCCGCGAATCTGCCTTAAAAATGTGAAAAAAGAATGGGGGTCGGGGGACTCGATCTCGAGTACTATCTGTAAGGTGAAGTACAAATAAAAACAATTAAGAAATGAGAGGAGTGGGGTTCGAACCCACAACCTCTCAATCATAAGTTAAGGAAGGCAAATTAAAAAGAAAAGTGAGGCGTGGGAATCGAACCCACGATCTCTAGGCGAAAAGGGGAGAAATAAAAAGAAAATAAAGTGAGGTTGTGTGTAACAACCCTAAAAATGAATAAGATAAATGCTTAAGGTGTCAAGAATGCTTGCGATTAGACCAAGGTTCACACGGATTGATACACATAGAACCAGACCTCAGAACCCTTACTACGGCAAAGCCAACTAACTTGGGGAGTTAGTTGAGCTTGGAAAGGTTGGAACCAACCATGTAAGGCTCTCGAAAATGAAGATTTAATCGAAGGAGTCTTTACCGGACTTAAAAGAAGAAATTTTAAGTTTTGAGGGTCCAGGGGTAAAATGGTCTTTTCCAGGCTAAGGGTAATATAGTAATTACCCTAAGGAATTAATAAATTAATTAATTAATTTAATTAAAGAACTGGTTCGGGTTGGGTCGACCAGAAGTGACCCGTTTTCGCGAAATGGTGTCACCCGAGTTCGAGCCCTATCGAAAGCAACAAATTGATGATTTACTTATTATTTAAAATCTGATTTTTTGTAAGGGCAAAATGGTCCTTTCATGTATAATTAATTAAATCAGATTTTTAAGTATTAAGGAGAGTCTTAAGTTGACTAAGTCATTATCTAAGCCTAAACAACTTCACGCTTAACACTCTCTCTCACGTTCATCTCTCACGTTTCACCATCTCTTTCATGTTGCTCTCTGCCTAAACAACTACAAGAACAGAAAATATATCAAGAGTTCTTCACACTTGAAGAACTCACATGAAATTTTAAGAAAAACTAAGTAACCAAAAATGTTAAAGGAAAGAGAAGTTGTCCGTCGAGTGGTGTGGATGTTGAGGAGGCTTGGACTGATTTTGGAGAGGGTTTTGGGCATCAAGTTCAACGTTTGAACATCAATTAAGGTATGGGTATCTTCTCTCTTGGTTCCTTTCCCAAGAGACCCCTTAAGATTCAAGATATTCACTCCAAAAACTAGGGTTGTTTTCCTCGTTGCATGTCCCTGTCACTAGCTCCCAATGATTCGTAGGTTGGGTATGATTGCTGGTAGATTTAGGTATATGTGATGTTTTTGTGTTGAATGTGAATATATTTGTGTACGTGAAATCATGAAAATGACAACCCATGTGTGCTAGAAGTTATGTGAAATTGTGTGCAAATCTGTGACTTGAATAGGGCCTCGGCTTAGGCTTCATTTAGTGAAGTTTTTTGTTGTTGTTTATGTGCATAAACATATGTAAATCGTGATGTTCATTGTGATGAAATGTGGTTGATTGAATAACAATCTTCTAGCCAAATTAACCTATGAAAGATGCGCCTAAAAATGTGTTAAAATGGTATATGAATACACCCTATGAATCAAGTGAAAACGTTGATAAAAATGAATGGAAAAATGACCAAAATTTCCAGCAACTATGCAATGTTAATTTAGACTAAAGTTTAATAGAGAAATCTGTAAATTTAATTAGTTTTAAAAGGGTGAGGCCACCAGGATTTGAACCTGTGACCTCACCCATGTAGCTACTGTAATTCGCGAAAAAGGAAATGAAAAATGGGGCTGGGGGGAATCGAAATCGGCTACTGGTTGAGTAAGAAGAGAACCAATAATTTAAGTAAATAAAAGGGAGGCGTGGGAATCGAACCCACGACCTCCAGGCAGCGAGTGAAAGAAGAGAAAAATAAAAAAAATAAAATGTGAGGCGTGGGAATCGAACCCACGACCTCAAGGCTGGAAAGGAGAAGGCGAAATAATTTAGAAAAATAAAGTGAAGATGTGGGGGCTCGATCCCACAACCTCACTGCCAAAACGCCTAGCCTAGCAAATTTTAATTAAAAATAAAATAGGAGGTTGTGGGGGTTCGAACCCACCACCTCACACCCTCTAGCGAAATTAAAAGCAAAAATAAGGAGGCTGTGGGGGTTCGAACCCACAACCTCCCAATTCCCAGCAAAAATTAAGAATAAATAAAAGAGGCTGTGGGGGTTTGATCCCACAAACTCTTGGTTTTGGCGAAAAGGGGCAATGAGATGTTAATGAAAAATAAAAAGGGGTTGTGGGGGTTCGAACCCACAACCCTTCGGCCAAACTAAGAGGAAAACCAAGGAGAAAACTAAGGATAGAATGTTAATGTTGGGGTTCGATCTAGAGTCCCAATGTGATAAAGATTAAAAATAAAATCAATAAAAAATGTAAATGCTATACAAGTGATTCGAACTTGGGTTTCTTTGCCCAAACTTCATTATTGATGCATAAGTCATACGTGAACAAAATATCCAAGAATAATGCCACCTACTTAGATCGAAATCAAGATCATGGCATATATACAAGATACATAAGTCTTGTACTACATAATCTTAGAAATGTATGAATCACTTAACGAATTATGAATGAAGCCTCATAGCTTGTGTTTATAGACTCATAAGTCTAGCATACGTTTTATAGAAGTGAACCTAAGATGTATGTAATGAAAGGATGTAACCCTAGAAGGGTTAAGTATGAGTGTAAAACACACTAAATGGCCTAGTGCATTGGCATATGATGAAATGATTATTATGTAATGAAATGACAAAACCCTAGAAGGGTGAAGTAAGAGTGTGAAACACACAAATGGCCAAATATATTGGCATATGATGAAATAAACATTCATGTAAAATGGGGTGAGTAATTATGAAGAGTAAATGTGCTAATGTTAATGAATGTGGTGACAACATGATATGAGGCTAATGTAAAAGATGAGAACAATCTCAAATGAGCCTAAGTAAATGTTACCAAAACGTACTCACCTATGAGAGTGTAAAGTTAATGAAGATACCAGTCTCTATGAACACTCTAATAAAAGTATTAAGATTAACACACTTAATACTAATGATGAGATGAGAAATCATCTAATGAGATATGATGTCCTCATACTAGAAGCCAGCTTCCATGACGTATGAGTTGAATGTAATGGAACTTTATACTGAGCACCGATAGACTAGCTATGAGTGGTGATGCCTTCTTTAGGGAAGGGCGGAGGTTCACGTAACTCTAATGAGATGAGACTGTCTGGCTTGCCGGGTATGGGTCTCATTATATCTCCTGGTCTTCGAACCTATGCTGCCAATATAGGGATCTGGCGGGGTTCAATTCCCATGTACGCTAGTATGTTTTGGGTCACCTTGGCCGGTGATTCCACCTCTTTTCGGTGTGGGGGAGACACTGGATTTCATGATGCTCACATGATCTATGTCGGTTAAAGTTAAAGTTCCCAATGAATGAATGAGGCCAGCCTCAAATGAAGCACATAATGAAATGAATAATACCAAAGGTGTTAGGATAGGATAATCAATAGGTGAGCTAGACTCAGGTAATGACACTAGGTTATTCTTGATCATTGCACAGCAAACCCGATGAAAGTCTTAAACTACACCCTAGGTATAGCTGGTGTTTACATGGCCTATGAATGAAATGAAATGAAGTACGTATGAATGAATGAAGCAGACTCTGTGTTTGCTAATGAAGACTCCCTAGTTGAGGTCCCATATGTTGAGCCCTCATTTTGGAAAGTCTTAATGTTAAGTCCATGATTCCAAGGTCTCATGGCATATGAAAGAATGTTATAAAAGATGTTATGTGCTATATGCAATATGATATGTGCTATGTGTAAGATGTTATGTGCTGGTGTGCAATATGATAATTATGATGATGCATGTTACTCTCATGGCATGACTTTTCTAATCCAAATTTGGAAAGCTCACTGATTTTCCTAATCCAAATTTGGAAAGCTCACTGACTTTTCTAATCCAAATTTGAAAGGTTCACTAACTTTCCTAATCTCAATTTGGCAAGTCCACTGACTTGACTTTCCATAATCATGTTGTTAGGAAAGAGCTATCTTTTCTCATGCATCTCCTTGGTGTGTGTTTGCATACACCCATACTTAGTACAAGTGTATACTAACCCATACAACTCTATGATTTTAGGTGTAGGCACAGGTGGACGCTAGAGCTACAGGTTGACGCTGAAGCTATCGTGACGTCGAGCATTCATCCGGACTTGGTAGGTCCTCATACATTTCGAGGATGCTGCCATTTATATTCTAGCTTAGTTTTAGAGTTGAGCTAGTGGAGCATGTTCCACTAGCGTTTCTTTCCTGTTTTATTTAGACATTGTATTGGTGCCATTTTTGCAAGTACATCATTATTACTATATTACAGTATTTCTTTCATTTGATGATCTTAATATTAGATGGTTGTTGGTGAACAATTATGCATTAATGAGAATGTTTAATAAGTAAGGTAAGAAACAAAAAGTTTCAAATTTTCTGCTAAAATTAACCTAGATGAAGTAAGAATGACGTATGTAGGCTTGTCTGCGACCTCGGAGAGGTCAACGACGCCGGTCTCGTCTGGGGTCTAGATTCCGATCGTGACAAAGTTGGTATTAGAGCCCTAGGTTAAGTTCCAAGAATAATGAGTTCACATCAACCACATTGAGTAGTTTCTAAGTCATGGTAGTGAAGTGCACCACTATCCAGGATTAGAGACTGCATGATGTGTAGGAAAACTTTCCTTCTTCTGATCTTATCGTGCTTTTCCTAATGTCTAATTTCTTGATGTTATGAGCATGTCTAACATCAATTCTTATTGTTTTCAGATAATGAATACTATAAGAACCATTGGTCAGAGGAGAGGAGGTGCAGCTGCTGGGAACAATCAGGTTCCACCCCAGGCTCCAGCTGAAGGAGTGGATATGCTAGTTAACCCTGCTGGGTTGACTGATGCTGAGGTGAGGGCATCTCTGGCCCAGATGGCACAGGCCATTACTATGCAGGCCTAGGCTATGACTGCTGAGGTCAACCGGCAGGATGTTTAGAGGGAGAACCCACCGGTTCGTAGCATGGCTGACAGGCTGAGAGACTTCACGAGGATGAATCCTCCTATATTCACAGGGTCCAAGACTTCAGAGGATCCCCAGGAGTTTGTGGACGAGATGCATAAGATTTTGGTGGCTATGGGGGACACAGATACTGAGAAGGCTGAGTTGGCTTCCTATAAGCTCAAGGATGTTGCACAGACTTGGTGCAAGATGTGGAAGGATAGCCGAGCTTTGGGCGGAGTTCCAGTCACTTGAGAGCTGTTTAAGACAGCCTTTCTGGAGAGATTCTTTCCCAGAGAAATGAGGGAGGCCAAGGTTGAGGAGTTCATCAACCTTAAGCAGGGATCTATGACAGTCAGGGAGTATTCCCTGAAGTTTGTTAAGCTATCTAGGTATGCTACTTTCCTTAGTATCTAACAGCAAGGATAAGGTGAGTACTGAAGTTTGTTAAATTATCCAGGTATGCTACTTCCCTTGTGTCTAACAGTAGGGATGAGATGAGCAGATTCCTCACAGGAATCAGTGGATATCTGGAGGAAGAGTGTCAGTCTGCCATACTCCATGATAATTTGGACCTCTCCGTGTTGATGGTGCATGTCCAACAGGTAGAGGACAGCCGCAAAAAGAGGGGTATTCGTTATGCTAGGAGGCCTAAGCCTCAAGATCAGGCAGGTCCCAGCCATGGAGGCCACATAAACAATTTTGGCGTCCGTGAGCATCCCAAGTTCAAGAAGGGGCAACAGAGTTCTGGGAACTCTAATTTTCAGAGGAGTACAGCACCTAGAGGAGACAGACCAGAGCCCAAGAAGGGCAATGGAGGTGACATGCAGCGTCCTAAAATAATTGTGCTAAGTATTGCCGTTCTCACAGTGGAGAATGTAGACAGGGCACTAATGCCTACTTCGGTTGCGGTAAGAGTGAGCACATAGTTAGAGAGTGCCCACAGAACAGAGGTCAGGCTGGAGGTAATGCTCAGCCTAGGCCTAATCCACAGGGAGCAGCAGCGGCCGAGCCTCCTAAGAGGAACAGATTCTATGCCTTGAAGGGCAGGGAGGAGCAGGAGAAGTCTGCTGATGTGGTCACAGGTATGCTGCAAGTATTCTCAACTTCTGTTTATGCTTTACTTGATCCAGGGTCTACGCTTCCTTTGTAACTCCTTTGCTTGCTCTCACTTTTGAGATATTGCCTGAAGTTCTGCATGATCCTATAGTGGTTAGTACACCTTTAGGAGAAAATGTAAGAACTGATAGAGTATACAAGGATTACCCAATAGTGATAAGTGGTAAGGCTATGTGTGCAGACTTAGTTGAGTTACCCATGCATGATTTTGATGTTATTCTTGGCATGGACTGGCTTCACAGTTGTTATGCTTTCTTGGACTGTCGTAGTAGAGTGGTGAGATTTTGTTTCCCTAATGAAGAGGAGCTAGTTTGGGAGGGGTACAACTCGAGTCGTCCTAACCTCTTGATTTAGAACCTTAAGGCCAATAAAATGATGTCCAAGGGGTTATTGTGTCATCTTGTGAGTGTTAATGATTTAGAGCATGACATTCCTTCCATAGTCTCAGTGCCTGTAGTGAATGAGTTCCTAGATTTATTTCCTGATGATTTGTGTGGAGTCCCTCCCCCTCGAGAGATTGATTTTGGTATCGACTTAGAACCCGATACTAAACCAATTTCAATTCCTCCTTACAGAATGGGTCCAACTGAACTCAAAGAGTTGAAGTTGCAGTTAAAAGATCTCACTGATAAGGGTTTCATTCAGCCGAGCATATCCACTTGGGGCGCTCCAGTGTTGTTTGTGAAAAATAAAGATGGAACCCTTAGGATGTGTATCGATTATCGGCAGCTCAACAAAATCATTATAAAGAATAAGTATCCACTTCCCAGAATAGATGATTTGTTCGATCAGCTCCAAGGGTCTAGTTTCTTCTCTAAGATTGATCTTCTTTCAGGGTATCATCAGCTTAGGGTTAGGGATGGAGATATCGCAAAGATAGCCTTTCGTACCCGTTATGGTCACTATGAGGTTTTAGTCATGTCATTTGGTCTTACGAATGCACCTGCTGCATTTATGGACCTCATGAACCGAGTCTTCCATGAATACCTTGACTCTTTCATCATAGTATTCATTGATGACATTCTCATCTACTCTAGGACCAAAGAAGAGCATGAACAACATTTGAGACTAACCTTGCAGGTACTTAGACAACATCAGCTGTATGCTAAATTCAGCAAGTGTAAATTTTGGCTTAGATCAGTGACCTTCCTGGGTCATGTTGTGTCCGATCAGGGCGTGGAGGTGGATCCCAGGAAGACTGAGGCTGTGAAGAACTGGACAAAGCCTCTTACTCCCACAGACATCCGTAGCTTTTTGGGATTGGCTGGTTACTACCGCAGGTTTGTGGATGGCTTTTCTTCCTTTGTTGCCCCATTGATAGCTTTGACTAAGAAGAAAGCCAAGTTTGAATGGACGGAGACTTGTGAGAGGAGTTTCCAGGAGCTCAAGGACAGACTCACTTCAGTCCCGGTGCTTACTTTGCCTAAGTGTGGTGAGAATTACACTGTTTATTGTGATGCATTTGGTTTGGGTTGTGTTCTTATGCAGGTTGGTAAGGTGATAGCCTATGCGTCCAGACAGCTCAAGGTTCATGAGAAGAATTATCCCACTTATGACCTGGAGTTGGCAGTTGTGGTGTTTGCACTGAAGCTGTGGAGGCACTACTTGTATGGAGTGCATATGGATGTATTCACAGACCATAAGAGTCTCCCGTATGTGTTCACACAGAGGGAGTTGAATCTACATCAGCGGAGATGGTTGGAGATGTTCAAGGATTATGACATGAATGTTCACTACCATCCAGGTAAGGCTAATGTTGTAGCTGATGCTTTGAGAAGGATGAGCATGGGAAGTACAGCCCACGTTGAGGATGAGAAGAAGGAGTTGGTGAAAGATGTACACAGACTTGTAAGACTGGGTGTACGATTGGTTGATTCTACTAGTTGGGGTGTTTCAGTCCATCCTAGTTCTGAATCATCCTTGGTAGTTGAAGTCAAGCAGGGTCAGCATCTAAATCCTGTGTTGATGGAGCTGAAGGACTCAGTGTTGATGAAGATGAATGAGTCTTTCGCTTTGGGAGGTGATGGCATACTTAGATATCAGGACAGGCTGTGTGTACCAGATGTGGATGATTTGCGGACCAGAATTGTTGCAGAGGCCCATGGTTCCAGATATTCCATACATCCAGGTTCCACCAAGATGTATCATGATCTTAAGCATATTTATTAGTGGGATGGCATGAAGAAGAACATTGCAGAATATGTGGCCAAGTGTCCTAATTGCATCTTAAGCCTGAAGGTCTGACTCAGATTATTGAGGTTCCAACTTGGAAGTGGGAGGCCATTAATATGGACTTCGTGGTTGGTCTTCCGAGGACTAGGAGGCAGCATGACTCCATATGGGTTATTGTGGATAGATTGGCTAGTCTGCCCACTTTATCCCTGTGAAGTCTACTTACAGAGCCGAGGATTATGCGAGACTCTACATTGATGAGATTGTGAGATGGCATGGCATTCCTTTGTCAATCATTTCAGATAAAGGAGCCCAGTTTACTTCACATTTCTAGAGATCTTTCCAGAAAAGCTTGGGCACGCAGGTAAAGCTTAGTACTGCCTTTCATCCTCAGACTGATGGGCAGGCAGAGCGCACCATTCAGACATTGGAGGACATGTTGAGAGCGTGTGTGATTGACTTCAGAGGTAGCTGGGATGACCATCTGCCATTGATAGAGTTCTCGTATAATAATAGCTATCACTCCAGCATTGGGATGGCACCGTTTGAGGCACTGTATGGTAGGAGGTGTAGATCTCCATTTGGGTGGTTCGAGGTTGGAGAGTCATCCATTTTGGGTCCAGAGATCATTCATGAGGCGTTAGAGAAGGTCAGAGTGATTAGGGACAGGTTGGATACTGCTTACAGTCGGCATAAGTCATATGCAGATAACAGAAAATGGCCCTTAGAGTTTGATGTTGGTGACCAGGTCTATCTGAAGATATCACCTATGAAGGGGGTGATGAGATTTGGTAGAAAGGGGAAGCTGCGTTCGAGGTATGTTGGGCCATATGAGATCCTACAGCATGTGGGTGAGGTGGCCTATGAGTTAGCATTACCTGCGGAACTAGCTTCTGTTCATCCAGTCTTTCATGTGTCTATGTTGAAGAAGTGCCTAGGTGATCCAGCATCGATTCTACCTGTTGAAGGTTTGGGGGTTGATGAAGACTTGTCTTATGAGGAGGTACCTGTTGAGATCTTAGACAGATAGGTCAAGCGGCTGAGAAACAAGGAGATTGCCACAGTGAAGGTATTGTGGAGAAATCATCTTGTTGAGGGTGCTACGTGGGAGGCTCAGGCCGATATGAGATCTCGGTACCCTTATCTTTTTAGCTCTTGAGGTTAGACTTCCTACTCTTAAGTCCATGTTTCCTTATCTCTCCGTATTTTGTTGCCATAGCTTGATTGTGCATAGTGGTTCTATTATGATCTGACTGGCATTACGATATGTAGTGGTAGTGTCATTCGGGGACGAATGTTCCTAAGGGGGGGATAATGTAACAACCCTAAAAATGAATAAGATAAATGCTTAAGGTGTCAAGAATGCTTGCGATTAGACCAAGGTTCACACGGATTGATACGCGTAGAACCAGACCTCAAAACTCTTACTACGGCCAAGCCAACTAACTTGGGGAGTTAGTTGAGCTTGGAAACGTTGGAACCAACCATGTAAGGCTCTCGAAAGTGAGGATTTAATCGAAGGAGTCTTTACCGACTTAAAAGAAGAAATTTTAAGTTTTGAGGGTCCAGGGGTAAAATGGTCTTTTCCAGTCCAAGGGTAATATCGTAATTACCCTAAGGATTTAATAAATTTATTAATTAATTTAATGAAAGAACCGGTTCGGGTTGGGTCAACCCGAAGTGACATATTTTCGCGAAATAGTGTCACCCGAGTTTGAGCCCCATTGGAAGCAACAAATTGATGATTTACTTATTATTTTAAAATCTGATTTTTTGTAAGGGCAAAATGGTCCTTTCATATATAATTAATTAAATCAGATTTTTAAGTATTAATGAGAGTCCTAAGTTGACGAAGTCATTATCTAAGCCTAAACAACTTCACGCGTAACACTCTCTCTCACGTTCATCTCTCACGTTTCACCATCTCTTTCATGTTGCTCTCTGCCTAAACAACTACAAGAACAGAAAATATATCAAGACTTCTTCACACTTGAAGAACTCACATGAAATTTTAAGAAAAACAAAGTAACCAAAAACGTTAAGGCAAAGAGAAGTTGTCCGTCGAGTGGTGTGGATGTTGAGGAGGCTTGGACTGATTTTGGAGAGGGTTTTTGGCAGCAAGTTCAACGTTTGAACATCAATTAAGGTATGGGTTTCTTCTCTCTTGGTCCCTTTCCCAAGAGACCCCTTAAGATTCAAGATATTCACTCCGAAAACTAGGGTTGTTTTCCCCGTTGCATGTCCCTGTCACTAGCTCCCAATGATTCATAGGTTGGGTATGATTGCTGGTAGATTTAGGTATATGTGATGTTTTTGTGTTGAATGTGAATATATTTGTGTACGTGAAATCATGAAAATGACAACCCATGTGTGTTCAAAGTTATGTGAAATTGTGTGCAAATCTATGACTTGAATAGGGCCTCGGCTTAGGCTTCATTTAGTGAAGTTTTTGGTTGTTGTTTACGTGCATAAACATATGTAAATCGTGATGTTCATTGTGATGAAATGTGGTTGATTGAATAACAATCTTCTAGCCAAATAAACCTATGAAAGATGTGCCTAAAAATGTGTTAAAATTGTATATGAATACACCCTATGAATCAAGTGAAAACGTTGATAAAAATGAATGGAAAAATGACCAAAATTTTCAGCAACTATGCAATGTTAATTTAGACAAAAGTTTAATAGAGAAATCTGGAAATTTAATGAGTTTTAAATGGGTGAGGCCACCAGGATTCGAACCTGTGACCTCACCCGTGTAGGTACTGTAATTGGCGAAAAAGGAAATGAAAAATGGGGCTGGGGGGAATCAAAATCGGCTACTGGTTGGGTAAGAAGAGAACCAATAATTTAAGTAAATAAATGGGAGGCGTGGGAATCGAACCCACGACCTCCAGGCAGCGAGTGAAAGAAGAGAAAAATAAAGAAAAGAAAATGTAAGGCGTGGGAATCGAACCCACGACCTCAAGGATGGAAAGGAGAAGGCGAAATAATTTAGAAAAATAAAGTGAGGATGTGGGGGCTCGATCCCACAACCTCACTGCCAAAATTCCTAGCCTAGCGAATTTTAATTAAAAATAAATAGGAGGCTGTGGGGGTTCGAACCCACCACCTCACAACCTATAGCGAAATTGAAAGCAAAAATGAGGAGGCTGTGGGGGTTCGATCCCACAACCTCCCAATTCCCAGCGAAAATTAAGAATAAATAAAAGAGGCTGTGGGGGTTTGATCCCACAACCTCTTGGTTTGGGCGAAAAGGGGCAATGAGATGTTAATGAAAAATAAAAAGGGATTGTAGGGGTTCGAACCCACAACCCTTCGGCCAAACTAAGAGGAAAACCAAGGAGAAAACTAAGGATAGAATGTTAATGTTGGGCTTCGATCTAGAGTCCCAATGTCATGAAGATTAGAAATAAAATCATTGAAAAATGTAAATGTTATCCAAGTGATTCGAACTTGGGTTTCTTTGCCCAAACTTCTGTATTGATGCATAAGTCATACGTGAACAAAATATCCAAGAATAATGCCACCTACTTAGATCGAAATCAAGATCTTGGCATATATACAAGATACATAAGTCTTGTACTACATAATCTTAGGAATGTATGAATCACTTAACGAATTATGAATGAAGCCTCATGGCTTGTGTGTATAGACTCATAAGTCTAGAATACGTTTTATAGAAGTGAACCTAAGATGTATGTAATGAAAGGATGTAACCCTAGAAGGGTTAAGTATGAGTGTAAAACACACTAAATGGCCTAGTGCATTCGCATACGATGAAATGATTATTATGTAATGAAATGACGAAACCCTAATAGGGTTAAGTAAAAGTGTGAAACACACAAATGGCCAAATATATTGGCATATGATGAAATGAACATTCACGTAAAATAGGGTGAGTAATTATTAAGAGTAAATGTGCTAATGTTAATGAACGTGGTGACAACATGATATGAGGCTAATGTAAAAGATGAGAACAATCTCAAATGAGCCTAAGTAAATGTTACCAAAACGTACTCACCTATGAGAGTGTAAAGTTAATGAAGAGACCAGTCTCTATGAACACTCTATTAAAAGTATTGAAATTCACACACTTAATACTAATGATTAGATGAGAAATCATCTAATGAGATATGATGTCCTCATACTAGAAGTCAGCTTCCATGACGTATGAGTTGAATGTAATGGAACTTTATACTGAGCACTGATAGACTAGCTATGAGCGGTGATGCCTTCTTTAGAGAAGGGCGGAGGTTTATGTAACTCTAATGAGATGAAACTGTCCGGTTTGCCGGGTATGGGTCTCATTATATCTCCTGGTCTTCGAACCTATACTGCCAATATAGGGATCTGGCGGGATTAAATTCCCATGTACGCTAGCATGTTTTGGGTCACCTTGGCTGGTGATTCCACCTCTTTTCGGTGTGGGGGAGACACTTGATTTCATGATGCTCACATGATCTATGTCTGTTAAAGTTAAAGTTCCCAATGAATGAATGAGGCCGGCCTCAAATGAAGCACATAATGAAATGAATGATACCAAAGGTGTTAGGATAGGATAATCAAGAGGTGAGCTAGACTCAGGTAATGACACTAGGTTATTCTTGATCATTGCACAGCAAACCCGATGAAAGTCTTAAACTACACCCTAGGTATAGCTGGTGTTTACGCTGGCCTATGAATGAAATGAAATGAAGTACGTATGAATGAATGAAGCAGACTCTATGTTTGCTAATGAAGACTCCCTAGTTGAGGTCCCATATGTTGATCCCTCATTTTGGAAAGTCTTAATGTTAAGTCCATGATTCCAAGGTCTCATGGCATACGAAAGAATGTTATAAAAGATGTTATGTGCTATATCCAATATGATATGTGTTATGTGTAAGATGTTATGTGTTGTGTGCAATATGATAATCATGATGATGCATGTTACTCTCATGGCATGACTTTCCTAATCCAAATTTGGAAAGCTCACTGACTTTCCTAATCCAAATTTGGAAAGCTCACTGACTTTCCTAATCCAAATTTGGAAGGTTCACTAACTTTCCTAATCTCAATTTGGCAAGTCCACTGACTTGACTTTCCATAATCATGTTGATAGGAAAGAGATATCTTTTCTCATGCATGTCCTTGGTGTGTGCTTGCATACACCCATACATAGTACAAGTGTGTACTAAACCTATACAACTCTACAATTTTAGGTGCAGGCACAGGTGGACGCTAGAGCTACAGATTGACGCTGAAGCTATCCGGACGTCAAGCATTCATCCGGACTTGGTAGGTCCTCATACATTTCAAGGATGCTTCCATTTATATTCTAGCTTAGTTTTGGAGTTGAGCTAGTGGAGCATGTTCCACTAGCGTTTCTTTCCTGTTTTATTCAGACATTGTATTGGTGCCATTTTGGCAAGTACATCATTATTACTATATTACAGTATTTCTTTCATTTGATAATCTTAATATTAGATGGTTGTTGGTGAACAATTATGCATTAATGAGAATGTTTAATAAGTAAGTTAAGAAACAAAAAGTTTCAAATTTTCCGCTAAAATTAACCTAGATGAAATAAGAATGACGTATGTAGGCTTGTCTGCGACCTCTGATAGGTCAACGACGCCGGTCTCATCTGGGGTCTAGATTCCGGTCGTGACACTGTGAGGGTTCGATCCCACAACCTCACTGCCAACGCTGAAATAGTCAACATTTAAAAGAAATTAAAATAAGGAGGCTGTGGGGGTTCGACCCCACAACCTAGTCCCAAACGAGTAAAAGAAAAATAAAGGGAGGTTGTGGGGGTTTGATCCCACAACCTCATGGTTAATGCGAAATAGACAAGGAAAATAAATAGGAAAATAAAAGGGGGCTGTGGGGGTTCGAACCCACAACCCCTCGGCCAAGGGAGAGAGTTTCTAAAGAAAAGGAACTAAAAAGAAACGTTGATGTTGGGGCTCGATCTAGGGTCCCAATGTCATGTCAACTAAAAATAAAATAAATGAAAAATGTAAACGTTGTCCAAGGGATTCGAACTTGGGTTCTCTTGACCAAATTTCGTATTGATACAAAAGTCATACGTGAATTAAATGTTCAAGAATAATGCCGCCTACTTAGATCAAAATCGAGATCTTGGCATACATACAAGATGCATAAGTCTTGTACTACATAATCTTAGGAATCTATGACTCACTTAACGAACTATGAATGAAGCCTCATGGCTTGTATGTATAAACCTATAAGTCTAGCATACGTTTAAAAGAAGTGAACCTAAGATGTATGTAATGAAATGATGTAACCCTAGAAGGGTTAAGTACGAGTGTAAAACATACTAAATAGCCAAGTGCATTGGCATACGATGAAATGATTATTATGTAATGAAATGATAAAACCCTAGAAGGGTTAAGTAAGAGTGTGAAACACACAAATGGCCAAGTGCATTGGCATATGATGAAATGAACATTCACGTAAAAAGGGGTGAGTAATTATGAAGAGCAAATGTGCTAATGTTAATGAATGTGGTGACAATATGATATGAGGCTAATGTAAAAGATGAGAACAATCTCAAATGAGCATAAGTAAATGTTACCAAAACGTACTCACCTATGAGAGTGTGAAGTTAATGAAGAGACCAGTCTCTATGAACACTCTAATAATTGAGATTAACACACTTAATACTAATGATGATATGAGAAATCATCTATAGAGCTATGATGTCCTCATACTAGAAGCCAGCTTCCATGACGTATGAGTTGAATGTAATGGAACTTTATACTGAGCAACGATAGACTAGCTATGAGCGGTGATGCCTTCTTTTGGGAAGAGCGGAGGTTCACGTAACTCTCATGAGATGAGACTGTCCGGCATGCCGGGTATGGGTTTCCTTATATCTCCTAGTCTTCGATCCTATACTGCCAATATAGGGATCTGGCGGGGTTCAATTCCCATGTACGCTAGCATGTTTTGGGTCACTTTGGTCGGTGATTCCACCTCTTTTCGGTGTGGGGGAGACACTGGATTTCATGATGCTCATATGATCTGTGTCGGTTAAAGTTAAAGTTCCCAATGAATGATTGAGGCCAACCTCAAATGATGCACATAATGAAATGAATGATACCAAAGGTGTTAGGATGGGATAATCAAGAGGTGAGTTAGACTCAAGTAATGACACTAGGTTATTCTTGATCGTTGCACAGCAAACCCGATGAAAGTCTTAAACTACATCCTAGGTATAGCTGGTGTTCACACTAGCTTATGAACGAAATGAAATGAAGTACGTATGAATGAATGAAGCAGACTCTGTGTTTGCTAACGAAAACTCCCTAGTTGAGGTCCCATATGTTGAGCCCTCATTTTGGGAAGTCTTAATGTTAAGTCCATGATTCCAAGGTCTCATGGCATATGAATGAATGATATGAAAGATGTTATGTGCTATATGCAATATGATATGTGCTGTAAGATGTTATGTGTTGTGTGCAATATGATAAGTATGATGATGCATGTTACTCTCATGGCATGATTTTCCTAATCCAAATTTGGAAAGCTCACTGACTTTCCTAATCCAAATTTGGAAAGCTCAGTTACTTTCCTAATCCAAATTTTGAAAGCTCACTATCTTTCCTAATACCAATTTCGCAAGTCCACTGACTTGACTTTCCATAATCATGTTGCTAGGAAAGAGCTATTCTTACTCATGCATGTCTGTGGTGTGTGCTTGCATATACCCATACTTAGTACAAGTGTTGACTAATCCTATACAACTCTATATTTTTAGGTGAAGGCACAGGTGGACGCTAGATCTTACAGGTTGGCGTTGCAGCTATCCGAACGTGGAGCTTTCATCCGAATTTGGTAGGCCCTCATGCTTTCGAGGATGTTTACCGTTATTATCTAGCTTAGATGTAGGCTTTAGCTAGTGGAGCATGTTCCACTAGTGTTTCTTTCCACTTTCATTTCATACTTTGTATTGGTGCCATTTTGGCAAAAATACGTTTAATGCAATTATGAACTATTTCTTTCATTTGGTTATCTCTATATTAGATGGTTGATTTGTGAACGCCTATGATGTTAAGTTTAAAATGTTTAGCATGAAATAAGAACACAAAAAGTTTAAATTTTCTGCTAAAATTAACCAAGATGAAGTAAGAATGACGTATGTAGGCTTGTCTGCGACCTCTGAGAGGTCAACGATGCCGGTCTCGTCTGGGGTCTAGATTCCGGTTGTGACAACGAAAATACAAGTTATGATATCCTGTTGTATGCTTTACACAAGGTGATTATGTTATGTTAATATCACATACGAAGGGTTATGATGAAAGTAAATTCTCATCTAATACTAAAGAGCTCGTGATCATGTTTATACAAGGAGTTAATCTACTATGACCTATGATAAGTTTATGATAAAACACAACTTAAAGGTTATTCAAGAAGGGGACTTAAGTTAAGCACCGATGAACTAGATATTGAGAGGTGTCCCTTCCCTACTTGGAAGGTAGGTCACAATGACTCTCATGAGATTGATGCTACCATGTAATGTGGAACTATGGGTCTATAATACATCTCCTAGTTCTTGAACTATGTGACCACCGTAGGATACTAGCTAGTGGATCCACCTAGAAAGCTATGTCATGTAAGGTTCTACTTTGGCCGGTGGACCACCTTCTTTCGGTGTGCGGTTTTATGACACCGGATTCCATGTTTAGCTCACATGGTCTATGTCGATTAAGGCGAATGTTCCCTTATGTAAACTATAAGACAAGTAAATGGACGTTGACTAGGGTGACTTAAGGAGTCTACTTAGTATAGGTAGGGGTATGGGACTCTACCTAGACACTACACAAGTTGACTCTAAAGGAAGTCCTAGGAGATTGTTCTTATGTAATATGATAACATGAAAGAATATGTTTATGATACATGATTTTACTCTTATATGAATGTTGGTCATTATGATGAATATGTTATTGGGTTATATTGTTATATGAAGTGATGACTACTTATGTTACAAGTTACATGAAGCAAAGCTTTACTTATGGTCTCCTATCTTCTCTACTTGGTTGTGTGGGGTTATGGGGCTTCACATGACCATTGCACTTGTAGGTTGGGGATGAGATCATTGGTAAATGTTTGTATGTTATGTTTATATGATATTTTGAATATGAAATGTAAACATGACTCTATGATAATATGTATTTTATTATAATCATGCTTTAAGTGATGGAATCCTTAATTTGTATATGCTATATTGTATGTGCATTGAAGACTTTCATATCACTTAGAATGTTTTATAAGGAGATGATAAATGATCCTTTTTCATGCATGTCCTTATATGTTATATGCATATACTCATACTTAGTACATGTGGCGTACTTACCCCATTACCTTATATTACAACAATTGTAGGTTCCGGCCATTGAAGTTTAAGGAGGTCGATTTAAAGAAGCTTGGAACTCTTCCTCCAAGTCTCGATAGGTCCTCAAGTTCAGGGATGCTATCTATCGTATTCTAGATTATAAAAACTTTAGTAGTTATTAAGAATATTCTATTTCCAGTATGTTCGTTGGATTCTTTTGTACTAAGGCCTATATGGCGTAATTACTATTTATTGGCTAAGTCCAGATTTGTACTCTTTAGATGGTTTTAATATATGTGAGACAAGGTTTTTTTAGAATATTGTATGTCATTATGAATGTTAAGTATGAAGCTTAAGAATACTTCAAATAGAATGTAAAAGTTTTAGTTTTTCCGCAATTTTAACTGATGACATGTTATAATGAACGCTAAGGGCTTGTCTGAGTCCTCTAAGAGGACGACGATGCCGGTCGCATCTGGGGTGTACTCTACAGGTGTGACAAACTTGGTATCAGAGCATGAGGCTAAATATCCTTAGGATGAATGTCTCACTAAACCACATTACCTAGTGTCTTGTTCATGATTCTGAAGCATGCCATAATTATGGATAAGAGGCTATGTGATGACTAGGAAACTTCTCTTTTCTTGATACTCCTATGTCGTGCCTTTAGAGTTTTGACACTATGTGTCGTTTAGCATCTAATCCCTTTTCTTGTGGTTTTAGGCGATGAATACAAGAAGGACAGCCGCGAGAAGAGTAGGATAAGATATTGTGATTGTGGGAGCTACTCCCCAAGGCAATCAAGTTCCTCCTCAAGTGCAAGCTGCTGCAAATGATCATGTTCCGGTGAATCCTCTGGCTATGACGGATGGTGAGGTGAGGCCAGCCCTATTCCAAATGGCCCAAACCATCACCACCCAAGCTCAGGCTATTACGGCACAAGCTAACAGAGAGGTTACACCTCAAGAGAATCACATGCTTGTACTATGGCTAGCCGTTTAAGAGATTTTACGAGAATGAATCCTACCATGTTCTTTGGATCAAAAGTTGATGAAGACCCCCAATATTTGCTTGATGAGGTCTACAAGATTTTGTTTGTTGTGGGGGTGAGTACTACTGAGAAGGCTGAGCTTGGTGCCTATCAACTCAAGGACGTATCTCAGACATGGTACAATCAGTGGAAGGATAGTAGGTCTTTAGGAGGTGGTCTCGTGACTTGGGAGATCTTCAAAAAGACCTTTCTTTATAGATTCTTCCCAAGGGAGCAAAGAGAATCTAAGGTAGTGGAGTTCATCAACCTTCGTCAAGGAGATATGAGTGTTAAGCAATACTCCTTAAAGTTCATGAAGTTGTCCAAATATGCTTCTTCTTTGGTTTTCAATGCTAGGGATGAAATGAGCCGTTATGTAACGGGCGTGTCCGAAGAGCTTGAAGAAGAATTTCGTGCAACCATGCTTCATGACAATATGGATCTTTCTAGGTTCATGGTTCATGCTCAACAAGCTGAGGAAAGTCGTCTAAGAAAGAGGAATAGGGAAGCTAAGAAGGCAAAGTCTTTTGGAAGTAGTTCTTCTAAGAGTAGGATTGATATTCAAGACAAGCCTAAGTTCAAGAAGAGGTTTTCTGTCACGACCGGAATCTACACTCCAGACGAGACCGGCGTCGTTGACCTCTCAGAGGTCGCAGACAAGCCTACTTACGTCATTCTTACTTTACATAGGTTAATTTTAGCGGAAAAATTGAAACTTTTTGTTTCTTAACATACTTATAAAAACATTCTCATTAATACGTAATTGTTCACCATCAACCATCTAACATTAAGAGATAAGCAACTGAAAGAAATAGTTCAATTCTTATTAAGTGTATAATTGCCAAAATGGCACCAATACATAGTCTGAATAAAAATAGGAAGGAAACGCTAGTGGAACATGCTCCACTAGCTCAACTCTAAAACTAAGCTAGAATATAAAACAGTAGCATCCTCGAAAGCATGAGGACCTACCAAAACCGGATGAATGCTGGACGTCCGGATAACTGCAGCGATGATCCTGTAGCTCTATCGTCCACCTGTGCCTGCACCTAAAATAGTAGAGTTTGTATAGGGTTAGTACACACTTGTACTAAGTATGGGTATATGCAAGCACACACCAAGGACATGCATGAGAAAGAATAGCTCTTTCCTAACAACATGATTTTTGGAAGTCAAGTCAGTGGACTTGCCAAATTGAGATTAGGAAAGTTTCCAAATTTAGATTAGGAAAGTAAATGAGCTTTCCAAATTTGGATTAGGAAAGTCAGTGGGCTTTCCAGATTTGGAATAGGAAAGTTATGCCATGAGAATAACATACATCATCATACTTTTCACATTTGCACACAGCACATAACATTTACAAATAGCACATATCATATAGCATACAGTACATTTTACATGTAGCACATAACTTCTTTCAAATCATTCATTCATATGCCATGAGACCTTGGAATCATGGACTTGACATTAAGACATCCCAGAAATGAGGGCTCGACAGATGGGACCTCAACTAAGGAGTCTTCATTAGCAAACACAGAGTCTGCTTCGTTCATTCATACGTACTCTATTTCATTTCATTCATAGGCCAGTGTAAACACCAGCTATACCTAAGATGTAGTTTAAGACTTTCATTAGGTTCGTTGTACAATGACCAAGAATGACCTAATGTCATTACTTGAATCTAACTCACCTTTTGATTATCCTATCCTAACACCTTTGGTATCATTCATTTCATTATGTGCATCATTTGAGGCTGGCCCCATTCATTCATTGGGAACTTTAACTTTAACCGACATAGATCATGTGAGCATCATGAAATCCAGTGTCTCCCCCACACCAAAAAGAGGTGGAATCACCGGCCAAGGTGACCCAAAAATATGCTAGCGTACATGGGAATTTAACCCCGCCAGATCCCTATATTGGCAGTATAGGTTCGAAGACTAGAAGATGTAAGGAGACCCATACCCGTAAAGCCGTACAGTCTCATCTCATGAGAGTTACGTGAACCTCTGCCCTTCCCGAAAGTAGGCATCACCGCTCATAGCTAGTCTATCGGTGCTCAGTATAAAGTTCCATTACATTCATCTCATACGTCATGGAAGCTGGCTTTTAGTATGAGGACATCATAGCTCATTAGATGATTTCTCATCTCATCATTAGTATTAAGTGTGTTAAGCTCAATACTTTCATTAGAGTGTTCATAGAGACTGGTCTTTTCATTATGTTACACTCTCATAGGTGAGTACGTTTTGGTAACATTTACTTAGGCTCATTTGAGATTGCTCTCATCTTTTACATTATCCTCATATCATGTTGTCACCACATTCATTACTATTAGCACATTTGCTCTTCATAATTACTCATCCCTTTTTACGTGAATGTTCACTTTATCATATGCCAATGCACCTGGTCATTTAGTGTGTTTCACACTTTTACTTAACCCTTCTAGGGTTTCATCATTTCATTTTTCATTCATCATTTCATTGTTCATTTCGTCATTTCATTGTTCATTTTGTCATATCATTGTTCATTGCATCACATCATTGTTCATTTCATCATTTCATTGTTCATTTCATTGTTCACTTCATCATTTCATTGTTCACTTCATCATTTCATTGTTCATTTCATCATTTCATTGTTCATTTCATCATTTCATTGTTCATTTTATCATTTCATTGTTCATTTCATTGTTCATTTCATCATATGCCAATGCACTTGGCCATTTAGTGTATTTAGACTCATACTTAACCCTTCTAGGGTTTCATCATTTCATTACATATATCTTAGGATCACTTACTTTTAAACGTATGTTAGACTTATGTGTCCATACATACAAGCCATGAGGCTTCATTCATATATCGTCTAAGTGATTCATATCTTCCTAAGATTATGTGATACAAGACTGATGCATCTTGTATGTATGCCAAGATCTCAATTTCGATCTAAGTAGGTGGCATTATTCTTGAACATTTAATTCACGTATGACTTATGTATCAATACGGAATTTGGGCAAGGGAACCCTATTTCGAATCCCTTGGACAACACTTAATCTTATTTTAAACTTGATAATTGCATTTTTCAGATTTGGGAGACCCTAGTTCGATTCCCATCAACCCCATATTTTTATTTTAATTTATCTCTTAACTTTTTCACCTATCCAAGAGGTTGTGGATTCAATCCCCACTCTCCACATTTATTTTCTCCTTTATTTTTCTCCTAACTCTCTATCCATTCAAGAGGTTGTGGGTTCAATCCCCACTCACCACATCTATCTTTCCTTGCATTTTTCTCACGAAATTTTTATGAAATTTTCATTTAGTGAGGTCATGGGTTCAATCCCCAATGACCTCACATTTTAAAAAAAAACGAAGCTCATTTTCTTAAAAATTGGCTGAGACTACAATTTCCAGCTGGCTGGAAATTTAGTCTCTTCCAATCCATTTTTGTCTTAATATTTTGTTGATTTTTTTGTAGCTTTCATGTAATGATGTCTTGGATTCAATCCTTAGTGATTTCACTTATTTTAGATTCATTTTTCATTGCATTTTGTACCACTTTGTTTGGCCGAACCCAACCTACCAAATGCTGGAAATTTGTTCACTATTTTCAGCTTCTTTTTACCATCGTTCATACATTAATTCTTAAGGCATTTAGTGGATCATTTGGTGCATCTTTAAGTGTAATCTTTTTATGATTATATTCAGCCAAGAATTACCATTACATCCAGAAACATTACACCACTTTTACACCTCATGATTTACACAAACATTCGTACATAAAATTCAACCATAAAAACATATCATTTTTTCACATACTTTCGGTTGACATAACTTAACATGCTTACAATTATAAACACATAATCATGAACAGATTATCACGAAAATCACACTTCATACTTAAACTACCACCAAACATACCCAACCTACGATTCATTGGGAGCTAATCATGGGGACATGCAACGGGAACAATCCTAGTTTTCGGATTAGAATTTACTGAATCTTAAGGGGTCTTTGGGAAAGGGACCAACAGAGAAGAAAACCCATACCTTATTTTGACGTTCGAAACTTGAAGTTGCTGCCCAAAAACTCCACCCAAGAACACGTCTAAGCCTCCTCAATATCAACTCCACTCGAATGACGACCTCCCTTAGCCTAGTGTGCGATTAACGTTTGTTTTCTTGTGATTTCGTGTGAGTTCTTCAAGTGTGAAGAACTTGGTTTATTTTTCTGCTTTTGTATATTATTTTGGCAGAGAAAAATTGTGTGAAATAATGGGAGAGATTGAGCGTGAGAGTTGAGAGATAGACGTGAGAGAGTGGGAGTTATATTAGGCTTAAGAGTCTAGTTTAAGACTTAGTCAAATAAGGTTTAGTTAATTAATAAAAATCAGATTTTTATTTTATTTTAAATCAGCTAATGAATAATAATTATTAATTAATTACATTAATTCAATAGCTTAAATAAAAATCACATAAATTCATTGCTTCCACCTAGGTTCGAACCCGGGTGGAGCAAGACTTAACTTCAAGAGCTCCATTTCGTCTCTCTCTCCCAAATTTTACCCTCCACCTTATTAAATAATTAATTAAATATATATTTAGGGTAATTATGATATTACCCTTATCTGGTAAAAGACCATTTTACCCCTAGACCCTTAAAACTTAAGATTTCCTCTCTTTAAGTCTGGTAAAGACTTCTTCGAGTAAATCTTCGTATTCGAGAGCCCTACATGGTTGGTTCCAACCTTTCCTAGCTCAACTAACTCCCAAAGTTAGTTGTCTTGGCTGTACCAAGGGTTCCGAGGTCTGGTTCTACGCGCATCAATCCGTGTGAACCCTGGTCTAATCGTAGGCATTCTTGGCACATTAAGCATTACTTAGCATATCTATTTTTAGGGTTGTTACATTTTCAAATTAGGTTCCTTCAAATTTATCCAAGAATCGCAATGAGAGTTTTTAATCCTAAATCTCAAAAAGGGAGAAATGTTGATCCACCATGAGAAAGACCAACTTGTGGTAAGTGTGGTAAGAAACATGTGGGTGAATGGCTTATTGGAACTAATAGTTGCTATGGTTGTAGAAAAGGTGGCCATATGGTGAAAAATTGTCTTAATGTGAGATGTCAAGGTAAGGGGAATAGACAAGATCAATCAAAAGGTTCTAGTTCTGAAGCTCCAAAAAGGAACCGTTTCTATGCACTCAAGGCTAGGGGTGAACAAGAAAACTCTCCCGACGTTTTGACGGGTATGTATACAAGTTTTCTCTGTTAATGTTTAGGATTTGCTTGACCCAGGTGCTACCCTTTCATTTGTTACACCTTTGGTACCTAGGAAGTTTGATGTACTTCCCGATGTTTTGATTGAACCATTTTCGGTTTGTACCCCAATAGGTGACTCTGTAGTTGCAAAAAGAGTCTATAGGAAATGCCCAGTGATGCTGCCCAATAGAGTTACTCTTGTTGATTTAGTAGAACTTGACATGTTTGATTTTGATATCATCTTGGGTATGGATTGGCTCCATGATTATTTTGCTTCCATAGATTGTAGAACAATGGTAGTGAAGTTTCAATTCCCTAATGAACCCATTTTAGAGTGGAAGGGGGGAAATTCTATGCCAAGGGGTCAAATCATTCCTTGTTTGAAGGCTTGTAAGATGATAGCCAAGGGTTGTCTATATCATGTTTTGAGGGTTAAGGACCTAGAATGTGAAACTCCTTCAATTGAGTCAGTCTCTGTAGTGAGAGAATTCCAGAGGTTTTTCATAATGACCTTCCAGAAGTTCCTCCCGAATGGGAAACTGACTTCGGCATTGATTTATTACCGGATATGAATCTCATTTCAATTCATCCATATAGGATGGGTCCGCCTGAATTGAAAGAGTTAAAGCTCCAACTCAAAGATTTACTAGAAAAGGGTTTCATTCAACCTAGTATTTCTCCATGGGGTGCTCTGGTCTTCTTTGTTATGAAGAAGGAAAGGTCTCTTAAAATGTGCATTGATTATCGCCAGCTCAATAAAGTCACAATAAAGAACAAGTATCCTCTCCCTAGGATTGATGATCTATTTGATCAACTCCAAGGTGCTAGCTACTTTTTCAAGATTGACGTAAGGTCGTGATACCACCAACTTAGGGTGAGAGGTGCAGATGTTCCCAGGACAGCTTTCCGAACTAGATATGGTCACTATGAATTTCTAATTATGTCTTTTGGGTTAAAAAATGCCCCGCGGTGTTTATGGACCTAATGAATAAAGTTTTCTGAGATTACCTTGACTCATTTGTGATTGTGTTTATTGATAATATTTTGATATACTCCAAGAATGAAAATGAGCGTGAGAGTCACTTGAGATTGGCCTTGCAAGTCCTGTAAGAGCACCAACTTTATGCCAAATTTAGCAAGTGTGAATTTTGGTTGAGCACCAACTTTCTAAGGCTTTATTCAAGGAAAACTAGTGCAACTCATAGGTAGAGTCACATACCTCTACCTAGGCTAAGTCAAACCTCTCTAGTCACCCTAGTTGGTTTTGTACCTTATTACTTCATTTTAGTTTAGGGAACACTTGCCTTAATCGACATAGACCACAAGAGCTAAGCGTGGAATCAGGTGTGGTAAAATCTTACACCACTGGAAGGTGTTCTACCGGCCATAGTAGAACCTAACTTAAATATAGCTTTCTAGGTGGATCCACTAGCTAGTCTTCCTATGGAGGCAACATAGTTAAAGAACTAAGAGATAGGTATAATCCCTCTACATGTCACTTGGAAATTGGAGCCTCCTCTCATAGGAATACATTGAGTGAGTATCCCTCATTGGGGAGTCAACACCTCATATATAAATATATGGTGAATCTTCCTCTATGAAAAGTCAACACCTCCCAATGTCAAGTTCACTCGGTGATAAGTTAAGTACCTTTTTGAAATGTCTTTAATGTATTTATTAATCATCATAACTTATTATAGGTCATATGATCTAGCCCTTGTAATCATCATCATCATAGCTCAATATGAATTGCATGAGTATAGTCCTTTCATTACAATTTATATAAGTGAGGTTAGCACATTTTACATCATCATTCATAATAAGGCACATTGGTAGTCATTACCATCCTTATAACATTTTCATCTTAGTCAACCTCACAGCCATAATCAATACATTTCAATTCAACATCATACCAACCCTATAAATCCTAACACAAGATATACTTCATTATAACATCATCACTTAATCTGAAGTAACCACAATTGAAGTAAAGAATAGGGATCAAAAGACTTACCAAGTCTCCTTCATAATTCATCTTGAAGGTCATACCATCAACCCTTAAGTCAACCCAATAGGGGAGTATTATCATCACACAATAATAATCAATAGAATAACAAGGCCAATTGCATCACTATATCACAATTCATCACTAGTTCATCGCTTAAGATAAGAGACTTAGGTAATATTCACAACATGTTTCATAACCTAGATCAACTACTCAAGAACTAGAATGGTAGGCCTATAATTCATGTTAATATATTCATAATTGATAAAATAACATCATAGAATATTAATTCAATCAATAACCAAGTCAATTGAACAAACATTACACAATTCATATTAAGATCATAACCTAGGGTTAAGAGGAATGGGTCATCTTCTACAATTTAGACCAACACCTCAATAAGTAGTGTAATATAGTCATAATTCATCATAGTTTATTCAATAATATCTAGAGAATTCATAAATCAATCAGTTTAGAAGACTAATTTCGAGATTATAAGAAACCCACATGAAAATTTAACTTTTGAAACAAATTGAATGGACCCTTTGGGGAAAGAAGTCCCAAAGGTGAAAGGAATCTCATACCTTAATGTTTGATAAATATTGATGGAGGAATTTTCCCCTTTACAGCCCTTAAACCCTACCATAGCTTGGTTTTCAATGGAGTTCTTCAACAAGAGAGAGAAAGAAGAGAGAAGGAAGATAGTTTTTGGTTTGTGAGTTGTGAGAGCTTAACTTAGTCTAATTAGCTTAGGCACTTTATATAGGTAGCTAATTAACTTAGTTAGACCTCACTTAACCCCTAATTAACTTCCTAACTAATCTAACTAATTAATTAACTTAAGTGAAAACGTGCAACAAAATAGACCCCTCACAGACGAGACCCCGATCAACGGTTCGTCTGTCACACGACTGCCACAGGACCCTCCGTGCTGTTGGTCCTTCGTTTTGGTCAGAGACTGGTGCAAAACAAGTCTTGGGGAAAATTTCTAAGTGTTCATCGATGAGTCAATCGACGCCCCCGTCGATTGACACATGGAACGTCGACTACAAATCGTGGTCACACTGCCTTGGGCAGTTCTTTGACCCCAAACACAAGTGTCCTCCTCAAGGCTCTTTTGTAGGTTCTTGGGGAGTCATGCTTGGACGTTTAGACTATGAATTAACCCTAATACATGTTATACACCCTTCCACCAATTTTTATCATTTTCCGACTCCGAAAAGCTAGTAGACTAAGGCATGCTAGTACCTCATTTAACTACTTTCCAAACGTCATTGCCGTTCTTTAACGTTTTGGTTTCTAAACCTCCTAAATGACTTATATAGATTAAAATAGACCTTAAAACAGTGTCTAAACCCTTTCACACTTATTTTAGGCCTTAGAACACATCTTAGATTTTCGAAGTGTTACTGGATCCTCTCCCGTCTTACACCCATCAAAAGTCAACAGGAATCATCCTCACAAAGTCTCTCAACCTAGAGGTCATGGTACTCTTTAGAGAATTCATCCTAGTCCCTAAATCTCAATTTTCTTAAGTCGGCATGACTCAGGCTAGGGTAAGAAGATCTCTTCTAACTTTCTCTTTACTCATGTCCGGGGGAACCACTCGGACCCTATTCCCTTGATTATCTAAAGGGACTTGTTCACCTTGAGGGACTTGAACACCTTGGGAAGCTTTTCCACCTTAGATAGGAACACCCTCATTCACCACTTCCTCATCAACTCTTCTTGCAGGCAACCCTCTTGTATTCATATCCTATAAACACAATAAAAGAGACTAGGAAAAGACACTTATAAAATCAACTTTATGGAACGACATAAGAGTAATGAAGAAAGTTAAAATTCTTTTGTCCTATAGCCTATTTCTCATAGATGTGTCGCGACTTACCACCGATGAACAAGACTCTACTAGACGTGGCTTTTATGAGACTTTGAATCCTAAAGACATCATAAACTTATGCTCTGATACGAAGTTTGTAACAACCCAAGGGTATACCCTAGAAGTTACACGGCGTACTCAACCTCTCGGAGATCTTATACAAGCCCTTATACATCATTCATCGCCTATATATATATATATATATATATATATATATATATATATGAAAACTAGTGCGGAATTAAACCTTTTCACAACAATAGCCCAAATCATTATAGAATATAAGAAATCTAAGTTTCATTATAGGCATATTAGACACATATAATATCATAGGGTCACAACCCTACATCAATTTTAAAGGAAACTATAGTCTATTAAAAAGTCTTTGACAAGGAAACTAAACATAGCGATGTCCTCGAACATATGAGGACATACCGATCTTGAGAGAATGCAATTCCCAAGCTTCAATTTCTAAGAGAGTACTCACTTGACACATCAACTTGTAGAAATAACAAATATATGGAATAATCACATTGAATGCACTAAGTATGGTGAATATTAAAGAAAACCATGCAAAAAGGAACATTTACTTCAAGATATGTTGTCATGCTAGTTTGGTAGAAATCTTCTGTAACACTCTGAAAGTCTATGATGTGTTCTAGAGCCTAACAGAGGTGTAATAAGGTTTAGAAACTGTTTTAAGGTCATAAATAATGAATATAATTCATTTAGGAAGTTTAGAAATAAAAACGTCATAGAACGTCCATCACGTCCGAAAACTAGTTCAATAAGGTGCTAATGTGCTTTAGCCTATTTGACTAAGTTTTAAGAGTCGGAAATTGATGAATTTTTGTGAAAGGGTTTATAACATGTATTAAAGTTAGTTCATAATTGAAACGTCCTGGTACGACTCCCCAAGGACCAACTAAAGGCCCTTTGACTTTCCATAAAGAAAGATTCACCTTCCAGATTGACTCCCCTATGAGGGATACTCACCCTATGAATTCTCATGAAAGGAGGATCCAATTGCCAAGTGGCCTATAGAGATTTAATACCTATCTCCTAGTTCCTTAAACTATGTTGTCCCCATAGGATGACTAGCTACTGGATCCACCTAGGAAGCTATGTTTATGTTTGGTTCTACTTTTGCCGGTAGACCACCTTCCATCGGTCAAAGGTTGTACAACACCGGATTCCACACTTAGCTCTTTTGGTCTATGTCGGTTAAGGCATGTTTTCCCTATACTACAATAAAGTAATTAAGTACAAATAAACTAGGGTGACTTAAGAGGTTTGACTTAGCCTAGGTATGGGACTCTACCTATGCCTTGCGCTAGTTTGCCTTGAGGAAAGCCTTAGGAGGTTTTCTGATGTATGTATATGCTTATAAATGTAAATGATGATAATGTGATGATCTTAAATGTAAATGACAATATGTGATGTTGGTTACTCTAATGAACATGTATTTGGTCTCTATTGCTAAAGTATGATATTATGTACTCCTAATGATATGTTATGTGGAGTTTGAATTTGGTTATGGTTCTTGCTAGGTTTACTTAACTTAGTAAGCTTATTGGGATTTGCTTAGTTATTGCACAAGTGGACTTAATGAGGGTCATGGGTATGGTTTTGCTTTGGTATAATGAGATGAACTCTTATTCATGCTTGTCATGTTATGAATTGATGATAGGGTTGTATTTGATTATGGGTTCAAGTATGTAGATATGCATGTGACTTGATTTGACTTCAGGTGGGTTGGTCTTGTATAGTACGTGGTATTGACTTGATTAATATGCATTAATGACTTGTATTGGTTCTTGAATGTGCATAAGGCTTTCCAAATGTAAAATAGCATGTTTTAATGAAATGTCCCTTTTTAGCATTATTTGACATTATATGTGCATATGGTCTCATACTTAGTACATGTGATGTGCTAACCCCATTTTCTCCCTTTTCCCAACATTTTAGGTTCTGATCATTGAAGGTCTTTCAGAAGACTTGGAACTTCTCAATCATCCAAGTTGGGTAGGTCATCACCTTCCGAGGGAAATGCCAATATCAAGCTTATGAAGTTGTTTTAGTTTTAAGACTCCTATGTTCTTTCTTTTCATTTGAGTATGAATTGTATAGCCTATATGTGGACTTGTTACGTTGATGTATGGGATATTCCCAATTGATACACTCTTGTTTTAGATGGTTATGAGATGAGACACTCTTTTAAGACTATGTTAAATATCTTATATATCTATGAGCAATAAAAGTAGAAGACTGTGTAATATTCTTATACGAAGGGTCTATGTATACTCGATATGAATATATATTATGTGTATGCGAAAGGTATACGTAAACATCATGATAGATATAGAAAAGTTTTAAATTTTACGCATTTTTAACCTATGAATGTAATGATGTAAACTTAGAGGTTAGTCATAGTCCTCTCTGAGGACGTCGCCGCCGATTATGTCTAGGGGGTGCTCCCCGGATATGACATCTTCATCATAAGAGTTTAATAAACATATTACATGTCAATAACCAGATATAAAAGATATTACATATTTAACAAGTAACCTTTTCATCACTTTAGACTCTTTAGCTAAAGTTACTCTAAGACTCACTTGAGTAAGACATGAAGAGATCGCCCACACACACTCATCAAGCACACCTAAGTGGTCCTCAAAGATACGTTAGATAAGATTATTTCAATTTAACATTCTTTACTAGTAGAATCTTATTCATGAGATTCAGTTAAGAAGACAAGTAATCAATTAGAGGATTCCCGTAATGGTCTTTGAAGACCTAGGGAAATCATCCTAGAACCTTCAAGGGCTACTTATTCCATGTGTAGATAGCGTCCCATTCCACTACCTACATGTTGTAGAACCTATCCAATACTAGTGTGTACATCCCACATGATGAGAATAGGCATTGACCAACATATACCTAACTAGATTTGTATGGAATTCGATGTCATAAGACCCCACACCATGGAAGGTGTTCCACTTGCCAAAGGTTGAACTAGTAATCATCACATGCTGGCACATACTTACGGAATATCAAGGGCTTCCTTGTACTCTAGTCTCATCTAAAGTAGAGCTACTACCACAAACATATTCACTTGGTGCTTTGCCTTTGTTCTCAAAGAGTATATCATTCACTAGGTGTATTAGAGAATGTACTATCACTAAGTCCTACCAACACATAATACTTTTGTTACCAAGGATGGGTCCACAAGGGTTTCCATCCAAGGTCTATTAGGATAGCTCTCATGACTTTCCTAAAGATGGTTTCGTTTCATTCCGGCCAACCTGTAAGGACCCCAAAATGAATAGGTCCAAATAGAGCTTAAAATGTGTTTCCATATTCTTATAAGGTCCTAAAATTGTCAATTATGATGTTAAGAGTCAGTATATAGAGTTAGAGAGAGTTTGGAGGTGAAACGTCCAAGAACGTCCGTTGACGTTTGAAAGTTAACCTTGGGACGTGCTAGCGTGCTTTAGTATGTTTCATGAAGTTTTAAGTTGAGTTTGGGTTTCAAATTGATAGGGATGGTTCCTAACACCTACAAAGAAGTATTTTGAGTGGAAACATCCGGGCAAAACTCCGCAAGGACCCACCTAAGGGTCCTTGAAGAGGGACAAAACTTGGGAGATAAACTGTCAAAACAGTTCCAACCAACAAGGGGCACCAACGGATCGTAGCTCCATCGACGCCCCGTTGATGAGGAACGTTGGTTGAGACATAGTATCTTCAGCTTAAGCCCTAAAGGAGGAGGCTCTGACTAGAACGATGACTTGTCAGGACGGCCCGTCGTCTGGTCGACGCCCAGTAGGTTGCATCCGTCGATGCAACTTGCAATTTTCTCACACCTCACTATAAAGTGGAGGGGTGAATTGGGAAATTTATCCCATGTCCAAATAAATGCATGGAGGTGAAACTAGGTGCTTTTAGGTATTTTAGGAGTATTTAATCAATAAAAGACCCCCTTAGACTCTAGACTCCAAATCAAAAGCTCTCTCACAACTTAAAACTCTCAAGAACACCATTAGAAGAAGAATTGGGGGAAGCAGCTTACGACGATTTCTTGAAGGGTTCAATCTAGGATTAAGGCTCTAATCTAAGGTATGTGAAGCTTATTCATTCGTGGATTCTTCCATCCATGAATCCCTCTAGTTTCCCTTAGATTGTGAATCAAAAAAAAAACAATCTAACGAGTGTTGTGATTGCATTGTGGGTAAGGCTTAATTGTGATCCCAAACTAGTGGGTAGCATTCAATTATGTTTATATGATGATTATGCACTGTTTTCGTGGTGAATTCACAGTGAATTGTGGTAATTGAACTTGTAACGTCTCTCAAAATAAACTAGGTGAAACTAGAGCCTAACATGGGTGTCATGATATTTAAAAGTCATAAAATTGTTAATAATAGTGTTCTTAGGCAATATTTAAAGTTTTGAAGTGTTTGAAATTCAAACGTCCAAGAATGTCCAAGACGTTTGGAAACTAGTCGAAGTTGTTCTAGTGTGTCGTAGTGTTTTGTAGTGATGTTTTAGGTGATGGTTTTAGGGAGAAATTGTGTATAGATGGTTCCTACGCATATCCTGACATGCCAAGGGTTTAAACGTCCAAGAATGACCCCCTGGGACAGCCAAAGGGTCCCCAAAGAGGACCCAAACATGACACAGCCAAGCTGCCGCGCCAGCGAGAATATAGTGGTGGCTAAATATGTATTATAATATATAAAGTACGCCATGTTACTTCTTGGGGGGTTCAAATTGATAGGGATGGTTCCTAACACCTACAAAGAAGTATTTTGAGTGGAAACATCCGGGCTAGACTCCGCAAGGATTCGCCTAAGGGTCCTTGAAGAGGGACCGAACTTGGGAGATAAACTGTCAAAACAGTTCCAACCAACAAGGGGCACCAACGGATCATAGCTCCATCGACGCCCCATTGATGAGGAACGTTGGTTGAGACATAGTATCTTCAGCTTAATACCTAAAGAAGGAGGCTCTGACCAGAACGACGACTTGTCAGGATGGCCCGTCGTCTGGTCGACGCCCAGTAGGTTGCATCCGTCGATGCAACTTGCAATTTTCTCTCACCTCACTGTAAAGTGGATGGGTGAATTGGAAAATTTATCCCACGTCCAAATACATGCATGGCGGTGAAACTAGGAGCTTTTAGGTATTTTCGGAGTATTTAATCAATAAAAGACCCCCTTAGACTCTAGACTCCAAATCAAAACCTCTCTCACAACATAGAACTCTCAAGAACACCATTAGAAGAAGAATTGGTTGAAGCAGCTTAGGACGATTTCTTGAAGGGTTTAAGCTAGGATTAAGGATCTAATCTAAGGTATATGAAGGTTATTCATTCGTGGATTCTTCCATCCATGAATCCCCCTAGTTTCCCTTAGATTGTGAATCAAAAAAACCCCAATCTAACGAGTGTTGTGATTGCATTGTGGGTAAGGCTTAATTGTGATCCCAAACTAGTGGGTAGCATTCAATTATGTTTATATGATGATTATGCACTGTTTTCATGGTGAATTCACAGTGAATTATGGTAATTGAACTTGTAACGTCTCTCAAAATGAACTAGGTGAAACTAGAGCCTAACATGGGTGTCATGATATTTAAAAGTCATAAAATTGTTAATAATAGTGTTCTTAGGCAATATTTAAAGTTTTGAAGTGTTTGAAATTCAAACGTCAAAGAATTTCCAAGACGTTCAGAAACTAGTCGAAGTTTTTCTAGTGTGTCGTAGTGTTGTGTAGTGATGTTTTAGGTGATGGTTTTAGGGAAAAATTGTGTATCGATGGTTCCTACGCATATCCTGACATGCCAAGGGTATAAACATCCGAGAACAACCTCTCGGGTCAGCCAAAGGGTCCCCAAAGAGGACCCAAACATGACACAGCCAAGCTGCCGCGCCAGCCAGAATATAGTGGTGTCTAAATATATATTATAATATATAAATTATGTCATGTTACTTCTTGGGGGGTGCTACCCGGTCGTTAAAAACGTTCATAGCACATCGTATCCTAGAATATCACTTCCATTATATATATTAAATATTATAATACATATTTAGACTATAAGTCTGTTTGCCATCTTAGACTGAACATCATTAGAGTACATTAGGGACCCGACCCTTATAACATAAAAGATTAACAAAACTATTACATAACTTTACATAAACATAATGTAGGGATTCCTTGAAACATAAGGATCCCTTTCCTTGAGCTTGGGAAACACATATCAAGCTTCTCACCATAGAGACATCCTTTAAGCATCCATAACCTACGCTTTGTGTAAAAAGTAAAGAAGAATGGTGTTAGTACAAGAATGCACTAAGTATGACAAACATTCAAAAACATGCATTTAAAGGGGACCTTTTACTTTGAAAACATGCATCATGTCTTTTGTGAAAGCTTCTTAAAACTTCACACAATAATCATATTGTCATTCACCTACTTATTTTAGGCATATATAATAGTCACAACATCACATAAAACCATTCATTGCATTTAAGGCATAGTAGTCACCACTTTACAGTAAGCTCATTTCACTTATAGTGAGCTTATTTCATTTTAAAGTGAACCCCTTCGTTTTACTTTAAATTCTTATTTTCCAAAGTAACCCTCTAGTGATGATTATTGTAATGTATAGACAATGTCCCATAACACTATCAACACTCAAGCACCACCTTAAGGCCACTAGGAAATCATGCATACAACCTTCATTAATCCAACGCATGCATTCATAGAACTATTTCATATAATAAGATACATAACTCACATTTGACCCAACATACTTTAGGAACCACATTGAAGGACCCAGTACAATACCAAATACAATTAAAGACATCTAACATGATCATAGCAAGGCAATAGTCACATCAACATACTTGGACTTCTCTTCACAAAGACATCATAGAACTCTACTCACAATCCCATTCTAAGCCTATTTTTGCAATGTACATGTGAAGTCCCATAACCTCACACATACTAAGTAAACCTACAAAGACTACAAGCCTTAACATGCACTTCATACATCAACAAGAGAAGTATAGACAACATTCTTCATGTCAAGCAAGACCTTCATCATATAGTCATTAAGACCAACATTATGTATATAAAGGTAAGACCACATCATATAGAATCATACTATGCATATTATCACAACAAGTAGAAAACCCTACAATGTCATGCATAAGGAACATAAGCATATACATATACATTAGAACACCATCCTAGAACTCCCTTGAAGAGCTACTTGTGCAATGCATAGGTAATGTCCCATACCCTCACCTATACTAAGAAACTTCACTTAGGTTATCCTAGTTAGGGTCCTTACTTTACTTCCATTGTCCATTTTACTTTAGGGAAACTATAGCATTAACCAAAACTAAGACCATAAGTGCTAAACATTGAATTAGGTGTTGTAGAGCCTTACACAAAAAGAAGGTGCTCTACATACCCAAGGTAGAACATTAACATCATGCTAGCATATTAGGTGATATCACTTACTAGATCTTACGGGGCAAGCATAGTTTATGGAACTTGGTGGTATATATGGAAACTCTCTTTATGCCTATTGAGACATTATAGTTATCCACCTCGTGAGGACAATGGTGAACAAGCCTTTCCACATTGCGAAGGGGCACCCCTCATCTAAGTTCACTCGGTGATAAGATAAGTTCCCTTTATGAAAAGCCTTTATTAACATTACTTTATAAAATAAGGCTTTAGGAGATTGAATCCTTATTTGCTTAGATCATAGGTCATAGATGAGAGTTCATCAACCTAAATCACATGAGAAGTCCTTTCACATGGACATAGCATATGTAAAGCACCATCTAGTTTAGGGTACCCTTAAGAACACCTTTCAAGAGCCCCTCTATTTACTAGATAATCATACATGTGTGTGTGTACATACATGTGACCAAACCTTTCACATAAAACCTTTATACCACACATATTCATACTTTACTTTATTTATGCATAAGGGTATATGTGTAAATACATGATCAATACTTTCATATAAACACATTTAGACACTATACATATTCATACTTCATCATATCACATAAGACATGTTCATATCTTAATCATGCATTCATATTCATAAACATATAAAACCAAACCTAGGAACTATCCTATCAAGGAACATATGTGCAATTCATAGACAAGGTCCCATACCCTTGCCCATACTACTACACCTATCAAGTCATCCTAGTTAAGGGACACATAATCATACTTCATTAACATATACTTTACATGCATAGTAGTAGACACAAGTGCATATGAGAATACCCTTTCAATAGACACCATGAACCTATACTACTTGTAAGCATACATGAAGTGTAAGTGTGTGTACATTTGTAAACATGATCACCTAATGGATATTAACAACACATTGACGCAGCCACCCTCTTAGGACCACAATGCACATTCAAGAATAGACCACACATCACTATTTAGCATAGGAGACAAGCTAACTTCACATTACACTTAAGACTCTTAACATTAGCTAATAACACATTCACATAGGGTCACATAGGTAGGGGTTTATTTATCATCAATACTTCATCAATGGCAGCGCCTAAAAATAACCCTAACATAGTTATTCACATGCTTATACATTAACAACACAACCTAGATCACAACTAGAATAGAAGACTAGGCATGCTTCACATTTGGTGATCATCATCACCAAACGTTCATTGTACAATTACCTTCAAGGCCACGATCACATCACATATATATTGTCAATAAAGTAAACACCACCACCATAAGTGGACCATACCACACAATGCCATACAAGGCCAATTATCTAGAAATCGATAGAGAAATAGTTAGGTAAGCAATATTACCAAAACTCCCTTGTTTTGACATCAACGATCACTACTCATAGTTCATCAATAATTCATATATAGGGCAGTAGCTAAAAGTAAAATAACATAATAAAAATCATAATTCAACCATCATAGGATCAATATCACATTATGCACACTACATCATAAATTCTATAGAAAGAAGAAGAATATAGATCAACTCACAAAATCCTCAAGCCTTGATCCACATTGGAACAACTATACATAATTCAACATTAATATACATAATTGGCAGTAGATATAAGCAATTCAACATGCTAGGATAATAATTAAATCAACATAAAGTCAAGATCACAATGCCCATAATATAGGCTAATTTGAGAATTGAAGGGGACATGCGTTCATCATACAATTGTGTTGAAATTCACTTTAATATCAATACATGAACATGAATTCGTCATAAGAAAGCTTTTGAAAACGTTTTGATAAAGAACCCATGGCTTTGGAGATTTGATCATTAATTCTCATTGAAAAACTTTGAAGGAACTCTTTAGATGAGAGGTTATCTAAATATAAAGGATCACAATACCTTTATACATGAGAATCCCACAATAAATTGAAGAAGAAACCATGAAAATCCAACCTCTAGCTTGAACTTGAGTTTACCCTCTAATGGAGGTTTGAGAGAATTTTGGAAGAGAAAAGAGATTTGGGATTTTGATTTCTTAATGGGTTTTGGGGTTTTTGACTTGGGAAAATACCTTAAACTATTTATATTAAATGTATAAACGCTTTAAAATCAATCCCAATTACTAGATAACCCAATGGAATTTATTTAGAAAACCAAACTTGGCCAGCCCGCCCAGGGACTACGGCCACCTTCACGGTCCGTGAAGGTGGTTCAGGACCCTTATCACGGTCCGTGGTCCTTGGGGCAATGTCTACCTTGCCTTTACAAACCCCCAAGTGGCTAAGGAAGTTCTACTACATACTTAACGGACCGTGGTCCACTCCACTGGCCGTGAAGTCGTCCGTGAACACTAAGGCAGTAAGCTGCCAACTTGGGACAGCTTTTGCCCACAAGTTGGGTCCTCCTCAAGAACCCTTTGATTGGTCCTTGGAGAGTTTTGCCCGGATTTTTCCAACGTAAATACACTAATATACATGTCAAGGACCTTTAATACCCCTTTGAGCATCAGAAAACACACGCAACACATCAATACATGCTAGGCACACTCAAGTACGTCCAAGGGCTAAGTTTTGAACTTCTTGGATGTTCTTGGATGTTTGACTTCGAAAAGACTTCAAATCAATCATACATACTTCAAAACACTTACTTAAGATGTTAAAAAACCTAGTAGGCACATGTGAGGCTCTAGACAACTTAATTCATTATGGGGGTCTTACATTTTCATCCTTGAATCTCTTTTCTTCAAGAAGTCAATTCCAATGAATTTTCAAAGATGATCAAAAACATGAATTCTCCATTTTTGTGATCTAGCCATGGGTTCTTGCATAAAACGTTTTGAATCATTGTATCATGATTGATTGATGTTAATTTTATGTTTTTAACCTAAAAATTCTATGAACCCATTCAAACCATCCAATCCTAGTTTTCACTTATTATGGGTGAAGTGACCATCTCTCTATACTATTGAATTATTATGTAGTTTTAGTAGAGCTATTGAATTGTGATACAATAATGTTAGAATTGTTAGTATGATGCACAAAATTCATATATCTATGTTGAATTATCTTTGATTCCTTGTCTATTGTAATATTGAATTGAATTAATGATCATGGCCATGAGTAAGGGCCTTTGGGTATTGTGTTGGATTATTTAGCTATGGATTGAAGTGGTGAGAGTTGATTGGTGGTACGCTACCCTAATTCTCTTTTATTATGTGATTTAGGTCTTGAATTATGTTGTGATTTGTATGGTCCATTTATTGTGGCGCTGTTATGTGTTTTACTTGTAAATGATGTGGCCTCATCGGCGTTACTTTATGCACTATGATGATCATAGCCTTGTAGGCATTACTTGATATATTATGATGATTTGTGTAGTTGATTTATGTGAAGTATGATCATATCTATCTACTTGTGAGTAAGGTGAAAGTATGTGTTATTTTACTGACATTAGGTGATCATGTTAGACTATGACTAAATCCTTATGTGTGTATTGTTAGGATTGATGCATGATTCTTCCTATTTCATTATATGATTATTATGATGGTTATATTGATACATGTAGAGTAGTGTATAGGGTGACCTATAGTTAACTTGGTTGTCTCTAGGTTCTCTATAATAGCATGCTATATGTATGGTATGGTGAAGTTTGTATGTCTTATTTTTGTAGACATGTCTCCCTTACTTGATACATGTATAATGTGAATATGATATGTTGACTTAGTATGCTAAAGCTCCTTAGTATTGAATGTGTGATTGACATATGATCTTGAACATAGCTAAGAAGGTCCTTTATGTGGAACCTTCATCCTAGATGTAAGGTTATGATATCCTTGAAGTTGAAAGTCGTAATGGTATCCTTTTTGTGTGAATGGTGGACTTAAGGTTGATTGGCTGGAATAACATGAAATAATCATTAGGGAAGTAATTGAGGTATCCTCATAGCCATTGTAGGTAGCCTTAGTGGACCCTCTTTGGTAAGGTGAAATGTGATTGGGTTATGAACTAGATATGAAACCTCTTCATGTGGTCCTTTTGTAACACTTCGAAAAGCTAAGGTGTTTTCTAGAGCCTAACATATGTGTCAAAAGGTTTAGACATTGTTTTAAGGTCTATTTTAATTTATATAAGCCAGTTATGAGGTTTAGAAACCAAAACGTTAATGAACGTCCATGACGTCCAGAAAATAGTTCAATGAGGTACTAGCGTGCCTTAGTCTATTTGACTAGATTTTAGAAGACGGAAATTCATGCTATTTGGTGGAAGGTGTCTAACTTGTGTTAGGGTTGATTCATACTCGAAACGTCTGGGTACGACTCCCTAAGTACCAACCAAGGGCCCTTGAGGGGAACCCTTTCGTTTTGGGGTCAAAAGCATTGTCTCGGCAGTGTGCAACCATGAAGGGAAACGACGGGCCGTGTGTGGATCGACCGGGCATCGATGCCATCCGTCGACCAACACTTAGCCATTTTGGCTAACGGACCATTTGGAACAGTCTCTTAACATACCTATGGATGTGCAGCACGGAAGGGGGCAGGGGCCGTCGACTCACAGTCGGATCGTTGGTCGACGTCTCGTCTGTGAGGGCATGAATTTGATGCACGTTTTTAATTAGTTCCAATTAATTAATTAAGGGGTTAGGTCGTTAGTTAGGGGTTAATGAAAGTCTAATTAAGTTAATTAACACCCCATATAAAGACCCCAACCCCATTAGACTAACCTAAGCTCTCATAACTCACAAACCCAAAACTCTCTTCCTGCTCTCTTCTTTCTCTCTCTAGTTGAAGAAGTCAATTGAAGACCAAGTTAGGGGAGGGTTTAAGGTCTGTAAAAGGATGAATTCCTCCATCAATCTTCATCAAACATTAAGGTATGGGATATAATTCACCTTTGGGACTCCTTTCCCCAAAGGGTTCCTTCAAAGTGATTTCAAAAGTTGAGTTTTCATGAGGGTCTTTCCTAATATCGAAATTGATCTTGTGAATTACCTTGTTTATGATTTATTTTGGATATTATGGATAGACTAACATGTATTATAACTTAATTTTTCTATTTCTTGATGGTTTGGTCTAAATTGTAGAAGATGACCCATTCCCCTTAACCCTAGGTTATGATCTTAATATGAATTGTGTAATGTTTGTTAAATTGACTTTGTTATTGATTGCATTACTATTATATGATGTTATTGTATAGAATATTAATAGGTTAAGATGAATTATAGTCCTATCATTCTATTTCTTGAGTACTTGATCTAGATTATGAAACATGTTGTGAATATGACCTAAGTCTCTTATCTTAAGCTATGAACTAGTGATGACTTGTGATATAGTGATGCAATTGGCCTTGTTATTGTATTGGTTATTGTTGTGTGATGATATTACTCCCCTATTGGGTTGAGTTTAGGGTTGATGGTAAGAACTTGAAGATGAATTATGAAGGAGACTTGGTAAGTCTTGTGATCCCTGTTCTTTACTTCAATTGTGGTTACTTGAGATTAAGTGATGATGTTGCAGTGAAGTATATATTTTATTAGGATTGATAGGGTTGGTATTATGTCAATTGAAATGTGTTGATTATGGTTGTGAGGTCGACTAAGATGAAAATGTTATAAGGATGGTAATGACTACCAATGTGCCTTATTATGAATGATGATTAAATATGCTAACCTCACTTGTATGAATTGTAATGAAAGGACTATACTCATGCAATTCTTATTGAGCTATGATGATGATGATTATACAAGGTATAGACCCTATGACCTAAACTAAGCTATAATTGTTAATAAAGTCTTAAAGATATTTCAAAAAGGGACTCTAGCTTAGCACCGAGTGAACTAGAGTGAGGAGTGTCCCTTCCCACATAGGGAAGGTAGGATCACCAATGTATTATTGAGATTGAAGACTATAATGCATGTAGCATAAAGAGGGTCCTAATTATATCTCCTAGTTGAACTATGTTGCCCCCATAGGAATAGTAGCTAGTGGATCCACGTAGTTGCTACGTTCATGTTTTTGGTACTATCTTGGCAAGTAGTCCACCTTCTTTTGGTGTAGGGTTCCATGAAACCAGATTCTAAATTATATCATGCGGTTTATGTCGGTTAAGGCAAGATGTTTCCAAAAGGTAAAATGAAATTATGAATGAACTCTAATTAGGATGACCTAAGGGGTTTAGCTTAGTCTAGGTAGGGGTATGGTACTTTACCTAAACATTGCACTAGTTAGACTTGAGGGAAGTCTTAGGAGGGTGTTCATATATATGTATATGTTAATGAATGCAAATAATAATAATATGATGATCTTACATGTAAATGACATTATGTGATGTTGGTTGCTTTTATGAACAATGTATTTAGTCTCTATGGTTAAAGTATTATGATATGTATTATCAAATGATGTACTATGTAAAGTTGGATATTAGTCATGGTTCTTGTTGAGTTACTTGATTGAGTAAGGTTATGGGGATTTGCTTGGTCATTGCACTTGTTGACTTAATGAGGGATCGTGGATGATTGTCTTGCTTTATTATTATTAGGATGAACTCTTATTCATGCTTGTGATGTTATTATTTGATTATAGGGTTGTATTTGGTTTGGTTGCAAGTATGATGAAATGTATGTTACTTGCTTTGACTGAATATGCTTTAATAATTTGTATGGTTATCTAGAATATGCATAAGGCTTTCAAAAGGTAAAATAGCATGTCTTAATGAAATGTCCCATTTTAGCATGATTTGATCTTATATGTGCATATGGTCTCATACTTAGTACAAGTGGTGTACTTACCCCATTTTTTCCCTTTTCCCCAACATTTTAGGTTCCGATTGTTGAAGGCTCTTTGAGATGACTTGAAGAAGACTTGGAATTTCTGAATCATCCAAGTTGGTAGGTTCTCACTTTCCGAGGGCGATTCCAATATCGAGCTTATGAAGTTGTTTCAGTTTAAAGACTCTTATGTTCTTTCTCTTTACATTTGAGTACGGATTGTATAGCCTATATGTGGATCTTTTACATTGATATATGGGCTATGCCCAAATTGCTATAATCTTGTTAGATGGTTATGAGATGAGACACTCTTTAAAGACTATGTTCTATCTTATATATACTTATGTGCAATAAAAGTAGAAGACTATGTAATCTTCCTATACGAAGGGTCTATGTATACTCGATACAAATATTATTTGTATGTAGAGGTCTATGTAAACCTCAATGTAGAAGTAATGAAAAGTTTTAAATTTTCCGCATTTTTAACGTATGACTGTAATGATGTATGCTAAGAGGCTAGTCTTAGTCCTCAAAGAGGACGACGACACCGGTTACGTCTAGGGGGTGCTCCTCGGATGTGATAAACTTGGTACAGAGCATGAGGTTGAATATTTTTTATGTCCATATCTCTCTCAACCACGTCTATGTAGATTCGTACTCATAATTGTCAAGCTCACCACACTTATAAATAGGAATCTATGTGATGCTTAGGAAACTGTCTCTTTCTTGGAAATCCAATATCGTTCCTCTACAGTATACTTATTGTGTGCTTTTACCTAAACCTTGTATATTGGTTATAGGCAATGAATAGTTGAAGGAATGCGGAATGAAGACTTGAAGAATAGATTTCAATGATGGAGTTCCTCAACGTAGTGATCAAGTCCCTCCTCTTGAAGAAGAAGTGAATTATGACCAAACTTCGGATAATCCTCCCCCTTTGATGGATGGTGACATAAGGTCTGCCCTTTTACAAATGGTCCAAGCTATTACTTCACAATCCCAAGCCTTCAGTACTCAAGTTCAAGCCATGACGGCCCAAATTAACCGGGAGGTTGTACCCTGAACAAACCAACATATTGGCACCACGGCATCCTTTTTGAGGGATTTCACGAGGATGAATCCTCCTACTTTCTATGGGTCCAAGGTTGAAGAAGATCCCCAAGAGTTCATTGATTAAGTCTACAAGATCCTTTATGCTATGGGATTGACTACTAGTTAGAAGGCCGAGTTAGCAACTTACCAACTCAAAGATGTGGTTCAAACTTGGTACGTCCAATGGAGGGAAAATAGGCCTCTAAGGGGTGGACCGGTGACTTGAAAGATCTTCAAGAAAGCTTTTCTTGATCGGTTTATTCCTATGGAGAAGAGGGAAGCCACGGTGGTAGAGTTCATCAGCCTTCGTGAAGGAGGTATGAATGTGCTTGAATACTCCTTAAAATTCACTAAAACGTCAAAATATGCTCCTTCTATGGTTTTCAATCCTAGGGATTAAATGAGCCATTTTGTGATGGGGATGTCGGAAGACTTGCAAGAGGAATGTCATTCGGCTATGCTACATGAAAATATGAACATTTCTCATCTCATGGTTCATTCTAAACAAGTGGAAGAGGCAAGCGCTAAAAGAAAGAGTAGAGATGCCAAGAGGGAAAAATCTTTTGATGGTGGTTCTTCAAAGGGTAGGCTTGATATTTAAAACAACCCTAAGTTCAAGAAAAGCTTTTATAGTCAAGTTCCTACCAAGTTCCTTAAGGCTAGGGATGATAGGGTGTCTAACCCTAAGTCTCAAAAGGGAGGGAGCACTATTCACCAACTAAGCAGCCAACTTGTGAAAAGTGTAGTAAGAAACATTATGGTGATTGCCTTAAGGGAACGGATAATTGTTTTGGTTGTGGTTAAAGTGGGAACAAGGTTAAGGATTGCCCTAATGTGAAGGGTCAAGATAATGGTGGTGGTCAAGCTCAAGCAAGTGGTTCCAATGATGCTTCTAAGAAGAACCGCTTCTATGCTCTCCGCTCTAGGGGTGAGCAAGAGACTTCCCCCGATGTGGTGACCGGTATGTTGAAAGTATTTTCTATTTATGTATATGTTTTACTTTATCCCGGTGCTACCTTGTCTTTTGTTACCCCTCTTGTAGCCAAAATGTTTTACATTTTACCCAATAACTTTCATCAACCTTTTATAGTGTCTACCCCGGTGGGTGAGTCGGTTGTTGAAAAAAGGGTGTATAGAAATTGTCCTATAATATTGCCCAATATAGGTTCTTATGTTGAACTAGTAGAAATTGATATGCTTGATTGTGATATCATTTTGGGTATAGATTGGTTACATGCTTGCTTTGCCTCTATTGATTGTAGAATGAGGGTGGTGAAGTTTAACATTCCAAATGAGCCCGTTTTTCGAGAATGGAAGGGGGGAAATTCTATTCCTAGAGATCATATCATCTCTTGTATAAAAACATGCAAAATGATCTCTAAAGGTTGTTTATATCATATAGTAAGAGTCCAATATTTAGACTCCAAAATTCCTCCCATTGAGTCGGTCCGCGTAGTGAGTGAATTTCCGAAGGTCTTTCCTAATGATCTTCCCGGTATTCCTTCTGAATGGGAAATTGATTTTGGTTTTGATTTGCTTCCGGATACAAATCCCATTTCAATTCCTCCTTATTGGATGGCTCCGGCCGAACTGAAAGATTTTAAGGATCAACTCAAAGATTTACTAGACAAAGGCTTCATTAGACCTAGTATTTCTCCATGGGGTGATCCGGTTTTGTTTGTGAAGAAGAAGGATGGGTCCCTTAGAATGTCCATTGATTATCGCCAACTCAATAAAGTCACTATTAAGAACAAGTATCCTCTCCCTCGGATTGAAGACTTGTTTGATAAACTCCAAGGGTCAACTACTTTTATAATATTGACTTTAGATTGGGGCATCACCAACTTAGGGTGAGAGGGGATATACAAAAGACGGAATTTCGTACTAGATATGGACACTATGAGTTCTTAGTAATGTCCTTTTGTCTCACTAATGCTCCGGCGGTGTTTATGGATCTAATGAATACGGTGCTTCTATTTACTAGATTCATTGTAATTGTCTTCATTGATGACATCTTGGTATGTTCAAAAAATGAGGGTGAACACATGGGTCATTTGAGAGTGGTGTTACAAGTAATTAAAGAACATCAATTGTTTGCCAGGTATAGCAAATGTGAGTTTCGGTTGAGGTTGGTGGCATTTCTTGGTCATATCATCTCTAGTGAGGGAGTTGAGGTTGATCCAAGGAAAACATAGGTGGTGAAACATTGTCCAAAACCATTGACTTCAACCGACATTAGGAGATTCTTAGGTCTAGCGGGTTATTATTGGAGTTTTGTGGATGTTTTTGCGCCCATTGCATTTCCCTTGACTACATTGACCCAAAAGAGTAGGAAGTTTGAGTGGTCGGAGGCATGTGAGAAAAGCTTCAAAATCTTGAAAGATAGGCTTACTTTTGCTCCGGTGTTGACTTTACTGGAGGGGACAAAGGGCTTCGTTGTGTATTGTGATGCATACCGAGTGGGTTTGCGGTGTGTGCTTATGCAACATGGGAAAGTAATCGCCTATGCTTCTAGACAACTTAAGGTGCATGAGAAGAACTATCCAACTCATGAACTTGAGTTATCTATCATGGTATTTGCCTTGAAAATATGGCGGCATTACTTGTATGGTGTTCATGTTGATGTGTATACCGACGACAAGAGTCTCCAATATGTATTTACTCAAAAGGAGTTAAATCTTTGACAAAGAAGGTGGTTGGAATGGTTGAAACATTACGACATGAGTGTTCTCTATCACCCGACTAGGCCAATATTGTTGCGGATGCTCTAAGTCGTATGACCATGGGTAGTGTGTCTCATAGAGGAATTCAAGAAAGACCTAGTGAAAGATGTTCATAGGTTGGCTAGATTGAGTGTAAGATTGAAAGATTCTCCAAATGGTGGTTTTATGGTCAATCATAACTTCGAGTCATTGTTAGTGGTTGAGTTGAAGTCCAAACAACACCTTCATCAACCATTGATGGAGTTGAAGGAATCGGTTCTTGGTAAGCTTAATGTGTCATTCTCCTTAGTGGGGGATGATGTTTTGAGGTATCAAGGAAGGTTGTGTGTTCCCAATGTAGATGATATGAGGATCCGGATTCTTGAGGAAGCTCATGGGTCCCATTACTCCATTCATCCCGGCTCTACAAAGATGTATCATGACCTTAGGGAAGTGTATTGGTGGGAAGGCTTGAAGAAGTATATAGCGGAGTTTGTAGCAAAGTGTCCAAATTGCCAACAAGTAAAAGCCGAACAACAAAATCCGGGTGGTTTACTTCAAGAAATACAAATTCCTACTTGGAAGTGGGAAGACATCAATATGGATTTTGTGGTAGGTTTTCCTAAGACTCAAAAACAATATGACTCCATATGGGTGGTGGTGGATAGGTTGACAAAGTCCGTTTGTTTTATTCCCGTCAAGTCTACTTATTCGGCGTAGGATTATGCGAAGATATTCATAGATGAGATTGTGTGTCGCCATGGTATTCTGTTATCCATCATATCATATAGGGGTGCACAATTCACATCTAGGTTTTGAAGGTCATTCCAAGAAGGGTTGGGTACTAAGGTGACGTTAAGTACCGCTTTTCATCCCCAAACGGATGGTCAAGCGGCATACTATTCAAACCCTTGAGGATATGCTTAGAGCTTATGTCATCAACTTCAAGGGAAGTTGGGATAAGCACTTGCCTTTGGTGTAGTTTGCTTACAATAATAGTTTTCACTCATCCATATCCATGGATCCTTATGAAGCCTTGTATGGTAGGAGGTGTAGATCTTCTATTGGGTGGTTTGAAGTCGTTCAGTATTCAATTCTTGGTCCCGATCTGATTTATAAGACTTTAGAAAAAGTTCACATCATGAGGAACCAATTGCAAACGGCCTATAGTCGGCAAAGGTTTGTATCTAGGGTAGCTTTGAGGATCACTTAGGTGTGCTTGAAGAGGGTGAATGGGCAGTCTCTTCATGTCTTACTCTAGTTAGTCTTATAATATCTTTAGGTAGAGAGTCTAAAGTGATGAAAAGGTTACTTGTTGAACATGCAATATCTTTATGTGTGATTATTGAATTGTATTATGTTTATTAAACTCTTATGATGAAGGTTTCTACTAAACTAGCATGAAAGCATATCTTTAAGTAAATGTCCCTTCTTGCATGGTTTTGTTGCATGTTCTCCAGAATTAATGCATTAATTGTTCAAATTCCATATGATTTTTAATTCTATATGTGTGGGTGGCAAGTGAGGATTCTCTTAGAAGTTGATGCCTGGGAATAACATTCTCTCAAGATCGGTATGTCCTCCTATGTTCAAGGACATGGCTATGCTTATTTTCCATTTCAACTACTTTGTAATAGACTATAGGTTCATTTCAAATTGGTGTAAGGGTTGTGACCCTATGATATTATATGTGTCTAAGATGGCTATGACGAGACTTAGTTTTCTTATATTCTATAAAGATTTGGACTATTGTTGTGAAAAGGTTTATTTCTATTTATAAATGATTTATTTTAGCATTAGAAGTTAGTTGGTGAAGTTTGGAAGTCAAACGTCAAGGGACGACCAAACGTTCGGAAACTAGCCTTGTGTGTGTGCTAGTGCGTACTTTTATGTTGCATGTATTTTATGTGTTGAATGGAGTCTGACTTGTAAAAAGACTTTAAATAATTAAAATGAAGTATATAGGGTCGAAACGTCCAGGTCCGACCCCCCAAGGATCGCCCTAGAGGTCCCCGAAGGGACCCAACCTTTGGGCAAGGTTTTGCACTTGGGTGAAACACAGAAGCGTCGCGGACTTGATCATGCTTAGACCAAAATCATTGTATGCAATGCGGGCACATCGCGGACTCCCCTGTCTTGAAATTTATTTTGAAAAATCTTGCGGGAGTAGCTCCGCGTCGTGGACTTATTCCACGATGATAATTCCAAAAATTTAAGTGAATTTTGACTTGTCTAAAATAGTCCTTTTAATGTAGGGGTGTTTTGGGTATTTTGATGTCTATTGTATACTGAGTTTAGGTCATTATACACCCATTCCTCAACAACAAACCCCAAACCCTATACTAGAAATCAAAATTTCAAAACTCCCAAAAAGTTGTTCTCTCCCAAAAGCTCTCACAAACTCCATTGAAGCTAGAACTGAAGGTTGAGCTAGGGTTTAAGTCTTTGGACGTTTTCTTCACCAAATCTCGTGGTTTTCTTCATATTGAGGCATGGCTATCATCCTTGAATCTTCTTTCATTCGAACATTGTATTAAGCATGGTTCAAAATTCAAAGTTTTTAATTCCTTGAATTTAAGTATGGGTATTTGAATGAAAATGTTTTAATGATTAAGATTAGTTGCTTTTAGTGTTAAATGATGATTTTAATGTCACAACCCCAATGAAACCATGTTTATGCTTTTTATAAACTTTTAGCTTATGAAATGAGATTAATGAGCATGATTAGAAAATGTTAGAGTTATGTTTTCTGTACGGTTATATTGTGATTTAGCTACTGCCCTAAGGTCTATTTTATGATAAATTATTGGAGAAATTGTGAATAGGTGGTGAAAGCTTTGATGAATCGTAAGTTAGTTATATTGTTTAGTTCTTATTGTGAAATGCTCTTGAGTGGTATGGTCCACCTTTGGTGGTAGTATTTACTTGAAGTATATGAATATGAATCTACATGTGTATTGTGAATCGGTCCATGAAGGCATAGTACGTGAAGTAAGATTATAATGATGTTGTTCTTGTTGATGTGCTTTTCAAGCTTGTTATGTGAAGTATGATATGGACTATGTCTAAGTGAAGTATATGTTTATGTGAAGTATGTTAGTGTGTAATATATGATGAATGAAGTTATGAATATATTTAGGAGTCAATATTATGAAAATGGTGATTATATGAAAGGTGTGCTCACAAACACACTTGAATGAATGAATGAAGTTAATGAATTTGAACGTGGGAATTTTGGGGTGAACACTCTTTGTTAGTTGAGGTGAAGTGTTTAGTAGCAAACTCACTATTACCCAAGAACTTTATAATGTAGGTTGGAGGATGGATACCCTTCGTGAGTTGATATTTGGTGTCCAATAGTTATACCCTAACCTTTAGTAATGAATGTTTAAGTTTCCGTGGGGGAGTTATGATTAACACCGAGAGGATTTGAATAAGGGGTGGTTACACTTCGTGAGTTGAAATGTTGTATCCAATGTACCTCTTGAGATGAATATTCCTAATTAGTAGAGAATGAGTTACTTAGTAGGAATCTCTTTATCCCTTAACTATGCGCCTTCATAGGTGTAGCTATTGGAAAATCCATGTAAAAGCTAAAAGAATGACCCTACCCTAGGCAAATCTTAAATCAAAAACGCGGAAAATTTAGAACTTTTTTCTTATATAGCATGGAGGTTTGCGTAGACCTCTACATAGGAAACATACATAGGCTTCTCGCAATAGACTACGTAAAAATGCATAGGAATTTAGTCTAATACTTTGTCTCACATTAACCATCTAACAAAGTCAAACGATGCGGGCAAAGCCCTTATACAAATCCATAATTGGCACATAGGGCTTACATCAATATCTTCAACAATAGGAAAGAAATGAATGTCTACTAGACAATACAAATACTACTAAGACAGAGTTTGTGGTAGCATCCTCGAACTAGAGGGCATACCAAAACTTGGAGAGTCTAGTCCAAGCCTTCTTGATTTAGCCTCAATAATAATTCAACGGCCCGAACCTGCAATGTTTGAGAAAAAGGGAAGAAATATAGGTTAGTACAAACCACATGTACTAAGAATGGTCCCTATGCATAAAAACCGTTAATGCATGAGAAAAGGCAAAATTTAGTCAAAACAATGCACAATGACCAACAATTCAATATACACATAGAAGGAACATCATAATCATATCCACATATAAGTAACTCAAGCAACACTTGTGAAATGCCAGGAATAAAGCCCCATAACCCTATTCAAAGCTAAGTACCACATTAAGCAACCCATTTCATACTTACAACATATTCTCATATATAACATCCTTTTTATACCAATACTAGTCATAGCTTATCAACATAATCATAAACATAATCATAATCATAATAGAACACTACTAGCATCATCCTATAGGATCCCACATGTGCAATGTGTAAGAGAAGTCCCATACCCTCCCTCACACTATGTAGTAACCTTTAAGACAACCCCAATAGAAGTTCACATACATAACTTGTTCATACCATTACTTTAGGAAAATAAGTACCATAACCGACATGACACCATGTGAGCTACATGGAATCCGGTGTTCTACCCCCACACCGAAAAGAGAGGGTTAACACTTGCCTAAGGTGTAAACATTTGTACATAGCTATACTAGGTGGATCCACTAAGCTAGAGTCCTATGTGGGCACATAATTAAGGGACAAGGAGATTGTTTCTAGAAACCTTGACTACTAATCGTGAAGGTTTCCATCTCATGAGACAACACATATCTTGGGAATCCACACTACTAGTTGTGAAGAAACCCATGTGGGAGGCCGGACTTACTAACGTGAGACCGCCATCTCATTTACATGCCCTTTCGGTGCTAAGCAATTATTTCCTTTAGTAATCATCATATATCATCATACAAGTTCACATTAGTCTCTTTTAGACCTTTAAGTAAACATCTTATCATAATAGCTCATAGGTGATCATAAGTGAGAACTATTCTTTCACTTTTAGACTCAACATTATAATCATGAGAAACTACATTCAATCACATATTGATCATACCATAACATAATTACATACTTCATATCCAGTTCCTAGATCTAGGGTTAGGGATGAGGGATTCTTGTCACCAACATCACAACAACACAATTAGCTATAACATCATTATCACATAAGTAGATTTCACCTTGCATAATTGAGATCAAAGGAGAATCAAGATCATACCTCATTTCCCTTCGTGGGACTTCATACTTCAATATCCAAGTACTCACAATCAACATATGAAATATGGCAATTCATGAAGTATTAACATAACTAAAATCAAAGTAAACAAATGACATGTTCATCACCCTCAACAATTCACCTTAATCAATCCAAGAAAGTAGGAATTTAGGGGAAAGACATGGGTCAAGGGAAAATCATAGGAATTCATCAATTAACCATTAATCATACTTAAACAACATTTATTAATCATAATTCATCACAATCTATTCACAATTTCGTTTTAGAAAGAAGACCCATGTGAGGAGAAAAACCCTTGTTTTGGGGGATTTAGAAATCATCTTTTGAAGGACCTCTTGGATAAAGTATTCCCAAGAGTGAAAGAAATCATACATTATTGAAGATAAAGCCACGAAATTAGGTTGAAAAACTTGAAGTCTTGATCTTTTTCTTGGAGCTCTAATGGTCTTTAATGGAGTTTTGGAGGAAGAGAGAATTTGGGAGAGAGAGAGTAATTTTTTATTTCAACTTGTGGGAGTTTATTTTTGTGTTATAACGGACCTAAAACTGACCCTAATACATTATATACCCTTTAAATTACCCAAAATACCCCTCACTTTTAAATAGGTTTATTTGTGAAGTCAAAACAACCAAAATACGACTTTTACAATATCTGGGAAGTAGGTGCGCGTCCGAGGCTAATTCCCCAATTTATTTTCAAATTTTGAGCTGAGGTAGTGAGGTCTGCGTCAGATCCTCATTTCGAGGCCAACACCAGTTTCCCACGCGATGGCTGTGCGACACGCAGCAGCCACCAGAATCTGCCTGCGCTCAAGCTTTCTTGGCAGCTTGCTTGCCCAACTTCGGGTCCTTTCCAAGGACCCTTCCGGTGGTCCTTGGGGTGTCATCTTCAAACTTTTAGACTCTATGTACTACAATATATCTAACCAAAGTCTTTTTACAAGTTTTGGACTCCATATGACCCTCCGAAACCTTCACCAAACATAGGGACGTCAACATAGGTGAATTTTGCTAGTTTTCGGACGTTAAGGCTTCTCTTTAATCCTCTTGCTCCGAAACTTCTCAAACAAGTTATTTACACTTATTTAGGTCTAAAACATCATTATTCCACATATTAAGAACTAGTATATGTCATATAATTTATGGGGTGTTACAATATCCCCCCCTTAGGAACATTCGTCCCCGAATGACACTCTAAACCTTTCTATAGGAGGAAAGACTCAAGACCAGCAGCCAACCAACCAACAATATCATAATGATTCACAGCTCATAGGAGGAAATTTCAAATCCTTTAAACATGTAAATATAGCATCAATAAATAGGAACTTAATCCACAACATATCATAACACTAGCTCAGCTTTTCATATCACATAAGGAGGTACTACCTTCTCCATTTCAATATGAGCTCAATATGAACATTAAAAGTTGACATGTTGATTTCTTATCAAAACAATATCAATTATGCTCATTAAAATCTTCCGTGAACACTTTCACGCAACACACTCAAGTGAAAGCCAAAATAATAAACATATTTCATGGAAAGACAAGAACTCAATTTAGGCATTAATTTATACTACAATATGCACATATTTTTAGAAAACAGGATAAGTTCAACATTATTCATAATAGTCATATAAGGATCTAACCTTAATCTTGGATAGGAGTAGGGGGAAAGAGATAAGGATAGCGGGTCTTCATGTCGGCATCGGCCTCCCATGTTGCACCCTCAACAAGGTGGTTCCTCCATAGCACTTTAACAGAGACAACCTCCTTATTCCTCAATTTCTTAATTTGACAATCCAAGATCTCAACCGGGACCTCCTCATATGAAAATTCCTCCTTTACCCCCAAACCATCTAGAGGAAGAATGGAAATCGGGTCACCTATACACTTTTTAAGCATAGAAACATGATAATACCGAATGAATCATGGCCAACTCATTTGGCAACTTCTACTCATAGGCAACACTCCCGACCCTCTTCAAAATTTCATAAAGCCCCACATAATGGGGACTTAGTTTCCCTTTCTTTCCAAACCTCATCACCCCTTTCATAGGTGAAATTTTCAAATAGACCCAATCTCCTACTTCGAATTCAAGATCTCTCTTTCTATTGTCAGCATAGGACTTTTGCCGACTAAAAGTCGTTCTCAGCCTCTCCCTTATAAGACGAACATTCTCGGTGGCCTCATACACCAATTCCAGACCAAAAAGAGTAAGCTCACCCACTTCGAACCATCTAATCGGGGACCGGCACCTTCTACCATAAAGTGCTTCAAATGGTGCCATACCGATTCTTGCATGGTAGCTATTTGTAGGAGAATTCAATTAATGGTAGATGATCATCCCAATTACCCTTGAAATGAATCACGCAAGCCCTTAACATATCTTGTAGAGTTTGGATAGTGCGCTCCGCTTGTCCATCCGTTTGATGGTGGAAAGCGGTGCTAAGCTTTACTTTTGTACCAAGTCCACTTTGGAATGATCTCCAAAAGTGTGAAGTGAATTGGTCTCCTCTATCCAAAATAATCGATAATGGGGCCCCATGTAACTTCACAATCTCTCTAACATACAATTTAGCATACTCCTCCGCCGAGTACGAAACCTTTACGGGAAGGAAATGGGCTGACTTGGTCAACCTAACCACTATAACGCAAATGGAATCATGTTGTCGACGTGTTCGAGGCAAACCTACCACAAAGTCCTTGTTGACATCTTCCCACTTCCAAGTGGGGATATCAATATCTTGGGTTAGGCCACCCGAGCCTTGATGCTTAGCTTTGACTTATCGATAATTAGGGAAACTCAACACAAACTTAGCTACCTCTCTTTTCATTCCATTCCACCAATAGATGTTACGCAAATCATGATACATCTTGGTGGCCCCCGGGTGGATGGAGTATCGGGACTCATGAGCCTCATCTATGATTTTATCCCTTAAACCATCCACATCCGGCACACATAACCTCCATTGGTACCTAAGTACCCCATCCTCCCATTGGGATAAAGATTAATTATTCTTGTTAAGGACCGACTCTTTCAACTCCATCAATAGGGCATCAAGATGTTGCTTAGACTTCACATCCACCACTAAAGACGACTCGGAGTTATGACGAACCATAAAACCACCCTTCGACGATTCTTCTAGTCGAAAACCCAAATGGGCCAACCTATGGACATCCTTGACTAGTTCCTTTTTGTCATCATTAACATGAGCCACACTACCCATAGACACTCGACTCAAAGCATCTTTCACAACATTAGCTTTTCCGGGATGGTAAAGGACACTCATGTCATAATCCTTTAAAAGCTAGATTCAAGTCTTTTTAGGTGAATACATATTGGAGACTTTTGTGATCGTTGAAAACATCTACATGCACCCAATAAAGATAGTGTCTCATAATTTTCAAAGCAAATACTACGGCCGCAAGCTCAAGGTCGTGAGTTGGATAGTTCTTCTCATGTGGCTTGATATGTCTAGAGTCATACACTATGACTTTGCCATGTTGCATGAGCACACATCCTAGACACACTCGGGAGGCATCACAATAAATCACGAAGCCTTCCGTACCCTCCGGTAAGGTCAATACTGGAGCGTAGGTGAGTCTATCTTTCAATAATTGGAAGCTCTTCTCACAAGATTCCGACCATTTTGAATTTGGAATTCTTTTGGGTTAAAGTCGTTAATGAGATGCGATAGATGAAAATCCCTCAACAAACCTCCGATAGTAGCCGGCCAACCCTAGAAAACTTTGGATGTTAGTAGGACTCAAAGGTCTCGGCCAGCTTTCAACCACTTCTGTCTTCCTTGGATCAACCTCTACCCCTTCAGTAGAGACAATGGGCCCATGAAATGCAACCGACCTCAACCAAAACTCACACTTGCTAAACTTAGCAAAAAATTGATTATCCTTGAGAACTTGCAAAACTATCCTCAAATGTTCCATATGATCATTTTCACTCCTAGAGTATATCAAAATGTCATCAATGAATACAATAACAAACAAATCAAAATACTTTCTAAAAACTCGATTCATAAGATCCATGAATACCACCGGGGCATTTGTTAGACCAAATGACATCACTAGGAATTCAAAGTTACCATATCTTGTTCGGAATGCCATTTTTGGAATATCAACCTCCTTCACTCTAAGTTAATGATAACCCGATCTTAAGTAACTCTTTGAAAAGTATCTAGCTCCTTGGAGTTGATCAAATAGGTCATCAAATCCTAGGGAGCGGGTACTTATTCTTTATAGTGACTTTGTTCAGTTGATGATAATCGATACAATTATGAAGGACCCATCCTTCTTCTTCACAAACAATACCGGGGCACACCATGGAGATATGATTGGTTGAATAAAACCCTTATATAGCAAATCTTTGAGTTGAGCCTTTAGTCTTTCAACTCAGCCGGGGCCATCCGATAAGGAGGGACTGAAATAGGTTGTGTATCCGGCATTAAGTCTTTGCCGAAGTCAATCTCCCGTTCTAGAGGAATTCCAGGAAGTTCATCGGGAAAGACCTTCGGAAAATCCCTCACTACGGGTACCGACTCTATGGGAGGGACTACGGGTTCAAGATCCCTAACTCTCACTATGTGGTAGAGACAACCCTTTGCAATCAATTTGGAAGCTTTTTGACATGAGATGATCTTACCCCTAGGATTTGAGTTTCCTCCCTTCCACTCAAAAATGGGTTCATTTGGAAGTTGAAATTTGACTACCCTCGTCCTACAATAAATAGAGGCAAAGCAAGCATGCAACCAATTCATTCCCAATATGACGTCAAAATCAAGCATATCAAGTTCTATCAAGTCAACTAATGTAACTCTATTGGGCAAGGAAATTGGACAACCTCTATAGACTCTATTAACCACCACGGAATAACCCACCGGGGTAGAAACCGAAAAACGTTCGTCTAATATGTCGGGTAGTATATCAAATTTCATGGCTATAAGAGGGGTCACAAATGACAATGCAGCTCCCGGATCCAACAAAGCATATACATCAAAGGAAAATAATTTTAACATACCGGTGACCACGTCCAGTGAGCTCTCTTGATCACTTCGGGATTTTAGAGCATAGAAGCGATTTTTCTTAGGGGCATCCGGGTTTGGTGCACTTGATTGAGCTTGAGAATTTTTACCCTCCTTGAGTCTTCATCATAGGGCAATCTTTATTCATGTGACCACTCTTGCCACAATTATAGAAATTACTCGTGCCCATAAGACACTTGCCATCATGCCTTTTACCACATTTAGAACAAAGAGGCCTATCAACATAAGAACGACCACCTTTTCCCTCTTGTGGCTTGGGAGTAGGCACCTTACTCTTATTGGACCTTGGAGCACTAGAAGATCCTTGATTAGAAAACCTCTTCTTGAACCTTTGTTTTTCTTGAACCACATACCTATTCTTAGAAGAATTCCCCTCTTCGGTTCTCACCTTCTTCAACTCCCTACCAACTTGCTTAAGCTTTTGTTCCTCAATTTTCTTGGCATGAACCATGAGCCGAGAGATGTCCATTCTAGGAATCAACATAGCCGACCTACACACATTTACCATAAGATCGGATATCCCCATGACAAATTTGTTCATCTTAGCTCTAGAATCCGTAACCATAGTTGGAGCATGCTTTGATAGTTGAGTAAACTTGAGGCTATATTCCTTCACGCTCATACTTCTTGAAGAAGGTTGATGAATTCTTGCATTTTCCTTTCCCTTAGTTCCAAGGGAAAGAACCTATCAAGGAAAGCCATTTTGAAAGATTCCCAAATAATCCGACCTTCTATAACCGGCCTCTCATCCTTCCATTGCTCATACCACACTTGAGCCACATCTTTGAGTTGGTAGGCGGCTAGTTCCACCTTCTCTTGAGAAGAAACACCCATAGCATCAAGAACCTTGAACACTTCATTAATTAACCCTTTTGGGTCCTCCTCCACCTTAGAACCATAGAAGGTAGGGGGACTCATCCTTGTGAAGTCCCTAATCCTTAAAGTTGTGGTATTAGCATTGAGGTTCACTTGCACCCTTGTATCCCTAGCAACTTGGGTAGCCAATATTTGAGTCAAGCTATGAATAGCCGACCTTATCTAAACATTAGACATAGCACCTTCTTCAATAGGAACTTGATGGTTTTGAGGAGCATGAGGGGGAACCACCTCATTCAAATTCTCCTCTGCGGCCCTTCGAGCATTGTTCCTTCTTGTATTCATTGCCTATAAGCACAAACAAAGAATTAGAAGAAAGGACTAGATAGAGTTAAGACTCTTAGGCACGAGTAAGGAATAACAAGAGAGTGAAAAATCCTAAGCATCACATACTCTCTCATTCATAAGTGTGACGCGCTTCACAATTATGAATAAGACACTACATAGACGTGGTTTAATGAGACATCAATCCTAAGAAGATTCAACCTCATACTCTGATACCAAGTTTGTAATGACCCAAAGTACACCCTAGTCATTACCGGTGTTGTCGTCCTCGAAGAGGACTACAACAAGCCTCTTAGCATTCGTCATAGCAAATCACAAGTCAAAAACAAGGAAAAATTTAAAACTTTTGCTTATATATCATGGAGGTTTACATAGACCTCTACATAGGATGCATACATAGGCTTCTCGCAATAGACTACTTAAAATACATATGAATTTAGTCTAATACTTTGTCACATTAACCATCTAACAATGTCAAACAATCCGGGCAAAGCGCTTATACAAATCCATAATTGCCACATAGGGCTTACATTAATATCTTCAACAATAGGAAAGAAATGAATGTCTACTAGACAATACTAATACTACTAAGATAGAGTGTGTGGCAGCATCCTCAAGCTAGAGGGCATACCAAAACTTGGAGAGTCTAGTCCAAGCCTTCTTGCTTTAGCCTCAATAATACTTCAACGGCCCGAACCTACAATGTTTGGGGAAAACCGAAGAAATATGGGTTACTACAAACCACATGTACTAAGTATTGTCCCTATGCATAAAAATCGTTAATGCATGAAAAAGGCAGAATTTAGTCAAAACTATGCACACTGACCAACAATCCAATATACACAAAGAAGGAACATCATAATCATATCCACATATAAGTAACTCAAGCAACACTTGTACAATGCCAAGAATAAAGACCCATAACCCTATTCAAAGCTAAGTGTCACATTAAGCAACCCATTTCATACTTACAACATATTCTCATATATAACATGTTTCATATACCAATACTAGTCATAGCTTATCAACATAATCATAAACATAATCATAGTCATAATAGAACACTACTAGCATCATCCTATAGTATCCCACATGTTCAATGTGTAAGAGAAGTTCCATACCCTCCCTCACACTATGTAGTAACCTTTAAGACAACCTCAATAGAAGTTCACATACATAACTTGTTCATACCATTACTTTAGGTAAATAAGTACTATAACCTACATGAGACCATGTGAGCTACATGGAATCCGGTGTTCTACCCCCACACCGAAAAGAGAGGGTTAACACTTCCCTAAGGTGCAACCATTCATACATATCTATACTAGGTGGATCCACTAAGCTAGAGTTCTATGTGGGCACATAGTTAAGGGACAAGGAGATTGTTTCTAGAAACCTTGACTACTAATCGTGAAGGCTTCCATCTCATGAGACAACACATATCTTGGGAATCCACACTATTAGTCGTGAAGAAACCCATGTGGGAGGCCGGACTTACTAACGTGAGACCTCCATCTCATTTACATGCCCTTTCGGTGCTAAGCAATTATTTGCTTTAGTAATCATCATATATCATCATACAAGTTCACATTAGTCTCTTTCAGACCTTTAAGTAAGCATCTTATCATAACAACTCATAGGTGAGAACTATCCTTTCACTTTTAGACCCAACATTATAATCATGAGAAACTACATTCAATCATATAATAATAATAATAATAATAATAATAATAATTATAATAATAAGAAGAAGAAGAATAAGAATAATAATAATAAGAATAATAATAATAAGAATAAAAATAATAATAATAATAATAATAATAGTAATAGTAATAGTAATAGTAATAGTAATAGTAATAATAATAATAATAATAATAATAGTAATAGTAATAGTAATAGTAATAGTTATAATAATAATAATAATAGTAATAGTAATAGTAATAGTAATAGTAATAGTAGTAGTAATAATAATAATAATAATAATAATAATAATAATAATAATAATAATAATAATAAAAATAATAATAATAATAATAATAATAATAATAATAATAATAATTATAACAATAATAATAACAACAATAATAATAATAATAATAATAATAATAATAATAATAATAATAATAAAATAATAATAATAATAGTAATAATAATAGTAATAATAATAATAATAAAAAAAGTTTTCCTTCTCTCCCAAGATGCTCTCAGCGTAGGTTAGTTAACCTACGCAGTGTACGTGAAAATGGCGAGGGGAAGGGGACGGGGACGAGGAAGAGGCCGGAAAATGTCAATAATGGCAGTTGGTAGCTCAGGTGGAGCTCAGGTGGAAGCATCAGTTCAACAACAAGCTCAAAGTGAAGAACAGAATTGTGAAGATGGAGTGAATGAAACTGTTGATGTAGCTAGGCGATTGAGCTTAGATTCAGTAGTAGAAGAAGAGGAATATTATGAAAACACAGATCTAATACAAAAAACTACTGAGAACAAGATGGGAACTAATGGAACAGTAGCTAAGATGCAGGATGGGAATACTGATGATTATGAAAATAAGGGGACACGAGGAGAAGATGTTAACAAGGAGAAAGAACCCTGGGTAAATATGTTTAAGAACAATCGTGTAGCTAACAATGGTATGCAGCTGAACTATTTCCCTCCACAAATAGTTAATGGAGAAACAATGGTACAACTGGAAGGGAAAGAAGTTCAGGATGAAGAAGCAAAGTGGAAGTGTGCACTCATAGCCTATGTAGTGGGTGAGTGTCCTGGGTACAATGTCATGAATAGATACATAATGATGAACTGGTCTAAAGCTGGGAAGCCAACACTGTTTCTACATGAAGAGGGCTATTTCATTGTTAAGTTTCAGAACATGGAGGATATGAATGAGATACTATTTTCAGGACCTTACACTATAAGTAATAGGCCTATTATCCTAAAACAATGGTGCTCAGAATTTGATTTTGGAAAGGAATTCTTAGCTGAAATTCCACTATGGGTTAATTTTCCAAGGTTACCACTTAATTGCTGGGGTGTTGGATCATTGAGTAGAATAGCAAGTGCGATAGGAGTGCCTTTATTTGCTGATGAATGTACCACTAAGCAAACAAGAATCTCTTATGCTAGAATGTTGATAGAGGTTGATGTTACTAAAGCCATTCCTCAGCAGATTACAGTAGCTGATCCTAATGGAAGGACATTTGTGCAGGAAGTTGTGATGGAATGGAAACCATTGTATTGTGATAAATGCCAAAAGATTGGACATCAATGCCAATCAGGAACACTGGAGGAGATGCCAAAGAAGAAAAAGCCTTGGAAGAAAGTTACACAGACATGGCAGTACAAAGGTCCAATACAACAGCAGGTGAAGAAAGATGAACTCATGGTGAAACCTGGGATAGAAAGTAATAATGAAAAGAAGGAAAATCAAGTGATAGAGAAAGCAGAGGTGCAAGATCATAAGCAAACACCTGAACTCAACCTGAGGCCTCAGACAGGAAATAAGCAACTGGAATTCAGCTTAACAAACTTCCCTATACTTACAGTTATACCAGTTAGAAATGGATTTGAGAGTTTAAGGAATAGTAAACTTGCTTCACTTCCTGTGGATAGAGGTGGAGATCCAAAGACTTGTTAATGAAGTGGAGTGTGTGGAATGTGAGGGGAATGAATAAAAGGTATAAGCAGAAGGAGATTAGGCTGCTTCTACAACAGAATAAGACTTCTCTAGCAGGTTTAATTGAAACTAGAGTTAAAGAGGCTAATAGTAATACTATCCTAAAAGCAATTGCTCCAGGTTGGAAGATTATTCACAACTATAAGGAGGCTGTAAATGGAAGAATATGGATAATATGGGATGATAGCTGGTATGAGGTGAAGGTGATAAAAAGTACTGCTCAAATGGTTCATTGTCTGGTTAATGAAAGAAGTAAAGGGTATCAGTTTAAAGTCACAGTAGTATATGGGTACAATACTTCAGAAATGAGGAGAAATTTATGGATGGAACTGAAGATGTTAGTTCACAGTGTATCAGACCCCTGGCTCATCATAGGAGACTTTAATGCTACTTTATCTCCTCAAGATAGAGTAGATGGAGTTCCTGTTACTCTGAATGAAATCAAGGATTTTGAAGATTGTGTTAAAGATATGGGAATTACTGAAGTACATTGGAAAGGAAACTACTATACTTGGACAAATAAACAGGTTGGTGCTGCCAGAATTGCTAGTAGAATAGATAGAGCTTTTGGGAATGATTGTTGGATGGATAAATGGGGTCATGTTGTAGTAGAGTATGGGGTCCCAGGTGTATCAGACCATAGTCCTATGCATTTGCTACTTCAGCAGAATTATCACCAAACCAGAGTGGGATTTAAATTCTTTAATGTGTGGATTGAGCATGAGTCCTTTATGGAAATGGTGGATACAATATGGAAGCAGGATTATGGAAATGAAGTAATGAGAGGAATATGGTATAAGCTGAAGGCTCTACAACCAATCTTGAAGCAATTGAATAAGAAAGAGTTCCAATTCATAGGCCAAAAGATTGAGAAGGCAAGAAGTGAACTGGAAGAGCTTCAAGAGAAGCTTTATAATCAGGCACAAGATGATCTAGTTATTAAAGAGAAGGAATTATTAATACAGCTGGAGAAATGGTCAATGCTGGAAGAAAATGCTTTAAGGCAAAAAGCAAGAGCTAGATGGATCACTTTGGGGGATACAAACAACAAGTATTTCAGCTCAGTGATAAAGGAAAGAAATCAAAAGAAGCATATTAGGAGTATATTATCTCTGGATGGAAGGATGTTGTATGAGCCTCAGGAGATTCAAGAGGAGTTTGTCAAATTCTATAGAAGTCTTATGGGGTCCTCAGCTGACAAGCTTCCAGCCATCAATGCTCAGGTGATGAAAAGAGGTCCAGTGTTATCAAGACAACAAAGAATACAACTGTGCTCAGATGTAACAGAACAAGAGATATATGCAGCTTTACAGTCTATTGGGAGTGATAAGGCACCAGGCATAGATGGTTATAATGCATTATTCTTTAAACATGCATGGAAGATTGTTAAGGAAGATGTTATTACAGCTGTCACAAAGTTCTTCACAACAGGGGAGTTATTTAAGCCTTTCAACTGTACTCTTGTGACTTTACTTCCAAAGGTACAAAGTCCTAAAACTGTGAAAGAATATAGACCTATAGCATGTTGTACTGTGATCTATAAAATCATTTCAAAGGTGATAACAAGGAGAATGCATAATGTCATGCCTGATATTATTTGTGAAAGTCAGGCTGGATTTATACCAGGGAGGAAGATTGCAGATAACATTATACTAGCTCATGAGTTGGTTAAATCTTATACTAGGAAGAATATATCTCCTAGGAGTATGCTGAAGATAGATTTACAGAAAGCTTATGACTCAGTTGAATGGTCCTTTTTAGAACATGTAATGGGAGGTCTGGGATTTCCAGACATGTTTACTCAATGGATAATGAAGTGTGTGAAAACAGTGAATTACACTATTGTTGTGAATGGACAAACTACTCAGAGATTTGATGCAGCAAAAGGACTAAGACAAGGTGATCCTATGTCACCATTCCTGTTTGCCATAGCTATGGAATATCTTAGTAGATTGCTCAAAGGACTTAGAGAAGAGAAATTGTTCAAATACCATCCCAAATGCTCTAAGTTGGCCATAACTCATCTGTCCTTTGCAGATGATCTTCTATTGTTCTCAAGAGGTGACCTGGAGTCTATTAAGATGTTGCAAAGATGTTTTTCAG
>JABWTJ010000844.1:252500-255762 GCA_016801875.1 Solanum sitiens
GATCCTGTTATGGTATCAGAGCCAGATATTCTGTAAGAACATGTAACAGATCTGATGTACGCGAAACATGGATATGAAATTTTATCAAAATTATGAATTTTGGTGACAATAATATAAAGAGTACTAGACTCGAAGAGGTAGATATACCTCAGAATCTTGATTTGTTAAACAAATGGACTATCCCTAAAGTGGATACAAAATTGATTTATGATTATGGTTGGTTTGATAAATTATCTACTAAGCAGGTGGTTAAAACTACCGAACAATCTTTAGCTCTCAATTGTGATGAACAGGTTGTTCAATTATTGAATAAAAGAGATATTGAGATTTATAAATCTAGATATAACTGGATGCATGTTGGCATGGTTTAAATTGCTTTTAAACCATTAACTCTTAAAGGGTTACCTGAGACATTTTTAGCAGCTTTAAGAGATGCTAGAAATTTAGATTTTAGACAATCTTTGATGGGTTCTATTGAATCTACGGTTGCTTATGGACCAGTTTATTTTAATACGCAACCTAATTTGCAATTATCTTTATCTCATAGGAATATTCTTGATGCTTTAACATTAAATGTTAAAACTCATGGTTATAATTATGTTCCTGGATCTGAACTTATATGTTTATCTTACATGATTTATTTTAAATTATTAACTACTTTGAATCCTCATTGTAAATTATATGAATCGGTAAACGAGACTATTCTTGTTGAAACTAATTTTGCTAAGTCTAAAATTACGACTAGAAGACCTATTAAATGGGATGAAATTAATTTTCCTGATAAATGGATATTAAATGATGCTGTATCTCAAAGACAGGTTGCTGAAGACGTCACTAAAAGTGATTATTCTCATATTACTCAAAATCCAGATGGTAAGGTTTGCATTGAGTTTCATGATAATTCTCCTCCTGTTTGTAATAGGAGATCTTTTTCTGGTTATAGAAAGATACCAGAAATTCAGCATATATCTCCAGTAAGTTATGAAGGTCCTAGTTATGGCTCAGCAAGAAGAAGACCTTTGTCTCTTCACACTCTAAGTGATACGATGAGTGAAGGAATAGTTGAAAGGGTAAGAATAGACCCTAAAACTAATATTGTTCAAGCAACAGATAAGTTGTCAGATTTAGATCCAACTCAGTCAGAAATGGATTTCAATGTTGATAAATCAACAGATCTTAACGATATGTGATGATGATGATGAGTCAACAATTGGATTTTAGTCCAGGATCTCTGGTTCGAAAATATATTCAAAAAGAATTTTATAATAAAAAATGGAACCAGTTTAGAACGTGTTTTTTTAAGTCTTGTTTTCTCTTTCTATGTTTACTCTCTCTCTTGTAAAGAAATTTCTTGTGTGAATCAAATGAAAAGTTTTGGTTTTGAAGACTTGTCTGAAGGTATTTTACTTTTAAGTCTTATTTTTATTCTTTTCATTTATTGTTGCCGCCTACATGGCCGGCTAAGATAACTTTCATACTATGTTAGCTGCATAATTTTCGTTTAACAATTTGATTAGTATAAATCAGAAAAATATCCTGAAATATCAAGTTCCCAATCATTATCCACAAGAGATAATTCAGAAAAGGGAGAACCACTTATAAAAAAGTCTAGAACTTCATCATCGATAATTATATCGAGGATTTTTTCTTTTAAATCTTTATTAAAAGGTAAAATTCTTAAAATTGTAATAAGAACTTCATCACCTAGAAAATATTGATAATGAGACATAATGGTAAAATTTAGGAAGACAAGAAATCTCTTGATAAGAAATCAGGAAGTGAATTATCAGTTCCCTTTTTATACTGAATTTCAAAGTCGAAAGGAGCTAATTGTGCCTGTCATCTGGCAAACATTAATTTTGAAATATCATGATTAAAATCTTTATCAAACATATATTTAACTGATTGAGCATCAGTTATAATAATAAATTTTTGATTATATAAATCATCCTGAAATTTTAAAACACATTTAACAATGCATAACATTTCATGAGCAACACATATTTACGCTGAGATTCAGACCATTTTCCTGAATGAAATCTAATAAGATATTCAACTTTGTCATGGGGATTAACTTGCTTTAAGATTCCACCATAACCAATATTAGAAGCATCAGTCTCAACAATCTTAATCTAATATGGATTAGCTAAAGTAAGACAAGGCAAATATTTAACTCATTGCTTAATAGATTTAACTAATTCAGTAAGGTCGTTATTCCAAGGTAACAACTTACCTTTCTTCAACCTATCAGTTAATGGTGCAAGATCTTTAGATAAATTTTTATAAAACGGGGAAATATAATTTAAGCTTCCCAAAAATCTCTGCAACATAGTTTTATCAGTAATTTCATCATGAAATTTTGATGCAAAATCGATGGATCTCTGAATAGGAGTAATTTTTCCTTGACAAATTTGATGACCCAAAAATCTCACATCAGTCTGAAAAAGACTCATTTTGGTTTTAGATATAACTAAACCATTTTGTATAACAATATTTTTGAAAATATCAAGATGCTTAATATGAGATTCTAATGTTTTAGAATAAACAAGAATATCATCAATATAAACAATTATGAAATCCATATAAGGATTAAAAATATCATTCATAATTTTTTGAAATTCAGAAGGAGCATTCTTCAAACCAAAAGGCATAACATTCCATTCGTATTGACCAAATGGAACATTAAATGCAGTCCGATAAGTATGTTCTTTAAAAATCTGAATTTGCCAATAACCTGATTTTAAATCAAATTTAGAAAATATATTAGCATCATATAATCGAGAAAGAAGATCTTTCTTATTTGGAATAGGATATCTAATCCATTTTAAAACTTTGTTCAAAGGTTTGTAATTTATTACCAACCTGGGAACACCTCTTTCTTGTTCTGCAGCGTTATTAACATAAAAAGCAGTACAAGATCATGGAGATTTAGAGGGTTTTATAAGTCCCTTTTGTAAAAGACTATCAATTTCCTTTTTACAGAAATCAACTAATTCTGCATTCATTTGACAGGGGCGAGATTTTGTAGAAATATCGGATTCAGAAAAAGAATCTTCATAAGGCAAAGTCACAATATGCTTTTTCCTGTCCCAAAAAGCATTTGGATGATCTGCACAAATATCAGCTGCCATATTACCAGAAATTATTTTAATTTTTTCCTGTACTTTAGCAGATTGTAAAGACTCTGAAATATTCAAACTATAAATTTCCATTTGTAAAGACTCAATGTGCTTTTGTTTTAAATGAATTAAAGAGTTAATAT
>JABWTJ010000845.1:0-45112 GCA_016801875.1 Solanum sitiens
AGATCTCGATTTCGATCTAAGTAGGTGGCATTATTCTTGAACATTTAATTCACGTATGACTTATGTATCAATACGGAATTTGGGCAAGGGAACCCAAGTTCGAATCCCTTGGACAACACTTAATCTTATTTTAAACTTGTTAATTACATTTTTTCAGATTTGGGAGACCCTAGTTCGATTCCCATCAACCCCATAATATTTCCTTTCTTTTTCTCCTCCTTTTTTTTCCGTTTAAGTCAAGGAGGTTGTGGGTTCAATCCCCCACAAGCTCATTATTTTTATTTTAATTTATCTCTAAACTTTCTCACCTATCCAAGAGGTTGTGGGTTCAATCCCCACTCTCCACATTTATTTTCTCCTTTATTTTTCTCCTAACTCTCTCATCCATTCAAGAGGTTGTGGGTTCAATCCCCACTCACTCACCACATCTATTTTTCCTTGCATTTTTCTGATGAAATTTTTATGAAATTTTCATATAGTGAGGTCATGGGTTCAATCCCCAATGACCTCACATTTTTAAAAAAAAATTAAACGAAGCTCATTTTCTTAAAAATTGGCCGAGACTACAATTTCGAGCAGGCTGGAAATTTAGTCTCTTCCAATCCATTTTTGTCTTAATCTTTTGTTGATTTTCTTGTAGCTTTCATGTAATGATGTCTTGGATTCAATCCTTAGTGATTTCACTTATTTTACATTCATTTTTCATTGCATTTTGTACCACTTTGTTTGGCCGAACCCAACGTACCAAATGCTGGAAATTTGTTCACTATTTTTAGCTTCTTTTTACCATCATTCATACGTTAATTCTTAAGGAATTTCGTGGATCATTTGGTGCATGTTTAAGTGTAATCTTTTTATGATTATATTCAGCCAAGAATTACCATTACATCCAGCAACATTACACCACTTTTACACCTCATGAATTACACAAACATTCGCACATAAAATTCAACCATAAAAACATATCATTTTTCACATACTTTCGGTTGACATAACTTAACATGCTTACAATTCTAAACACATAATCATGAACGCATTATCACGAAAATTATACTTCATACTTAAACTACCAGCAAACATACCCAACCTACGATTCATTGGGAGCTAGTGACAGGGACATGCAACGGGAACAATCCTAGTTTTCGGATTAGAATTTACTGAATCTTAAGGGGTCTCTTGGGAAAGGGACCAAGAGATAAGAAAACCCATACCTTTTATGTAGTTCAAACCTTGACTTGCTGCCCAAAACTTTCTCCAAAAATCACGTCCAAATCCCCTCAACTTCAACACCAATTCGACGGAATAATCCTCCCTCTTGCGTAACGTTTTTGATTAGTTGTTTGTTTGTAATTTTCGTTGTGAGTTCTTCAAGTGTGAAGAACTTCGGTTTACCTACTGTTTTTGAAGTTATTTTGGCAGACAAAAACGTGAATGAGAGAATGGGAGAGTTTGAGCGTGAGAGTTGAGACATAGACGTGAGAGAGTGGGAGTCATATTAGGCTTAGGAGTCTAGTTTAGGACTTAGTCAAATAAGGTTTAGTTAATTATTAAAAATCTGATTTTTTTTTTAAGTCAACTATTGAATAATAATTATTAATTAATTACATTAATTCAATAGCTTAAATAAAAATCACATAAATTCATTGCTTCCACCTAGGTTCGAACCCGGGTGGAGCAAGACTTAACTTCAAGAGCTCCATTTCGTCTCTCTCTCTCCAATTTGCCCCTCCACCTTATTAAATAATTAATTAAATATATATTTAGGGTAATTACTATATTACCCTTAGCCTGGTAAAAGACCATTTTACCCCTAGACCCTCAAAACTTAAGATTTCCTCTCTTTAAGTCCGGTAAAGACTCCTTCGAGTAAATCTTGGTATTCGAGAGCCCTACATGGTTGGTCCCAACCTTTCCTAGCTCAACTAACTCCCCAAGTTAGTTGGCTTGGCTGTACCAAGGGTTCCAAGGTCTGGATCTACGCGCATCAATCCGTGTGAACCCTGGTCTAATCGTAGGCATTCTTGGCACATTAAGCATTACTTAGCATATCTATTTTAGGGTTGTTACATTACCCCCCCCCCCCTTAGGAACATTCGTCCCCGAATGATACTACTAACTATCTAGCGTAATGCCACTCAGATCATAACATAGTTACTATACACAATCAAGCAATAGCAACAAAGAATGGAGAGATAAGGAAACTTAGACTTAAGAGTAGGAAGTCTAACCTCAAGGGCTGAATAGATGAGGGTAGCGGGATCTCATGTCGGCCTCGGCCTCCCACGTAGCACCCTCAACAAGATGATTCCCCCACAATACCTTCACTGTGGCAATCACCTTGTATACTCTATCAGCTCTTACATTTCCTCCCGTTCGGTCAATCCTTCATAATGTGACCCGGTTTGCCACAACTATAACATCATTAGGGTCTATCATACATTCTCCTACATGCATTATGCCACACTTCCTATTAGGTGGCCTCTCCTGGGCTGTAAAGTCTTACGAACTTCAGGGAGTAATCCCTGACTGATATCGAGCCCTGCTTAAGGTTGATGAATTCCTCAAACTTAGTCTCCTTCATTTATCTAGGAACGAACTGCTCTAGAATAGCAATCTGGAAAAGATTCAAAGTAATAGGACCTCCTCCTAAGGCCTTGCTATCCTGTCACACCTTATACCAGGATTGAGCAACATCCTTTAGCTGGTAGGATGTCAACTCAGACTTCTTCACATCAATCAAACCCAACAGCCTGAGCTTGTAAAGTGCTAGCTTGGGACATTTATACCAACGTTGTTCTTACTTCATTATCTGTCAACCCATCTGGGTTAACAGGCATCTCTATTCCAGCAGCTGGATCCTGGGGGAAAACTTGGATTACCCCAGCAGCTGCTCCTCCAATATCTCCGCCTGCTTTTCTCCTTGTATTCATCTTTCAGAAACTTCAACAGTTGATGTTAGACACACTCATAACACCAAGAAAATCAGACATTAGGAAAAGCACGATAAGATCAGAAAAAGGAAAAGTTTCCTACGCATCATGCGGTCTCTAATTCAGGATAGTGGTGCACTTCACTACCATAACTTAGAATGTCACATCCGGGTTTACCCCCCAGACGTAACCGGCGTCGTCGTCCTCTCGGAGGACTAAGACAAGCCTCTTAGCTTCGTCATAGCATTCATCGACTAAAAATCAGAAAGAATTTAAAACTTTTTATCTAAAACTACTCGGAGGTTTACATAGACCTCTACATACACATCATTATATATATCAAGTATACATAGTCTTCTACTTTTATTTCATACACTTATATATTTAGAAAATAATAGTCATAAAACCGTCTCATCTCATAGACCATCTATCGATTACAATAAGTCTTGGGCATAGCCCTACATCAAATGAAAGAAGCCGCATATAGGCTGTCTACTACATCGTCTCAAGAGAATAACGGAGTCAACATAGAATCATAGTATCTACACATCGTAAAAGAGAGTTGTCGGCCACGTCCTCGAGAGAGTGAGGACCTACCACTTGGATGGCAAAATATCCAAGTCTTCCTTCCTAGCAATTTGGATCAAGCTCAACGACCCGAACCTAAAATGTTTGGGAAAAGGGAAAGAAAAGGGATTAGTACTCCACATGTACTAAGTATGGAATCTCATATACAATTACCAATCAAATATATTTAGAAAGGGACATTTATGAAAACATAATAGACTACATATGCAATTAAACAATAGCAAAGCAAAGCATACTAATGATAACCTTCAATAAGTCACAAGTGCAATGATCAAGTAAAATTACCATATCTCCTACTCAATCAAGTAACCTATCAAGACTACAATTAGCAATTTACTTACCAACATACTCTTCACGTCATGATACATCCTTCTTCAAGCAAAGACAACAACATTATATCCATAAGCATGTTGCTCAACATACAAACCATTTACATCATACCATCGCTTTACATGCATAATATTGACCTCTCAAAGTTCCTATCAAGGCAAACTAGTGCAAGGCGTAGGTAGAGTCCCATACCCCTACCTAAGCTATAGCCAACCTCTCAAGTTACTTTGATTAGCCTATATCTTATTCATTCATTTTAGTTTAGGGAACATTTGCCTTAACCGACATAGACCACATAATCGAATGTGGAATCCAGTGTCATGAAACCTTACACCGATGGAAGGTGGTCTACCAGCCAAAGTAGAACCTAACGTAAACATAGCTATCTAGGTGGATCCACTAGCTAGTATCCTATGGTGGCAACATAGTTCAAGAACTAAGAGATAGGTATTCCCTCTATATACCATTCGGTAATGGGGCCTCACCTCATGAGAATTCATGAGTGAATATTTCTCAAGGAAAGTCAACACTTCATGTAGATCCATAGGTGAGTATTCCTCTAAGGGAAGTCAACACTATATAAAGAACAAATGGTGAATATTCCTCTAAGGTAAGTCAACACCTCTCAATGTCAAGTTCGCTCGTTGTAGAGAAGCCTTTAATCTTTATTAATCTTCTCAATTTAATTAGATAGAAGGGTCAATCCCTTGTATATCATCATTATAGCTCAAATAAGAATTGTATGAGAATTAGTCCTTTCATAACAATCCATATAGGTGAAGTCAACCTTCGTACATATCATCATAATAGGGCACATCGTACAACTTCCCTATATTACATTACACCTAGCAACCTCACAACCAACCTAAGCATATAAGTTCATGTATCATATCAACTTATCACATCAATCAAAGCATACTTCAACATCATTATCACTTGATGACAATTAACCATAATTTGAAGTAAAGGCTAGGATCATCAAGACTTACCAATACTCCTCCCTAGTCCATCAATAAAGGGACATACCATTAACCCATAGATCAACCAATCTTAGATCATCACATCAATGTAATTCAATAATAAATCACAAGAACTAATCAAGGAGAAGCACTATACTATGAAGCAATACTACATCAAAGCTTAGTAACATGATCTCAAGTGTATCTTCTTAACTTAGATTCAATATTCAAGAACATAGGTGTGAAGAACTTCAATTCATCATAATAGATCCATAATCAATGCAATAACAATCATTAAAGACCATTTAACTAATTATGAGATCAATTCTATCAAACTCAACCTAATCCATATCAATTCAACATTTAGGGTTAAGGTTAGGGGTCATCACCCACAATCTAGATCAAACTACTTCCATTCACCATAATCAAGTTACAATTCATGATAATCTACTCATTCTAACCCAAAGAATACATAATTAACTCAATTCACATGATCAAATTCGGATTTGGATGAAACCCATAAGAAACTCAACTTTTTGGAAAAAAGCTTTGAAGGAACCCTTTGAGGAAAGAATCTCAAAGGTGAATTAGATCCCATACCTGAAGGTTTGATGACGTTTTGATGGTGAATTTCGTGCTAAATCAACCCCCAATGATCTCCCCAAGTTGATCTCCAATGGAGTCTTCCAATAGAGAGAGAAAGTAGAGAGAAGGAAGAGAGTTTTGTTTTTGAGAGAATGATTAGGCTAATGAGGGTTGGGGTATTTATAGTAGGGTCTTAAGTCACTTAATTAGTCTCTCTTAAACCCCTAATTACCCCTAAGACACTTAATTAATTAACTAACTAAAAAATAACTTTTCCAAAACTGCCACAGACCTTCCACGACGGATCCCCGACGACGGTCCGTCGTGGGCGTGATGGACTGACATCCCTCCGTCCTGCACATCCGTCACGTTGGTCAGAGACTTGTGCAGGCGGAGGCTTTCTCCCCAAGCGCACGACGGTTCCACGACGACGAACCGTCGTGGCCGTGACGGACTGGCTTCCCTCCGTCCTGCACATCCGTCACGCTGGTCAGAGACTTGTGCAGGCGGAGGAAAAGTCCAAGCGCTAAGGCTGGCACGACGGAGGCCTCGACGCCCCGTCGCGCCTGTGACGCCCCGTCATGGGGTCCGTCATGCCCTGCTGCTTCAAGGGTCCTCCTCGAGGGTCCTTGTTTGGTCCTTGGGGAGTCGTCCCCCGACTTTTCCAACATGATACCATCCCACACAATATTTTACACCTATAGTTACAACCGTTTACCAAATTCCGACTCTTTAACTAGGTTAAATCAAAAGGACACTCTAGCCCTCTTATGAACCAATTTGCCGGACGTTTAAGAGTTTCGGTTCCAACACCACTTCAAAGACTCTAAATATGCCTAATTGGCTAGGAACACTGGTTTAGATCCTAAGGAGTTCATTTAAGTCTTATCACATGACCTCGATATTTCAAAATGTTACATTATCCCCCCCTTAGGAACATTCGTCCCCGAATGGCACCAAACACTCTTAAAAAGAGGAAGTAAACTCAAGACTAGCAGCTCAACCAATTCACAATATTCCGTAGCATGAACTACATTATTTCATAAAAATACTTCAAAACATCAATTTACCATACATGATCTCAACATTTCCTCATGAGGTTTTTCTCCTTTTCATAAAGGCATGAGCTCAATCATTTATCACTCAATTCAAATAGTACAAAGTTCATTTTATCAATATGCTCAATACAATATCAGCAAGGATTAACCATACCTAAATCACAAAACTTGACTCAAATATGCAAGAAACAAGACAACTTCCAATTTGTCTAAGGTCACCTTAAAGTGACTCCATTTTTAGAAGTCTCCAAAACTAGGAGTTTTGCTAAGTTTCACAAAACAACAGAAATTCACAATATCTAACGCATTTATATCATTAGAGAGAGATACTAACCTTAAACATCAAAAAGATGAGGATAACGGGTTTTCATGTCGGCCTCCGCCTCCCATGTTGCACCCTCTACTAGGTGGTTCCTCCATAACACCTTTACGGAAGCTACCTCTTTGTTCCTCAACTTTTTCACTTGCCTATCAAGGATTTGCACTGGAACCTCATCATAAGAGAGGTTATCCTTGACTCCGAGGCCTTCAAGAGGAAGAATTGACTCGGGATTTCCGACACACTTCTTTAACATGGAGACATGGAAAACCGGATGAACCAAAGCTAGCTCATCAGGTAATCTTAAACGATAGGCAACTTTACCAACCCTTTCTAAAATCTCATAAGGGCCTACATATCGAGGGCTCAACTTCCCTTTCTTGCCAAATCTTACCACACCCTTCATAGGTGAGATTTTTAAATACACCTTATCACCCTCTTCAAACTCCAAGTCCCTTCTTCTATTATCGGCATAGGACTTTTGTCGACTATAGGCTGTTTGCAACCTATTTCTTATGATATGTACATTCTACAATGTCTTGTAAATCAAGTCGGGACCGAATATCGATGACTCACCTACTTCAAACCATCCTATAGGAGACCTACACCTCCTTCCATACAAGGCTTCATAGGGAGCCATGGAGATGGACGAATGGAAACTATTATTATATGCAAACTCCACCAACGGCAAATGCTTATCCCAACTCCCTTTAAAATCAATGATGCAAGCTCTAAGCATATCCCCAAGAGTCTGAATCGTGTGTTCCGCTTGACCATCCGTTTGAGGATGGAAGGCGGTACTTAATTTCACTTTAGTACCCAAACCTTTTTGAAACGACTTCCAGAATCTAGATGTGAATTGTGCACCTCTATCCGAAATGATGGATAACGGAATACCATGACAACACACAATCTCATCTATGAAAATCTTCGCATAATCTTCCGCCGAATACGTAGATTTGACGGGGATAAAGTGAGCGGACTTAGTCAATCTATCAACAATCACCCATATAGAATCAAATGACTTTTGAGTCCGAGGCAACCCTACTACGAAATCCATATTAATGTCTTCGCACTTCCAAGTAGGAATTTGGATCTCCTGTAGTAAGCCACCCGGCTTTTGATGTTCCGCCTTCACTTGTTGACAATTCGGACATTTAGCAACAAATTCCGCTATATCCTTCTTCAAACCTTCCCACCAATATATTTCTCGAAGGTCATGATACATCTTTGTAGAACCGGGATGGATGGAATAGTGGGATCCATGGGCTTCATCAAGGATCCGATCCCTCAATCCATCCACATCAGGAACACACAACCTCCCTTGATACCTCAAAAACACTGTCTTCTCCTAAGGAGAATGATTCGTTCGTCTTGCCAAGAACCGATTCCTTTAATTCCATCAATAGTTGATCAAGGTGTTGTTTGGACTTTACCTCAACCACCAATGATGACTCGGAGCTATGATGAATTGTGGCACCTCCATTTAGCGAATTCACCAATCGCACTCCCAATCTAGTCAAACGATGAACATCTTTTTACTAGATCTTTCTTGTCTTCTTTGATATGAGACACACTACCCATAGTCATACGGCTTAAAGCATCCGCCACCACATTTGCCTTGCCGGGATGATATAGCACACTCATATCATAATCTTTCAACAACTCTAACCACCTTCTTTGTCGAAGATTCAAATCTTTTTGGGTAAACACATATTGAAGGCTCTTATGATCAGTGAAAACATCCACATGAACACCATACAAGTAGTGTCTCCATATTTTTAAAGCAAACACCACGGCCGCTAACTCAAGGTCATGAGTAGGATAATTTCTCTCATGCACCTTAAGTTGCCGCGAAGCATAGGCAATCACCTTCCCATTTTGCATAAGCACACACCCCAAACCTACGCGGGATGCATCACAATACACAATGAACCCTTTAGATCATTCCGGTAAAGTTAACACTGGAGCGGAAGTAAGCCTATCCTTCAATAATTGAAAACTCTTCTCACATGCCTCTGACCATTCAAACTTTTTGCCTTTTTGAGTCAATGAAGTCAAAGGAGATGCAATGGATGAAAAGCCTTCTACGAACCTTCGATAATAACCCGCTAGACCCAAGAAACTCCTAATGTCAGTTGGGGTCAAGGGTCTAGGCCAGTTTGTTACCGCATCCGTCTTCCTTGGATCTACCTCAACTCCCTCACTAGAGATAATGTGCCCAAGAAATGCCACCGACCTCAGCCAAAACTCGCACTTGCTATACTTGGCGAACAATCTATGTTCCCTAAGGGTTTGCAATACTACCCTTAGATGATCCCTGTGGTCAACCTCATTTTTCGAATACACCAAGATATCATCGATAAATACAATAATGAATGAATCAAGGAAATTTCGAAACACTGTGTTCATCAGATCCATAAACGCCGCCGGAGCATTTGTGAGACCAAAAGACATAACCACGAACTCATAATGCCCATATCGAGTCCGAAAAGCTGTCTTTGGAATATCTTCATTTCTCACCCTAAGCTGGTGGTACCCTGACCTCAAATCAATCTTTGAGAAGTAACTCGCTCCTTGGAGTTGATCAAATAAATCATCAATCCGAGGAAGAGGATACTTGTTCTTGATAGTAACCTTGTTGAGTTGTCGGTAGTCAATACACATTCTCAAGGACCCATCCTTCTTTTTCACGAACAAGACCGGAGCACCCCATGGAGAAATGCTAGGCCTTATAAAGCCCTTGTCTAGCAAATCTTTAAGTTGTGCCTTCAATTCCTTTAACTCGGCCGGAGCCATTCTATAAGGAGGAATAGAAATAGGATTTGTTTCCGATACCAAATCGATACCAAAATCGATTTCCCGTTCGGGAGGAATGCCAGGAAGGTCATCAGGAAAGACCTATGTAAATTCACTCACCATGGGGACTGACTCTATAGGAGGAACTTCGGAATCCACTTCTTGGACTCTCACAATATGGTAGAGACACCCCTTCGAGATCATTTTACACGCCTTTAGGCATGTTATGAAATGACCTCTAGGAAGAGAATTTCCACCCTTCCACTCAATAACGGGTTCATTTGGGAAACAAAACCTCACAATTTTTGGTCCTACAATTGATGGAAGCGAAACTAGCATGCAACCAGTCCATACCTAATATGACATCAAAATCAAACATGTCTAGCTCAACTAGATCAATATGAGAAACTCTATGAGGTATTGAAATAGGACAATTTCGATAGACTCTTTTTGCTACCACTGACTCACCCACCGGGGTAGACACCAAAATAGGTTCATGCAAAACATCGGGTAATGTACTAAACTTCTTAGCTACCAATGGAGTAACGAAAGACAAAGTAGCACCCGGATCAAGTAATGCATACACATCAATGGCAAAGATTTGTAACATACCAGTCACCACATCGGGAGAGGCCTCTTGGTCATCTCTCGAACGAAGAGCATAAAAACGGTTCTTTTGGGGAGCACTATTAGAACCACTTGGCTGACCACCTTTTTCTTGTCCTTTAGCATTAGGACAATCTCGAACTCGATGACCATTTTTCCCACAACCAAAGCAAATCCCCGTTCCTACCAAACATTCTCCATAGTGACCTTTCCCACACTTAGAACATGTAGGCTTCTCATTAGATGAGTTCCCATCCTTTCCCTTGGCAACTTTTGGTCTAGGAGCTTTAGAATCCCTAGTCTTGGGAAATTTCGATGGAACGTGGTTTGAGAACCGCTTCTTGAATCTAGGCCTGTCTTGAATTCCCAACCTATCTTTAGCAGTTTCACTCTCATAAGACTTTGTCCTTCTTGAGTCCTTATCCTTATCCTTCCTTTTTGCTCTAGTCTCCTCCACCCTTCTTGCATGCACCATGAGACGACCAATATTCATGTTATCATGTAGCATAGCCGATTGACACTCCTCTTGTAAGTCGTCCGATATGCCTGTCACATATCGACTCATTTCGTCTCTAGGATCGGAGACCAAAGACGGAGCATATTTGGCCAATTGAGTAAATTTCAGAGAATACTCATGAACACTCATCGTTCCTTGGCGGAGATTGATGAATTCCACCACCTTCGTTTCCCTCATCTCTCTAGGGAAGAACCGATCAATGAAGGCCCCTTTGAATAACTGCCACATCACTAACCCACTTCCAAGTGGCCTGTTGTCCTTCCATTGCGCATACTATATCTGAGCGACATCCTTGAGTTGGTATGAGGCCAACTCGGCATTCTCGCTAGAAGACAGCCCTATAGCACACAAAATCTTGTGAACCTCATCAATAAATTCCTGAGGGTCTTCATCAACCTTCGACCCATAAAAGACAGGAGGATTCATTCGAGTGAAATCCCTAAGTCTGGAGGCCATAGTCTGTTCATGGACTCTAGGTGCCAAATCCCTATTGGCTTGAGCAGTCATAGCTTGGGCTTGCACGGTTGCGGCTTGAGCTTGAGTAGTCATGGCTTGAGCCATTTGAGCAATAATAGCTCTCATCTGAGCTTCTGTCATCGGTGGAGGATCAGTAGGAACCTGATCATCAATAGCAACCTCTTTAAGAGGAGGAGCTGGTTCATCACGAGGTATTCCCGCAGCAGCCATCTCTTCCTCAAGTTTTCGAGCCGCGTTTCTTCTAGTATTCATCTCCTATAACCAAAACACAAGGTTCAGGCGACAGCATATACGACGTACATTCTAGGGGCACGATATGGATTTCCAACAATGAGAATGATTCCTAATCATCAAATAAGTTCCAATTCATAAATGTGGCGCGCTTCACAATTATGAATACAAACTTAAATAACGTGGTTGAGAGAGAGACGTTAACTTCAAGGATATTCAACCTCATGCTCTGATACCAAGTTTGTCACATCCAGGTTTACCCCCCAGACGTAACCGGCGTCGTCGTCCTTTCGGAGGACTAAGACAAGCCTCTTAGCTTCGTCATAGCATTCATCGACTAAAAATCAGTAAGAATTAAAAACTTTTTATCTAAAACTACTTGGAGGTTTACATAGACCTCTACATACACATCATTATATATATCAAGTATACATAGACTTGTTCATATACAAAGATTACATAGTCTTCTACTTTTATTTCATACACTTATATATTTAGAAAATAATAGTCATAAAACCGTCTCATCTCATAGACCATCTATCGATTACAATAAGTCTTGGGCATAGCCCTACATCAAATGAAAGAAGCCGCATATAGGCTGTCTACTACATCGTCTCAAGAGAATAACGGAGTCAACATAGAATCATAGTATCTACACATCATAAAAGAGAGATGTCGGCCACGTCCTCGAGAGAGTGAGGACCTACCACTTGGATGGCAAAATACCCAAGTCTTCCTTCCTAGCAATTTGGATCAAGCTCAACGACCCGAACCTAAAATGTTTGGGAAAAGGGAAAGAAAAGGGATTAGTACTCCACATGTACTAAGTATGGAATCTCATATACAATTACCAATCAAATATATTTAGAAAGGGACATTTATGAAAACATAATAGACTACATATGCAATTAAACCATAGCAAAGCAAAGCATACTAATGATAACCTTCAATAAGTCACAAGTGCAATGATCAAGTAAAATTACCATATCTCCTACTCAATCAAGTAACCTACCAAGACTACAATTAGCAATTTACTTACCAACATACTCTTCATGTCATGATACATCCTTCTTCAAGCAAAGACAACAACATTATATCCATAAGCATGTTACTCAACATACAAACCATTTACATCATACCATCGCCTTACATGCATAATATTGACCTCTCAAAGTTCCTATCAAGGCAAACTAGTGCAAGGCGTAGGTAGAGTCCCATACCCCTACCTAAGATATAGCCAACCTCTTCAAGTTACTTTGATTAGCCTATATCTTATTCATTCATTTAGTTTAGGGACATTTGCCTTAACCGACATAGAGCACATAATCGAATGTGGAATCCGGTGTCATGAAACCTTACACCGATGGAAGGTGGTCTACCGGCCAAGGTAGAACCTAACGTGAACATAGCTATCTAGGTGGATCCACTAGCTAGTATCCTATGGTGGCAACATAGTTCAAGAACTAAGAGATAGGTATTCCCTCTATATACCATTCGGTAATGGGGCCTCATCTCATGAGAATTCATGAGTGAATATTTCTCAAGGAAAGTCAACACTTCATGTAGATCCATAGGTGAGTATTCCTCTAAGGGAAGTCAACACTCTATAAGGAACAAATGGTGAATATTCCTCTAAGGGAAGTCAACACCTCTCAATTGTCAAGTTCGCTCGGTGCTAAGCTAAGTCCCCATTTGTAGAGAAGCCTTTAATCTTTATTAATCTTCTCAATTTAATTAGATAAAAGGGTCAATCCCTTGTATATCATCATTATAGCTCAAATAAGAATTGTATTAGTCCTTTCATTAACAATCCATATAGGTGAAGTCAACCCTCGTACATCTCATCATAATAGGGCACATCGAACAACTTCCCTATATTACATTACACTTAGCAACCTCACAACCAACCTAAGCATATAAGTTCATGTATCATATCAACTTATCACATCAATCAAAGCATACTTCAACATAACATTATCACTTGATGACAATTAACCATAATTTGAAGTAAAGGCTAGGATCATCAAGACTTACCAATACTCCTCCCTAGTCCATCAATAAAGGGCCATACCATTAACCCATAGATCAACCAATCTTAGATCATCACGTCAATGTAATTCAATAATAAATCACAAGAACTAATCAAGGAGAAGCACTATACTATGAAGCAATACTACATCAAAGCTTAGTAACATGATCTCAAGTGTATCTTCTTAACTTAGATTCAATATTCAAGAACATAGGTGTGAAGAACTTCAATTCATCATAATAGACCCATAATCAATGCAATGACAATCATTAAAGATCATTTAACTAATTAGGAGATTAATTCTATCAAACTCAACCTAATCCATATCAATTCTACATTTAGGGTTAAGGGTTAGGGGTCATCACCCACAATCTAGATCAAACTACTTCCATTCACCATAATCAAGTTACAATTCATGATAATCTACTCATTCTAACCCAAAGAATTCATAATTAACTCTCAATTCACATGATCAAATTCGGATTTGGATGAAACCCATAAGAAACTCAACTTTTTGGAAAAAGCTTTGAAGGAACCCTTTGAGGAAAGAATCTCAAAGGTGAATTAGATCCCATACCTTAAGGTTTGATGACGTTTTGATGGTGAATTTCGTGCTAATCCAGCCCCCAATGATCTCCCCAAGTTGATCTCCAATGGAGTCTTCCAATAGAGAGAGAAAGTAGAGAGAAGGAAGAGAGTTTTGTTTTTGAGAGAATGATTAGGCTAATGAGGTTTGGGGTATTTATAGTAGGGTCTTAAGTTACTTAATTAGTCTCTCTTAAACCCCTAATTACCCCTAAGACACTTAATTAATTAACTAACTAAAAAGTAACTTTTCCAAAACTGCCACAGACCTTCCACGACGGATTGACGACGGTCCGTCGTGGGCGTGACGAACTGACATCCCTCTGTCCTGCACATCCGTCACGTTGGTCATAGACTTGTGTAGGCAGAGGCTTTCTCCCCAAGCGCACGACGGTTCCGCGACGACGGACCGTCGTGGCCGTGACGGACTGGCTTCCCTCCGTCCTGCACATCCGTCACGTTGGTCAGAGACTTGTGCAGGCGGAGGAAAAGTCCAAGCGCTAAGGCTGGCACGACGGAGGCCTCGACGCCCCATCGCGCCTGTGATGCCCCGTCATGGGGTCCGTCCTGCCCTGCTGCTTCAAGGTTCCTCCTCGAGGGTCCTTGTTTGGTCCTTGGGGAGTCGTCCCCCGACTTTTCCAACATGATACCATCCCACACAATATTTTACACCTATAGTTACAACCGTTTACCAAATTCCGACTCTTTAACTAGGTTAAATCAAAAGGACACTCTAGCCCTCTTATGAACTAATTTGCCGGACGTTTAAGAGTTTCGGTGCCAACACCACTTCAAAGACTCTAAATTTGCCTAATTGGCTAGGAACACTGGTTTAGATCCTAAGGAGTTCATTTAAGTCTTATCACATGACCTCGATATTTCAAAATGTTACATAAAGGTAGTTTACTGTAATGTCCTAAGGTTTTGACTTAAATGTGTTTTTGATGTATTATGTTTATATGAGGATATGTGTTGGTTTATGTAGGTTGTATGTATGCTTTCTTTGTGATCTTAAGGTGATACATTGCACCAAGTATCACTAGAGGGTTACTTGGAAAGTTATTGAATAAAAGGAAATAAAGCTCACCGTTAAGGGAAAGAGATCTCACTGTAATGTGACTCAAAAATGTCATAAATTCTATATGTGATCTTCTGTATGTTTGGCATTTGAATATGTTTATATAAAGTATGTGAATGATATAAATGTTATTGAATTAAGGTTTTATGATGATTTACTCAAAATGGCATGAAGATGATTTCAAGGAAAATGTCCCTTTTAAATGCATGTTTTGCATGGTTGTCATACTTAGTACATTCTTGTGATAATCCCATTCTTCTCTACTTTTTACACAAAGTGTAGGTTATGGATGCATAAAGGATGTCTTGAATGCTTAAGAGCTTGATAGACGATTCCCAAGCTCAACGAAAGGAATCCTTAAGTTCAAGGATCTCCTACTTATGTCTTTATTACAAAAGTCTTTAAATATTGTATAGTTATGTAATATGTCTTATGGGTCGTGTCCCTAATGTACTATAATGTTGTTGAGTCTAAGATGGCAAAGAGACTTAATGTCTATATATGTATTATGACTTATGTTTTATCTATATATGAGTTAAAGTTTCTAGCATATGATGCGCTATGAAAAGTTTTAAATTTTCCGCTAATTTACTATGTTAATGCGATGAATGATAACTATGGGCTTGTATAATACCTCTGAGAGGTCAAGTACGCCATGTTACGTCTAGGGGGTGCTCCCTGGATGTGACAAACGTGGTATCAGAGCATGAGGTTTATAAAGTGGTTTTAGGTTCTAAAAGTCTCATATTGCCACGTCTAGTAGAGTCTAGTAGCATTGGTGGTGAGTCGCGACTCATCAAATGGTACGAGAGGCTATAGGACGATAGAGTTTCCATTCTACATCATTCTCATATCTTGCAATAGAACATAACTCTATAAGATCTCTCTCTTATGTTTTCTTGTCCGGTGGTCTTTTAGATGTGATTGCTTGGATGAGATTGTATCTCTATGTTTGAGGGAAAAAAAGGTGAGTTAATGCTTAACTTGGTTTTATGGTTCAATGAGTATGTTTGAAGGCGAATTTTGACATGTTTTGATGATATGATGCCAATTATGGCTATGTACTAGACTTATGTGAAATAGCATGTTATGTTGAAAATGTGTGTAAAGATATGATTAAAGCATGTTAGAAGTCAATGTAGTTGACATGAGTTTCTTTTGGAATGATGTGTTACTATATGGTTTTACATGATGGTAATCTAATACTATGATTGAAGTTGAAATGCTTAGTGACTACCTATGAAAGCATGCTATCTTAAGAATATGTGTTTTAAGGTGTTCATTATTTCCCTTTGAATATGTGCATGATGTTTCAAATGTTGCCTTAGTTGGGATGTGTGAACACTCATGATTACCTAATATGGATTGGAGTCATTTGTATATACTTGATCCTAGGTGTAAAGGTAGTATGCATGACTTGGTAGGGTGATGATGTGGATTTTAGTGACCTAGAAGTCACCTTACTGTAATGTTCTAAGAAAAAGGAGAATTTTTTATGGCTAAGTCTCCTTGTTGTCTTCCCCTAATATTGTATGACCATTGGTGTCTATTATATGGTATGAAAATCTTATGTGGTTGGATGGTATGATCTAACTTGACGATTGAGGATGATTTGCCTAAAATGATAAGGTTTAGAATACCTTGGTGTTATTATGTTGACTTACTGTAAATTCCTTCTAAGTAGTCATCACTTGTAATTGTTGAAATATTAATGTTAAGTCAAGATTCTCTTAAGGTTGGGTTAAGTTGCTCCTAATTGGATTTACCCTAAGTGGGGGATGGTGATGGAATAGTAAGGTTATAGGTATTGTCTACCTTGACCTTCTATTTTTCCTTGATCTTGAATTTAATGAAGTCTTGATGAGCTTGTCATGAATAGAGTCTTGCGTAAAGTGTGAATTGCATGAACTTTATATATTTTGGTATGTATTGATTGACATTACCTTAAAGGTATTTTTAAGATTCCAAAGTGCATGAAAGGAATTTTTCATTAAATACATGTTTTCTCATGAGTATTGTACATCCTAACATGCTAATGGTACATTTGACTTTATGAGATAAGATAAGAACTTGGTTGTAATCACTTGTGAGGAGTAATGTTTAGCCTTATAACGAAAAGTTGAGTCTCTTTAAAATGAAATATGTGGAGTCTCTTCAAAATTTTGTGACTTCTATGGTTTAGAAAGTATGATTTTAGGCCCACTCTTGAAAGGTGAAAGCATGTTTAGCTAAGTATTCATGTGTGTGCCAATAATTTGTATTATTTTTCCCAAATGAGGCTTACTGTTTAGGCTAGTGCTATGTTAGAATTTGAAATTTTGTGAAATTGCTTCCTATTGTTGTGATGTGCTTGGTGTGATTTACCATTTGGACTTCACTAGGGAAGAAACATGAGCATGTCTTGGTTTAAAAGTTGAGAATTTCTCATTTTAAAAGGAAATCGACCTTGTACTTTGCTAAGGTGTGAACTCATGATACATGTAAGTGTGTTGAGGAAAGGGACATTCCTCCATGGACACAACTAAGCATGGTATGGTTGAGTATGACCTTCATGGCACTAGGTATAACTAATAAAGATCTTTGTTGATTCAATTAACTCAAGACTATGTGCATTGGAGTATGAGTGCTTAAATAGCTTTTGAGGATATGTTGTAAATCTGCCTATGTGTGGCCTTTCAAGATTATCTCTTAATGAATTGAAGTTTAATGACCATGCTGTGATTTGGAGAAGTATGTACATCCTATAAGCATGATAATAGTGTTTGTGTTTGATGCATTAAAGAGTGAGTGAATTGAAGTTGTGCTTGCTTGTGTGCATTGAGGGCTAAATAATGTGAAGTTGTGTTCCTCGTAATTTTAGTGCATTAACTTCTATGTGATGATGTTATGATTAATATAAACTGTTCTATGATGCATTGAAGTCCTTGTTGTGATTGAAATGTTCTAAGTGTCATTCGAGGACGAATGTTCCCAAGTGGGGGATATTGTAAGACCTCCAAAATGAGTTAGGGTGTCTAGAGACTAACATGGTTGACTTAAGGTTATAAGGTCCTAAAATGACTTATAATATGGTTTAGAGGCAGTGTATAAAGTTTGAGGTGAATTGGAAGTCGAAACGTCAAGGGTCGACCAAAACGTTCGACGATTAGTCACCTATGTGCCTCATATGTCTATGCGTGCTTATATGTGTATTAATGAGCTTATGAAGTATTAAAATGAGTTATAATGATGTTAAATGGTATTATATGAAGTTTAGAGAAGTTTGGAGGTCAAACGTCGAAGAACGTCCAAGACGTTCGAAAGTTAGCCCTTGAGACATTCATGTACGTCTTGATGGGGCCTTGCATGTTTGGATGTGTTGCAGGTGTTTGTTTTGGGTGAAACTTATGTGGAATGTCTAAAACTTGTTAAGGGTTGTATTTACATTTGTAACGTCTGGGTACGACTTCTAAAGGGCCCCGCAAAAGGGCCCACAAGAAGGACCCAAGGCTGGTTGAGACACTGCCTTGGCAGTGTCAATCGACGGACCAAACGATGGCCAGTTGGTCAACCAACGGCCCGTAGGTGAGGTCTCATCGATTTGTACTTAGCTTGGGCAGTTCTCAAGCCAAAAATTGGCCAAGGACCAATCGACGGAAGCCAATGCACGGCCCGTCGACTGACCAACGGCCAGTAGATGGTTCCATTGATGGTGGACTGCAGCCTGCTGCCTGTGCACTGTTTCATTAAAGGGGTGAATGGGAAATTCACCGCATGTGCTAACCTGACCCCACATGATTTATTTGGTTATTTTTGGGTGTATTTAAGTGATCAAAAACGTGAAGAACCCATTCCCAAACCAACTCACACAAATTGAACCTTTCCCTCCAAAAATATTCTCCCTAGAAACCACCATTGTTGGTGAAGCTCAAGAACAGCTGGGAGCTCGGTTTCCATGGATGATTCATCAATTTTTAAAAGGTTTTCATGAATAAACAGGTATGATGATCTTCATCTCTAGTTATCCTTCCATCTAGAGAGTTAAATCTCAAAGTTTCAAAAGAGAAAAACATGATCAAACATCTTCTTCTTCAATCTATCCATGGGTTCTTTCTAAAAATGTTTTTAACGATTAAATAATGATGAATTGAAGTTAATACAGTGGTTTTATCGTGAATTTGACTCCAATTGCATGATGAACCCATGTCCCTTCCAAACTTGATTTAGTCTTTGCTTGGGCTTTGTGATCTTCACTTGTTATCGATTGAATTGTGATTCTATTACGTTGAAGTGGTTATATCTACTGTTATTTACGTGGATTAATGTTGAATTGAGGATGAAGGATCCATGAGGATCAATGTATGAAGATTTGAACATGTTTAGCTTAGTTTCCATAATTCACTGTAACATTGGCCTCTTAATGATTTAATGTGGAATTCGATTGTGTAGGGCTGGTTGTATCTACTGTCTTAATTGGATATTATTGATAAGTTATAAATAAGTGATTCATGTTGATAAATGTTGATTAACCTATGATTCTTCTATTTTCCAGTGATGTCTAAAATAGCATATTCAATGTGATCTAGACGTTATGGCAATTGTAGTAGGATTTCGTTTAGGTTATGTTGTCCTTAACTACTGCTTTATATTAATGATATTAATAAATTGTTGGTATGAAGTATTGATGATCAAAGAAAAGGAGTGTTGCATGAATTGATCTAGGTCCTTCTAGCCTACAATTTGAATGTTGTAATGAACATTATGTGATCTTAATTCTAGCGTGGATGAAGCATGATTTAGATTTGATTTGTATCTATTTAGCTACTGCTTTAAATGAATATTATAGATACATGATGATTTATGAGCAAAACTAGGGAAGTTACTTGACAATCTATAACTCTGTACTTTCTACCATATATGTGATATAGTGCACTAGTTGTATCATGATCTTTTAGCGACTTGTACATGGCTTCTTTTATGTTTAAAGTACATTTAGTTACTGCCATATAGATGAATTGTTGATAAACAAGGTGTATTGGTCAATGATGATCAAAGGGTGAGAAATTGGTAAGAACGCTTATCTCCTCTACTTTCCTTATAGTATTGTAGTTGATAAAGCCTTGTATGGCATTGTGTGGTATGGTCCACTTATGGTGGAGGTGTTTACTTTATTTTCATTATAAATGTGTTGACCATGGCCTTGAAGGGAAATTTATGAACATATGAACATGTGTTCATGATGATACTATGAGAAGTTTATACCTACTTTCCTATTCAAGTTGTGATCTAGGTTGTATGGCTATTGTATAAGCATGTGTATATCCATGTTATGGTAAAGTATAGGTTCTGCCATTGATGTGTTAAAATGGTTAATAATCCCTTACCTATGTACCCCTATGTGAATGCATGGATAGTACAAGTTAGGAGTCTTTAAGTGTAATATGAAGTTGACTTGTCTCCTATGCTATTGTGTGTTGTGTGGTCTATGCTTGAAAGAGTATTATGGTCTAAGAGGGTGGCTGACACAATGTGTTGTTGATAGCCATTATGTGATCATGTTGACCAATGTACACACACTCTCACTTTACATGCATGTTACAAGTAGTATAGGTCATGGTGTGTAAATGAAAGGTAGTTCTCATACTCACTAGTGTCTACTACTATGTATGCTAAGATGATGTTTATGAATGTATGATATGTGTTTCAGTTAGCTAGGATGACTTGATAGGTGTACTAGTATGGGCAAGGGTACGGGACCTTGTCTATACATTGCACATGTGTACCTTGATAGGATAGTTCCTAGGTTTTGTTTCTATGTATATGAAAATGAATGTATGGACATGTTATGAATTAGATTTACATGATATGATGAAGTATGAATGTGCATAGAGTCTTAATCGGTTTATATGAAAAGTATTGCTCATATTGTTATGCCTATAGACTTATGTATTGATATATGAACATGTGTGACATTATGTGTTATGTGAAAGGTTTGTTCACATCTACACACACATGTATGATGATCTAGTAAGTAGAGGGGCCTTGAGAGGGGTGCCCAAGATTACTCTAAAACTAGATAGGTGCTTGAGTATGCTATAAGCATATGAGAATCAAATATTCTAAGCCTATGTTTTATGAAAAATGTAATAATGGATTTTCAATAAAGGGAACTTAGCTTAGCACCGAGTGAACTTGACATTGAGAGGTGTTGACTTTCCTTGTAGGAAGATTCACCATTTGTCCCTTATAGAGTGTTGGCTTCCCTTTGAGGAATATTCACCTATGGACTCACATGAGGTGTTGACTTCCCTTGAGGAAGGGATCACCCATGTTTTCTCATGAGATGAGGCCCCAATTGTCCAATGGCATGTAGAGGGAATTACCTATCTCTTAGTTCCATAAGCTATGCTTGCCACATAGAATCTAGCAAAGTGATTTCACTTAAGACGCTAGGATGTATGTTAATGTTCTACCTTGGCTAGGTAGGAACACCTTCCATTGGTGTAACACTCTACAACACCAAATTCCATGTTTAGCACCCATGGTCTTAGTGTCGGTTAAGGCTATAGTTTCCCTAAGGTAAAATGGACAATGGAAGTAAATGACTAGGATCCTAACTAGGATGACTTAAGGGAGGTTACTTAGGATAGGTGGAAGTAATGAACCCATTTAGACATTGCACAAGTAGCTCCTTAGGAAGTCTTAGGAAGGTGTTCTAATACATGTCACTATGTATATGTTCTTTATGCATGACTTTGTAGTATTGGTCTACTTGTTATGAAGATGTGCATGGTATGAATCTATATGCATGATGTTGATATTATTGACTATATGATGAAGGTCTAGTATTAACATTAATGAAGTTGTCTTTGCTTACTTGTTGATGTATGAATTGGATGGTAAGTCTTGTGTTCTTATGATAGGTTTACTCAGTATGTGCGAGGTTATGGGGCTTCACATATACATTGCACTAGTAGATTTAGAGTAGGATTACGAGTAAGGTCTTCTAATGCATTGATGTGAAGTGGAGTTGGTATATGTGCAAGTTAAAGGTAGTTTACAGTAATGTCCTAAGGTTTTGACTTAAATGTGTTTTTGATGTATTTTGATTATATGAGGATATGTGTTGGTTTATGTAGGTTGTATGTATGCTTTATTTGTGATCTTAAGGTGATACATTGCACCAAGTATCACTAGAGGGTTACTTGGGAAGTTAATGAATAAAAGGAAATAAAGCTCGGGAAAGAGAGCTCACTGTAATGTGACTCAAAAATGTCATAAATTCTATATGTGATCTTATGTAATGTTTGGTGTTTGAATATGTTTATATGAAGTATGTGAATGATATAAATGTTATTGAATTAAGGTTTTATGATGATTTACTCAAAATGGCATGAAGTATGATTTTAAGGAAAATGTCCCTTTTAAATGCATGTTTTTGCATGGTTGTCATATTTAGTACATTCTTGTGCTAATCCCATTCTTCTCTACTTTTTACAAAAAATGTAGGTTATGGATGCATAAAGGATGTCTTGAATGTTGAAGAGCTTGATAGACAATAAAGCTCAATGAAAGGAATCATTAAGTTCAAGGATCTCCTACTTATGTCTTTATTGTAAAGTCTTTAAATATTGTATAGTTATGTAATGTGTCTTATGGGCCGTGTCCCTAATTTACTATAATGTTGTTGAGTCTAAGATGGCAAAGAGACTTAATGTCTCTATGACTTATGTTTTATCTATATATGAGTTGAAGTTTCTAGCATATGATGTGCTATAAAAAGTTTTAAATTTTCTGCTAAATTTACTATGTCAATGCGATGAATTATAACTATGGGCTTGTATAAGACCTTCGAGAGGTCAAGTACACCATGTTACGTCTAGGGGGTGCTCCCCTGATGTGACAATGATTTATAACACAACCAAATATATTCATAAGTCTTAAGTACCTCATAGAGAGCAACTTCACCTAATGACCATCACCTAAGACAACTCCTAAGTCACATTAGTGCACTATGTAGGTAGCATCCGATAATACTACTTCCACCAAGTGTACCTAAGAAGTCATCCTAGACTAGGCATAACATACTTAACAAGTCATAACACTTTCATTCATCTCTAGACATAAGACCACATACTTCATAGCATTATATAAGGACTTGTTCCTTTACTATTTCTTCATAACTTTTCCAGTTCATATCAAAGGTAAACCACCCTCATAACCCCTTAACAAGCTTACTTTTGTAATGTACACATGGAGTCCCATACTATCACGACCCGCACCAATACCCTAGAAGTTAGGGCATTCTTAGGTCGTGGCACGATGTACTTGGCCTCTCGGAGGTCTTGTACAAGCCCTTTTGTATCATTCATCACATATACATATATGAAAAGTAGCACAAAATTAAAACTTTTCACAACATTCTGATAGTCTTTCAAAATATCTTTCATATAAAAACCATAGGAAATACGAAGTCTCATATCATTAGTGTAACGACCCGAAAGTACCCCTAGAAATTAGGGAGAACCCATGGGTCAGAATAATTGCGTACTTGACCTTTTGGAGGTCTTGTACAAGCCAGCTATCATTCATTACATAAGACATGAAAAGTAGTGTGAAATTAAAACTTTTCACGAATAAATTAATAAAGAGAACATCTTTCATAAAAGCTAAGGATTTAATCTCTTCTACACAAGCCAACTTACTGACACGATATAAATATCTTAGGGACACGGCCGTTTACATTAAATGAAAATATATAATAAGTCTTTAGAATAGAAACCAAGAAATATGACTATGCCTTGAATATATGAGGACATACCTAGTCTTGAGAGAATCTTTCCCAAGATTGTCTGCTAGTCTTCAAACTTGCCTCCAACCTATACTTGTTAAATATAGAAAAGTATGGGGTTAGTACAAGACAATGTACTAAGTATGGCATATGCAAAAACATGCAAAAAGGGACATTTTACTAAAATAAGCTTCCATGCCAAATTGATAAAACCTTCATGATTTAAGAGTTGAAATAGAATAAGAATCATCATTTAAAACATAAGGTAGGACTCTCAAAATCATAGAAGCAAAGTACACATTACAGTAATATTAGGGAACCTTAAAGCGAACACAGTGACACATTACAGTGAATAGCCTTACAGTGAATAACTACAGTGAGCATTTTCCCCCAAGCATAGTGAACTCATTTCACGTGAGGTTTCCCTAACAAAGTTATCCTAAGACTCCCTAAGGTGAGACAAGAAGGGGCCGCCATACACCCTCTTCAAGACACACCAAAGTGATCCTTAAGATTACCAACCATATGCTTACCTAGTCTGGGAATAAAATTCACACTCTTGGCTAGATATTTAAAAGACATTCATGCATGAAGGATTTCATGTAAGTACTGTTCCCCAATAGGACTTATAAGTTACACTAAGTGAAATATGAGAGTAGCATCCCATACTACTACTCCCACTTAGTGCTCCTTGAGGATTACCTTGGATTGAGCACTCTACATTAGTCACTCTTAACTTCATTCATTTAAAACTTAGCCTTAAAATACTTCCTTAACATTAGATCTTACATTATCTATCTTCTTTTACAACACATGATAGAACACACCAAGACTCCCCTTTCGGAAGGTCTACTTAGTGCAATAGATAGATAGCGTCTCATACCACCACCTACCCTAAGTAGTACGTTCTTTTAGGAGACTTAGTTCATACATTTCATATAAAACACACCAAGACTCCCCTATCGGAAGGTCTACCTAGTGAAATGGATAGATAGCGTCCCATACCACCACCTATCCTAAGTAGTACGTTCCTTTAGGAGACTTATTTCATTCTTTCTTTTGTGGGGAATAACTTTAACCGACATAGACCATGAGAGCTAGACATGGAATCCCGATACTACCCTTATTGGATGAGGGTACCCCACTTGCCTAGGATGTGGTATTGCCCTTAGCATTTACATGGCTTTTCCAATAGCTACACCTATGCGGGCGCATAGTTAAGAGATAAGGAGATTGCGACTAAGTAACTCACTCTCTACTAACAAGGAATACTCATCTGAAGAGGTACATTGGGTACAACATCTCTAATCACAATGTGCACCCACCCCTTCTTCAAATCCTCTCGGTGCTAAGCATAACTCCCCCACGGAGTCTTAAACATTTATTACTTAATGTCAAGGATAAATTTTAGACACATTATCTAAGCTTATAATGGATATCCATCCTCCAACCTACATTAGAAAGCTCTTGGGAAGTAGTGAGGTTGCTACTAAACAATTCATCTCAACTCACAATGAGTGCTCACCCCAAAACTCCCCTTTTTATTCACATTGTTTAACTTCATTCATTCATTCACTCAAAGTGTGTGTACATGTGAGCACACCTTTCACATAAATAATTACTTTCATAACATTGAATTCTAGACATGCTTACACCTTCATTTAACATTTCTTACACACTATCATGCTCAACATATACACTTTCTTCTTTTAGGCATAATCTAAGCAAGAGATTAAATTCAAGTTTCATAATACATATCAACAAGAACAAACTCATTATAACTTCATTTCACACATTAGGTCTTCAAAGCCATACTTATAATACTTATCAAATATACCTAAATACATCAAGTAAAACCGCCACCAAGAAGGTTGACCATACCACTCAAGAGAAATTCATAATAAGAATTATTCGATATAAGCAAATCACCATTTAACCAATCCATCACCACCTATAACCAATTCTTCAATAATTCATCATAATAAGGCCATTAGGGCAGTAGCTAAACCATAATAAAAACATAAGAAAGCAAAGCTCATACCCTACACAAACATGTTCATTTAACCCACTCTTTAGGCTAAAAGTTGGAAATATGCATAAACATGAGTTCATTAGGGTTTTGACATTAAAATCATCAATTAATACTAGAATACCAATGCTTGGAATCAAAACTAGGAGAAGATAGAATTTGAAAACCCTTTTTGAATTCTTTTAGAATTGATTCCTTGAACGAAAGAGGGTTCAAGGATGGATACAATATATAAAGTAGAAAAACACTCACTAATTTTGATGAAGAAATACGTCCAAACCAGCCCTCCTAGTTCTCCTTGAGTCTTAGCTCCAGTGGTGACTTGAGAGTTTGTTTTTAGAGAGAGAGTTTGAATATTTTTAATGAGAGGTCTTGTCTAGGTCTAGGACTTAAAACTAATCTAATATAACCTAAACACCCTAAAATTATCATCCTACGGCCCGAAAAGACTTGGGGTGAATTCACACAAAATACCCCTAGCTGGTAGCGTGTCCCATAGCTTTTGTAGGACGCCATCGATAGAGCCAAGCAACGGGGTGTCGACAAAACAATGGCTCGTGTTGCATGGGCGTCGTTTGGGTCTGCAGCTGAAAGGTTTTGCTCCCACACCATGTCTTGACCTACTCCCCAAGATGACGGGGCTTCGTCTTGACTACGGCCCGTAGGATGCTAGGCGTCGATGAAGCAGTGGTTTGGTAGTTTGGGTGCTACGTCTTGGGTCCTCTTCTATGACTCCTCGTGGGTCCTAGGTGGGGTCGTACCCAGACGTTAAGCCCCTAAATATAGTCATCTAGGTATTAGGAACATCCCACATCTATTTCGATCAAAACAAACACGTAAAACTCACTAGAACACATCCAGACACATAAACACTTTCTAAGGCACACTTCGCGAAACTCATGGACGTTCTTGGACGTTTAACCTCCAAACTTAACCAAACTTCACACACTGCCTAAGAACATCAATATAACTCATTTTAACTTAAAATGAACTCAAGAAACAACCACGAATCGCGAGTTCACCTTAGTTCATTTTAGGGTGTTACATTAATCATAGACACAAGAATACTTGGGACACGGCCCATACAATCGAAATATAGTACTAATAAATCTATTACAATGATTCAATAAAATAACTCTAAGATAGCGATGCCCTCGAGTCAAATGAGGACATACTTCAACCTTGCTTGAAAGATCCTATAATCCAAGCTTCGCTCCCAACAGCACCTTCACCTATGAATTACTTTAGAGATAGATAAAAGTCTAAAATTAGTTCAAACACATGTACTAAGTATGACTTAATGCATAAAATCATGCTGAAGGAGATTCAATGGAAATATGCTCCTTTTGATTGAAACATCATAGTATAAGCATAAGAAAAAAAATAACACCTTAGAAACACATAAGATATCACATAAGTATTTTATCACTTTTCAAGGAACATTACAATGAACTAAGCCAATGTTACAGCGAATTACTTCAAGCTCCACAGTGAACTCATTTAGTATGCAACCCTCTAACTAAAAGTTATCCTAAGACTCACTTAAGTAAGACAAAGAGAGACCTCCCATACACCCTCTCTAAGCACACCTAAATGATCCTTGGGATTACCTATAATGAGATACATACACTTACAATACACCAAAACACATAACATATATAATATGAGATTCTCCTCACCATGGTTATCAAAAGACTTACTTAAGTTATTCAAAAAGAGAACACCCACATCTCCAAGATTACCTAAATAATCCTTAAGACTTGCTAAGTTTAGATCATGTCTAATTTATCAACCAACTTTCCTATCTAGAGTCATTCATAATATTTCCCTAGATAAGACATGAAGAGACCATCCTTTATGCCTCCTTCACACTTTAACTAGACAATCCTTAAACTACTCTAGATAAGTAATTATTCATTTACATACCTTCTAACTTAAGTCATTATCTTCATTAGTTCAATAAGAGACATTCATCACATAAGGACATTAAAGTAATGGTCTTGGGGAAGACCTAGGGACTCAGTCACTAACATCGTCAAAGTCCAATTGTGAAATGTCTAGGTAGCATCCCATACCACCACCTTAACTTCATAGAACTTCTCCAACACTAGTATGTATCCCATATGATGAGAATAGACAATAACTGACATAGACCATGGTAGCAATGCATGGAATCCAGTGTCACGACCCAACCCGTTGGGCCGTGACTAGTGCCCATTTTGGACACTCACATACAAACCTGTTAAGTATAACCAACTGAAACTAAGACAATATGGAATTTAATCAAATCAAGCCAACCCCAACTCCATATATATATAAAGTGGATCTGTCTCATAAGGAGTCATAACCATTCAACCGTAACAACATACGCGAGCTGACAAGGCCGCCACTATCCAAAGCATAATAGCATACGCAAGCCGACAAGGCTGCCACTACACAATACACAATGATGTACGCAGCCGACAAAGCTGCCCCTGTACAAGCGGACATCCCAAACAAACCATGTCCAGACCATTATCCAAAACATATATATGCAACCCACATAATGTCTATAGACCTCTAAGAGTATAGTAGTGAAACTCGATGGGACAGGGCCCCGCCGTACCCATAGATAAGCAAAAGACTACATAGAAAGTTATGTACCAAAACGACTGGGCTCCGGAACAGTGGAGCTCTCCCAATTAGCAGAGTAAATATCCTAGGCGGGAGGATCACTGAACTGTGCGTCTACACCTGCGGGCATGAAACGCAGCCCCCCGAGGAAAGGGGGTCAGTACGGACAATGTACTGAGTATGTAAAGCATAAGGTAAAGATGACAGGATACCAACATGATAAGTCGAAACAAGATATCGCTACACATGTACCTTATAAGTGAAAATCATGCATATCTTTAACATATAAGGTGCCTAGCTTCCCTAGTAAGGGACTCGGCAAAATAATCATCATATATATACATCATACGTACCTGGCCCTCTAGTGAGGGACTCGGTGAAATAGTCATCATATCATCTCCGTCATCATCATCATCATAACCATCCTCATCACCAATCATATATATAATAAACATACCCGGCCCTCTAGTGAGGGACTCGGTGATATATGCAAGAAACTCCGCACGAACATTACCCGGCCCGGGACTCGGTGAAATGATAAATGACTCTATGCACGAGCAGAACATTATGAGCAACCATATGCAATTAAAATTATTTCTTATAACTAAATAGAACAATCAACATGAACCAGCAAGGAGTATTACCAAAGATTAACGTTTTATCAAGATTATGAACCTTTTACACGATATGAAAACGTAAAATCTCAATGACTCTAAGAAGCACTACCATAGATATGAGAAATCACCATAGCCTTAGACATAGCCGATATATAGAGGATTAGTTTATGGAAGCAAGAATATACGTCACCTAGATGCTCTAGAAGTAAGTATCAAACCTGTCCGTCATTCGCTTATTTTTAAAAGTCATGCCAAACAAAGAAAGAAAGGATAGCGTTACATACCGTATAGTCGAGACGCACGTCTAATATTTACTGCCCAAGCTATTAATCTATAACAAGCAACAATTGTGCCGCAATGAGATAGACGTCGCGCTTTACTACTTATTATAAGCTAACTAATAATCTAACGAAAATCCGGCAGCACTTCCCCTATTTTCCTTACTTCGTCCAATCCGACAACAACCCAAATTATCCACAGCAATACCAATAACACATACAACCCAATGAATCATATTAAACAGCCCCCCCCCCCCCCCCCAAAACAGTTCCGTCTCGGCAACCATAGTAACGAAACAACGACACACCGAGCGATAACTCATTTTATAATTTGCAACACATCTACCTTATCGTATTCATCCCTTGTAGTATATACCCATAATCACATTAACATATACATAAGGCCAAAATAGAATTTCCCGCATTTTGCTTTAATCAAAACAGCCCAAACACTAACACGACACCACTAATAATCCGATTATGGTTTCCGTTAATACTTAGCACATTCAATAACTAAAACAAATTTCCTAAGCTACTGGTCACGCCCCCTTCTTAACATTAATGGCTAATTAACAATGGCATTCTAAGGAATTAACACACCAAGCAAAGAGATTACTAACCAAATTCTTTTGTAGCTGCTGGCCGAGAGTTGCATGGTTGGTTTTTCTCCATTTCCATGGCTGCCTAAGCTAAGTGGTGAAGAAGATGATATGTTTGCAATGCATTTCACCACCTCATTCATCATATGAAGTGGATGCAGCCCCCCTCTACACGTGCCCCACTAAGGGCCAGCTCCCAATCTGATTTCTTTTAATTTGCCTTGCATGGTGGGTGCCACTTGATTAAATTAATTCCTAATCAGCCACTAATTAATCCCTTACTTAATGTTAATGACACTTACATTAGCCAAATCATACTTAATATCACATTTGGAATTAACATCCCTGCCTAATATTTCTTTAATCACTTGGAACTTAAAAGAAAATCTCATTCCCCGGACTTACATCGACTAGCTCATGACGCGCGCACTACGTATAAAAATACGAGGCGTAACATCCTTCCCCCCTTAGGAACATTCATCCTCGAATGTTAAGTTAGCGTCTTACAAAACAAATTCTAGCGAGGTCTCTCTAACAGTTATACCTATCAATCGGCATTCCGTAACTTACAGATGCCTCGCAGAGTCACTACTTAGTACATAATCTCGTTTATAAATCAATATAGTCAAGCTAGGAATTGAATTACCTGCAGGTACGGGGAACAAGTAAGGATACTTATTCTTCATTTCGTCTTCCGCTTCCCAAGTCATCTCCTCCATATTATTATTTTGCCACAACACTTTGACGGAAGCCACATCCTTAGTTCGTAACCTTCTAACCTGGCGATCAAGTATAGCTACGGGTTTCTCCTCATATGACAAATCCTCTGTTACCTGAACATCATCTACATGGAATACTCTAGAAGGATCACCAATACATTTACGTAGCATCGATACATGGAAGACTGGATGTACCGCCTCCAAATCAGATGGTAGATCCAACTCATAGGCAACCTTGCCTATTCTACGAACAATCTGATAAGACCCAATGTATCTCGGACTGAGCTTTCCCTTCCTGCCGAATCTCATCACACCCTTCATGGGTGATACCTTCAGGAATACCCAGTCACCAATCTGAAACTCCAAATCTCGACGCCGATTATCTGCATATGACTTTTGTCGACTCTGGGCTGCTAATAATCTTTCCTGAATAAGCTTCACCTGGTCAACAGCTTGCTGAATCATATCCTGGCCTATTAACTTAGTCTCACCAACATCGAACCAACCAATAGGTGACCTGCACTTCCTCCCATATAAGGCCTCGTACGGTGCCATCTGGATACTAGAATGGTAGCTATTATTATAGGCAAACTCAATGACCGGCAAGTGGTCATCCCAGCTACCTTTGAAGTAAATAATACAGGCCTGCAACGTATCTTCTAATGTCTGAATAGTACGCTCAGCCTGCCCATCAGTCTGAGGGTGAAATGTTGTGCTAAGGTTCACCTGTGTCCCCAATCTCTTCTGAAACGATATCCAAAAGTTGGCTGTAAATTGAGCTCCTCTGTCTGATATAATGGACGTGGGAACCCCATGAAGTCTCACTATCTCCCTGACATATAACCTCGCATAATCTTTAGCCGAATAAGTAGTCCTGACTGGAAGATAATGGGCCGATTTCGTCAGCCTATCTACAATAACCCATAGAGAGTCATACTTCCGTTGAGTGCGAGGTAAGCCTGTAATGAAGTCCATATTAATCATCTCCCATTTCCAAGTCGGGATCTCTATCTCCTGTAATAATCCACCAGGCTTTTGATGTTCGATCTTGACTTGTTGACAAATCGGGCACTGAGCAACAAACTCCGCTATGTCCTTTTTCATGCCATCCCACAAGTATAAGCATCTGAGGTCATGATACATTTTCGTTGACCCTGGGTGAATAGAATAATAGGCAGAGTATGCCTCTCCCATAACCTGCTGTCGTAGCCCCGCAATATCAGGTACTCACAATCTGCCTTCATATCGTAACACTCCATCAGGTGTAATCTTAAATGGGGTCTTTTCCTTTTGAAGAGTTGCATCTCTATACTGTACCAGAATAGGGTCCTCGTACTGGTGTCTCTTTACCTCATCTATGATTGAGGACTCAGCAACCTCTCGAATAGAAACTCCACTATCTTCTGAATTAGCCAGACGGACTCCAAGGCTGGATAGCCGCTGAATCTCCCGAACCATCTCCCTCCTTTCTGGTTGTACATCTATCAAGCTATCCATGGACTTACGGCTAAGAGCATCTGCTACAACATTTGCTTTCCCTGGATGATATAAAATATCAACATCAGAATCCTTTAGCAACTCTAACCACCGCCTCTGTCGTAAGTTCAGCTCCTTCTGTTTAAAGATATATTAGAGACTCTTATGATCTGTATAGATGTCCACATGGACACCTTATAAATAATGCCTCCATATCTTCAAGGAATGAACCACGACTGCTAACTCCAGATCGTGAGTAGGATAATTCTTTTCATGCTTCCTAAGCTGTCGGGTTGCATAGGCTATAACTTTGCCATGCTGCATCAATACACATCCTAGCCCAACACCCGAAGCATCACAATAAATAACATAGCCGTCTGGTCACTCCGGAAGAGTTAGGACTGGAGCTGTAGTCAATTTATCTTTCTATAGCTGGAAGTTTCGCTCACAAGCATCAGTCCACTGGAACTTGGTTGCCTTTTGAGTTAGCCTTGTCAAAGGCGCTGAAATTGAGGCAAACTTTTCTACGAATCTCCTGTAATATCCTGCTAACCCCAGAAAGCTGCGTACCTCAGTAGGTGTGGTAGGTCTGGGCCAAGTCTTTACAGCCTCAATCTTCTGCGTGTCTACCCGAATACCATCAGCTCCAATAATATGCCCCAAGAATGCCACTGAAGTCAACCAGAACTCGCACTTGGAGAACTTAGCATACAACTTCTGGTGCTGAAGCACCCTAAGTACCGTCCTTAAATGGTCTGCATGCTCCTCTTCTGAACGTGAATAGACCAGAATATCGTCTATAAATACAAAAACAAACATATCAAGGAATGGTTTAAACACTCGATTCATTAAATCCATAAACACCGCTGGAGCATTAGTCAGCCCAAAAGACAGCACTCTAAACTCATAATGCCCGTATCGGGTCCGGAATGCCGTCTTTGGAATATCTGCCTCCCTTACCCGCACCTGATGATAACCTGACCGCAAGTCTATCTTTGAAAAACACTTAGCACCCTGCAACTGGTCAAATAGATCGTCAATCCTTGGGAGGGGATACCTGTTCTTTACTGTTACTTTGTTCAGCTGCCTATAATCAATACACATCCGCAGCGACCCATCCTTCTTCCTCACAAACAGTACCGGTGCTCCCCAAGGTGACGTACTAGGCCTGATGAAGCCCTTTTCTAGCAAATCTCTCAATTGCTCTTTCAACTCTTTCAACTCAGCAGGTGCCATTCTATAAGGAGGTATAGATATAGGCTGGGTATCTGGCAGTACATCTATAGTAAACTCTATCTCTCGTTCTGGAGGAAGACGTGGAAGTTCCTCTGGGAATACATCGGGAAATTCATTAACTACCGGGACTGATTGAAGAGTCGGTGCCTCTGCCTTTATGTCATGCACCCAAACCAGATGATAAATATAGCCTTTTCTAACCATCTTCCTGACCTTAAGGTATGAAATAAACTTACCTTTCGGCGATACTGTACTCCCCTTCCACTCCATAATTGGTTCCCTTGGAAATTGAAATCGAACTATCTTTCCTCTGCAATCAACATTAGCATAACAAGCAGCCAACCAATCAATGCCCATGATAATATCAAACTCAATCATATTTAACTCTATTAGATATGCTATGGTACGACGACTATATATAACCACTGAACAATTCTTATATACTCGCGTAGCTATAACAGAATCTCCTACAGGTGTAGCTACCTCAAATGGTTCTATCAACTCAGACTCTATTCCGATCCTACTAGCAACGAAGGGGGATATAAATGATAAGGTGGAACCTGGGTCTATCAATGCATACACACTTCGGGAGAATAGTTATAATATACCTGTGATCACATTATGTGACGCCTCCTGTTCCTGCCTACTAGTCAAAGCATATATGCGGTTCGAGGGACCGCTAGAACTGGAAGCTCCACCACGACCTCTACCACGGCCTGCTGGCGCCTGAATACACTGCCCCGTAGGGCGCATAGCCACAGAAGAAGATGAACCAGCAACGGACCCAGTAGGCTGTGCCATACCACCTGCACTACCTCTAAGGTGACACTCCCTCATAGTATGACCCTGACGGCCGCAAGAAAAACACGCACCTGTAGCCCAACGACATTTCCCAGGATGGGACCTACCATAACGAAAACACCGACTGGCTCAAACCCCTGCCCATCTGTGACCCTGTCGCCCTAGAGCTCTGACCAGCTTTTGAATATCCCGTACGATCGAACCCCCTACCCATGGAACGTGGGGGTGCACTCTGTGCTGGCTGGGAAGAAAATCTAACATGCTGCTGAGACTGCCCGCCTTGAAACTCGTCAGGATAACCTGCTGATCTAGCCCTCTTATGCTGGCCTCTATTATAATCTCTATCTAGCTGACGTCCCCGGTGCCGATCCTCTACCCCCTGTGCATATGCCTGCACCCGAGCAATGTCAATACCTGGCTGAAGAGTCACTGCCATACAACCGTCAATCAGATAACGATCCAATCCCATCACATAACGATGTACCCTGTCTGCCATATCAGCCACAATAGTAGGCGCATGCCTAGCCAATGAATCAAACTCGAGGCTATACTCTCGAACGCTCCTGCCATTCTGCCTCAAACGCAAGAATCTATCAACTCTAGCTCGCTTCATCTCTGGAGGCAGGAAGTGGCCCTGGAAAGCCTCCACAAATTCATCCCATACCACTGGAGGAGCACCCTCACCCCTAGATAACTCCCAAGACTCATACCAATTAATAGCTACATCCCGCAAATGATATGTAGCCAACTCAACAGACTCGGTCTCCAAAGCCTTGATTATCCTCAATGTACGCTGCATCTGATGAATAAACTCTTGCGGATCATCCTGGGGCCTTGACCCAAAAAACTCTGGAGGATTACAACTTAAGAAGTCATGAGCCCTTAAGCTATCAGATCTGTCCACATGATCAACTCCTAGTTCATGCCTGCGAGCCTGACCTGCCACTAATCTAGTCAGCAATTGAACCGCATCTCTCATGGCCCTATCCTCCGCCCCTGGCTGAGGAGCTGGAGGTTCAGGTGCTGGGGCCTCGGGGGCTGGTGGTGGTGTCCCTCGAACTGGAGCTGCTGCTGCTCTAAGCTCCTCTGGCGGTGGCGGTGTAGCAGAGCTCTCCGACTGGAGCATAATACCAGGCATAGACTAGGCACGGGCCCTAGTAACTCTCCGGGTCTGACTAGTACCTTCTGCTACCGATTTGCCCTTCTGGGCGGCTGTCGCTTTCTTTGGAGGCATAGCTGAAACACAAGGATTCGTTAGAGAGGGATTATCCTGTTAATATAGCTCTATCGCACTATCTAGAATAAGAAGAAAGGATGACATCCTAAATGTTCTGTAGCTTCCTGTTTATAGATGTGGTGCACAACACACCGATAAACAAGACTCTATTAGACACAGTCTGTAGACACTTTCGAGAAAGAACCGCTCTGATACCACTTTTGTCACGACCCAACCCGATGGGCCATGACTAGTGCCCGTTTTGGACACTCACATACAAACCTGTTAAGTATAACCAACTGAAACTAAGACAATATGGAATTTAATCAAATCAAGCCAACCCCAACGCCATATATATATATAAAGTGGATCTGTCTCATAAGGAGTCATAACCATTCAACCGTAACAACATACGCGAGCCGACAAGGCAGCCACTATCCAAAGCATAATAGCATACGCAAGCCGACAAGGCTGCCACTACACAATACACAATGATGTACGCAGCCGACAAGGCTGCCCCTGTACAAGCGGACATCCCAAACAAACCATGTCCAGACCATTATCCAAAACATATATATGCAACCCACATAATGTCTATAGACCTCTAAGAGTATAGTAGTGAAACTCGACGGGACAGGGCCCCGCCATACCCATAGATAAGCAAAAGACTACATAGAAAGTTATGTACCAAAACGACTGGGCTCTGGAACAGTGGAGCTCTCCCAATTAGCAGAGTAAATATCCTAGGCGGGAGGATCACCGAACTGTGCGTCTACACCTGCGGGCATGAAACGCAGCCCCCCGAGGAAAGGGGGTCAGTACGGACAATGTACTGAGTATGTAAAGCATAAGGTAAAGATGACAGGATACCAACATGATAAGTCAAAACAAGATACCGCTACACATGTACCTTATAAGTGAAAATCATGCATATCTTTAACATATAAGGTGCACAGCTTCCCTAGTAAGGGACTCGGCAAAATAATCATCATATATATACATCATACGTACCCGGCCCTCAAGTGAGGGACTCGGTGAAATAGTCATCACATCATCTCCGTCATCATCATCATCATAACCATCCTCATCACCAATCATATATATAATATACATACCCGGCCCTCTAGTGAGGGACTCGGTGACATATGCAAGAAACTCCGCACGAACATTACCCAGCCCGGGACTTGGTGAAATAATAAATGACTCTATGCACGAGCAGAACATTATGAGTAACCATATGCAATTAAAATCATTTCTTATAACTCAATAGAACAATCAACGTGAACCAGCAAGGAGTATTACCAAAGATTAACGTTTTATCAAGATTATGAACCTTTAACACGATATGAAAACGTAAAATCTCAATGACTCTAAGAAGCACTACCATAGATATGAGAAATCACCATAGCCTTAGACATAGCCGATATATAGAGGAATAGTTTGTGGAAGCAAGAACATACGTCACCTAGACACTCTAGAAGTAAGTATCAAACCTGTCCGTCATTCGCTTATTTTTAAAAGTCATGCCAAACAAAGAAAGAAAGGATAGTGTTACATACCGTATAGTCGAGCCGCACGTCCTATATTTACTGCCCAAGCTATTAATCTATAACAAGCAACAATCCGCAATGAGATAGACGTCACGCTTTACTACTTATTGTAAGCTAGCTAATAATCTAACGAAAATCCGACAGCACTTCCCCTATTTTCCTTACTTCGTCCCAATCCGACAACAACCCAAATTATCCACAGCAATACCAATAACACATACAACCCAACGAGTCATATTAAACAGCCCCCCCAAAACAGTTCCGTCTCGGCAACCATAGTAACGAAACAATGACACACCGAGCGATAACTCGTTTTATAATTTGCAACACATCTACCTTATCATATTCATCCCTTGGAGTATATACCCATAATCACATTAACATATACATAACGCCAAAACAGAATTTCCCGCATTTTGCTTTAATCAAAACAGCCCAAACACTAACACGACACCACTAATAATCCGATTATGGTTTCCGTTAATACTTAGCACATTCAATAACTAAAACAAATTTCCTAAGCTACTGGTCACGCTCCCTTCTTAACATTAATGGCTAATTAACAATGGCATTCTAAGGAATTAACACACCAAGCAAAGAGATTACTAACCAAATTCTTTTGTAGCTGCTGGCTGAGAGTTGCATGGTTGGTTTTTCTTCATTTCCATGGCTGCCTAAGCTAAGTGGTGAAGAAGATGATATGTTTGCAATGCATTTGACCACCTCATTCATTATATGAAGTGGAGGCATCCCCCTCTACACGTGCCCCACTAAGGGCCAGCTCCCAATCTAATTTCTTTTAATTTGCCTTGAGTGGTGGGGCCCACTTGATTAAATTAAATCCTAATCAGCCACTAACTAATCCCTCACTTAATGTTAATGACACTTATATTAGCCAAATCATACTTAATATCACATTTGGAATTAACATCCTTGCCTAATATTTCTTTAATCACTTGGAACTTAAAATAAATCTCATTCCCCGGACTTACATCGACTAGCTCATGACGCGCACTACGTATAAAAATACGAGGCGTAACATCCAGAGTTGTAACCTACTCCGATGGAGGGTGTTCTACTTGCCAATGGTAGAACTTGGACACATCCCATGAACATCCAGAGTTGTAACCTACTCCGATGGAGGGTGTTCTACTTGCCAATGGTAGAACTTGGACACATCCCATGTAGGAACATGGTTAAGGAATATGAAGGGTTTCTTTGCACTCTAGCCTCATTCTTAACTAGAGCTACTTCCCAAACCATACTCACTCGGTGCTAGCCTTTGTTCTCATAGAGTAATTCGCATAGAGGATCACATGAAGAGGTTCCATATTCATAACCCAATCACATTCACCTTACCAAAGAGGTCCCCTAGGGTTTCCTTTCAATGATTAAGAGGATAGCTCAATGACTTTACTAAGAATGATTTCATGCCGTTGCAGCCAACCATCCCTAAGTCCACCATTCACATGAGAAGGATATCATTACGACTTTCGACTTCAAGGATATCATAACCTAACATCTAGTATGAAGGTTCCACATAATGTGACCTTCTCACTATGTTCAAGGCCACATGTCATTCATACATAAAAGACAAAGAGGCTTTTGAATCCTAAGTCAAGAATCCCATATTCACAATGTACATGTATCAAATAAGGGACACAAGTCTACCAAATAAGACACAAACATACTTCACATATAACATATCATTCTAGAAGCACATAGGCATAACCATCATCATCTATAGGTTACACTATTCACTAATATAATATCATCAATATAACCATCATAAGACTCATATAATCAAGTAGGAATAATCATGCATCAACCTTCATACTACACATATGAGGACATAGTCATAGTCTAACATGATCACCTAACAACATCAATAGAAGAACACATTCCTCACCTTAATCACAATTAGATACACATGATTATACTCACATGAATCAACTACACAAACCATCATAATATATCAAGTAGTTTGCCAAAAAGGTCATCATCATCATAATACATAAAGTAATGCCGATGAGGCCACATAATTCACAATTATAACACATAGACCGCCACCATAAGTGGACCATACAAATCACAACATAATTCAAGACCTACATTACATAAAATAAAGAGAATTAGGGAAGCGTACAACCAATCCGTTCTCACCACTTCAATCCATAGATAAATCATCCAATACAATACCAGAAGGCCCTTACCCATGGTCATGATCATCAATTCAATACAAAAATCATAATACTCAATGAATCTAGATCAATTCAATATAAATTCATCAATCCAAGACAGCCTATACATCAATCCAATACAATTCTTACATCATTCAATAGCCCAAGGAAAACTACTCTAGAATTCATAAGCATTGAGACTTGATCATAACACCCATAATATAGCCAATTTGAAGAGTTTAGGTTTTACGTGGGTTCATGAAGATTTTAGGTTAAACCCATAAAACTAACATTAATTCAATCAATATTCAATGATTCAAAATGTTTTATGCAATAACCCATGGCTAGATCACAAAATTGGACAAGTTCATCTTTAGAAGACTTTAGAAATCACTTTGAAGATTGGCTCCTTGATAGAGAGTTTAAAGGATGAATAAAACATACCTCAATGAAGCCAAACCACTAAAATTGATGAAGAATCACCAACCAAACTCCAATCCAAGTTGTTCCTTGAGTTTTGGCTACAATGGAGTTCTACAGAATTTCTTAGAGAATTTGGGCTTTGATTTTAGAATAGTAAATTCATCTATGTAGTTAGGACTTATAAACCCCCTTAAAATGCCTATAATACCCTTAGGAAACCGCCTAAAAAATTATTTGGACGTGGGGTGAATTTACCAATTCACCCTTGCATTTAACAGTGAAGCTGCAAAATTGCAGACTCCACCTACGCCTGCCCATCGACGGGGCGTTGGTCCAACAACGGGCCGTCCTGGCTGGCTGTAGTTTGGATCAGAGGCTGTCCTTTGGGATATTAAGCTCCCTAGGCTAAGTATTGACCCACGCCCTCCATCGACAGGGTGTCGACCAGCATACTGGCCGTCGATTGCTTTCGTCGTTTGGGCTGGTGTAGACAGCCTTAGGCTCTTGTGAAGGGTCCTTCCTCAAGGGCCCTTGGCTTGTCCTTAGGGATGTTTGAACGGACGTTTCCAACCCGAAATGATTGTATACGAGTTTAGGACCTCTCATATCAATTTCATCCAAAATGAACACACAAAACTTGACAAAACATGCTAAGACACACAAGGTCGTTTCAAGCCAAACCTTTATAACGTCATGGACGTTCTTGGACGTTTGACCACCAAACTTCATGAAACTTGACACACTTATTATAAACACTATTATTACTCATATAAGGACCTAAAAAGCTCATGATACAGGCATATAAGCACATAAAAACACATGAGGCACATAGGTGAATAGTGGTCAAACGTGTTAGTCGTCCCTTGACGTTTGACTTCCAATTCACCTAAATCTGTAGACACTGCCTCATTACCACATTATAAACCATTTTAGGACCTTAGAACCTCATGAAAAAATGTTAGGCTCTAGATTCATCTATGTCGTTTTAGAGGTGTCACATTCTCCCCCACTTGGATAACATTCGTCCTCGAATGATACTTGCCACTATCCGAACACTTCCAAGAGTAAAGATTCAACTAACAGCTCATAACCATACCACATAAAAAATTATACAATACACAATCTAGGAGAAACATCAATTTCACATAATCAAGAGATTCACAACACAACAAGAAGATAGAAACTCATTCTACAACTCATCATGCCATAAGACTCACATTCTTTATTTCAAATAGCATGAACTCCTTTTTACATTCATTTTCATGATCATATACATCCGTTCTACACAAAATACAACAATTTTCAACCAAGGAACAATTTAGTCAATTCTGCAAAAATTTCACAGTAAGCTAAATTCCCTGGCAGTGAACATGCTTCAAAATTCCAAAAATGCAACATTTAGGCAATTTATGATGGAAACATGACTATATGATAGATAAAAATATATAAACTCATTTTAAAACATAATCATAACATCATAAAATGCACAATGCAAGGAATCAATGAAATTCAATTCCAACAAACTCCTAAACACAATGAAACATGCAACATGCTACTATGACTATCTAGCTCATCTACTAAACATACTCCCCTACTTAGAAGGAACTCATAAAAAAATAGATAAATACAAGAACTTATCATCATCATCATCCTCATTTGGCTTTGATCCTCTAGTTTGCAGTGCATAGAAGCGATTCTTCTTTGGAGCATCATCTCCCGGAATACTTGGAGGAACTTGCTTACCCTCTCCTCCTATAGAAGAAATAGTAGGACAATCCCTCACCTTGTGTCTATCTTTACCACATACAAAGCAACTACCGGTACCCATTAGGCATTGCCCATAGTGCCTCTCCTCACAAGTAGCATATGTAAGGTAACCTTGAGAACCACTACCCTTCTCAAATTTCACCTTATCACCCTTAGGTTCATCTTGACTTGCAACCTTCTTCTTGAACCTAGATTGGCTTTGATCACTTTGACCACTCCTCTTTAAGTTTCTAGCCATCCTCCCAAGCTTATAATTCTCAATGGATTGATCATAAACCATGAGTATAGAAAAATTCATATCATCGTGGAGCATGGCCGTACGACACTCTTCTTTCACTAGGTCGGTGACCCCGGTCACAAGCCTACTCATATCATCCCTAGGGTTAGACACTAAGAATGGGGCATACTTAAACAACTTAGTGAATTTCAATGAGTACTCTTCAAAACTCACATTGCCTTGCTTGAGGTTAATAAACTCCTTTACCTTCACCTCCATGGGAAAAGTACATTCCTAAGAAAGCCTCCTTAAACTATTCTCACTCTATGGGACCCGACTCAACATGACTATTATATTTTCATTGAGTGTTTCACACTTGAGCAACCTCCATCAATTGATATGAAGCTAACTCCGCCTTCTCCCTAGAAGTCACCCCCATGACACTCAACACCTTATAAACACCATCTAGGAACTCTTGGGGGTCTTCTCTCACCATAGAGCCAAGAAAGATAGGAGGATTCAACCTCATCAAATCTCTCAATCTAGATGTCATAGTGCTCTACACAATATTCACTCTAGGCTCAATACCCCTATTCACATGGGTAGTCAAGGATCAGGATAAATTAAGTAAAGCCTCTTTAAATCCCCATTAGTCATTTCCGAGGAACCACCGGAACATCATTACCATCTTCCACAATAGGGACTTGAGAATTCCTAGAACCTTGAGCCCCTTGAAGAACTTTCTCAACTTGTTTAACTTGAGGAGGAATCTCCTCATTCACATCATTCTCCTCAACTCTCCTAGTCGGTGTCCTCCTCGTATTCATCTCTTATAACACAAATAAAACCATAAGAAAAGAACACTCCTAACTTCTAAACCTCTATGGCATGACATACAAGTAGAAAAGAAGAGAAACTCTGTCGTCCTATATAGCCTCTCGCCCATAGGTGTGTCGGGACTCACAACGATGAACAGGACTCTACTAGACGTGACTTAATGAGACTTTTTGATTCCCAAGACCAATTTCATAACCTATGCTCTTTTCTAACACGTTTTTCATGACCCGCACCAATACCCTAGAATTTAAGGCATTCTTAGGTTGTGGCACAGCGTACTTGACCTCTCGGAGGTCTTGTACAAGCCCTTTGGTATCATTCATTGCATATACATATATGAAAATTAGTGCGGAATTAAAACTTTTCACAACATTATAATAGTCTTTCAAAATATCTTTCATATAAAAACCATAGTAAATACTAAGTCACATATCATCAAATCTTAGACACAAAAATACTTGGGACACGACCCATACAATCGATATATAGTACTACTAAGTCTATTAGAATGCTTTAATAAAAGAACTCTAAGATAGTGATGCCCTCGAGTCAAATGAGGACATACTTCAACTTTGCTTGAAAGATCCTATAATCCAAGCTTTGCTCCATAAAGCACCTTCTCCTATGAATCACTTTAGAGATCGATAAAAGTGGAATTAGTACAAACACATGCACTAAGTATGACTTAATGCATAAAATCATGATGACGGACATTTAATTGAAATATGCTTTTTTTATTAAAACATCATAGTATAAACATAAAAACAACATTTAACACCTTAGAAACACATAAGATATCACATAAGAATTTGTTCACTTTTAATGGAAAATTACAGTGAACTAAGCCAATGTTACAGTGAATTACTTCAAGATTCACAGTGAACTCATTTAGCATGCAACCTTCTCACTAAAAGTTATCCTAAGTATGTGTGAGGTTATGGGGCTTCACATGTACATTGCATTAGTGGACTTAGATTTGGATTGTGAGTAAGGTTTTATAATTCTTTATGTGAAGTGAAGCGAAGCGAATAGATGTGCAAGTTGATGTAGCTTACTGTAAAGCCATTAAGTCTTGACTTAAATGTTTCTATGATGTATTATACTTCTATCATGATATGTGTTGGCTTATGTAGGTTGTATGTATACTTTCTTTGTGGACCTATGGTGATTCATTGAACCAAGTATCACTAGAGGGTTACTTGGGAAGTTAAGGAGTTAAAGAAAAGAAGTTCACTGTGAAGGAAATATGCTTACTGTAAAGTGCCAATAGGTTACTGTAAAGAGACCCCAAATGTGGCTTAAATTCTCTGTGTGATTTTATATGATGTTTGACCTTTGAATATATCTGTATGAAGTATGTGAATGATATAAATGCTAGTGTATCAAGTGTCACGCCTCAAAACCCATTAAGACGGACAGGCACCCGATGCCCTAAAGGTCCGAGAGAACCAACCTGCAACCTGTTCTTACTGAGCATATACTATAACAATTGAGACAAGCTAACTTAGGATGCAGCGATACAAAACAACGTAAGTAGGTCCAAAATTTATGTACAATACTTGGCCGTCGTGGCCACAACTCCTTAAGACACAACTGAACCATGTACATATGTCTACAAAGCCTCTAAAATATAGAAGACTAGAGTAGGTCGGGTGTAACGGCCTGTATTTTTGTATGTGGTAGTTCTATTCATGTTATACTTGACATATACTTATAGTGTAGGTGAGGGATCATGTTTCTTACATGATTAGTGTTGGTTTAAACTAGCTTGGAAGGTGATGTAATGCCTTGCACGTTTTAGCATATGTATTGCAAGTTAACTCCGATGGAAAGTATTTAAGTAATTATAGTAAGGTGGTAATTGAGCTAGCAGTTGCATCACCTACTTGATCTATATTATAGTTAAAGGGCCCAAGTTTGATTGACCAGATTGAGGCTTATATTTAGGGGCTCATTTGAAGCCCAAACCTATTAAAGAAAATGTGAATGAAAGAAGGCCCAACTGCCAAATCTGCCAATTGGCCATTATGGATAAAGCCCAAGTGAAACTAAGTAAGTACATGACCTCCTAAGATTTGTTTTACCATGTTATTGGGCCAAGTGTGTACCACCTACTTGCACTAATCTGTCCCAAGCTGATTAAAAGAACAAAGGAAAAATGGACAGCCAAGGTCCAATAATATTAAGTCCAAAAGGGCCCAAGTTAAAAGGACAAGCAGGTGGGGCACCTACTTGACATTATATGGACCAAAATTGGTCAAGAGTGTCGGCCATAACACCTCCTTTTTCAAAGGATAAGGATCAAGTCTTATTCTCCATTTTGAACTTGCAAAATTTCAGATTTTCTTAAGTTTCTTTCTTGGTCTCTCTTGGCTTCAATAAGCAGCCCTAAAACACCTTAGGGATTCTTGAGTGCTGTCTCATTTTCAAGTAAGAAGTTTGAAGGAGAGTTTGAATTCTTGAAGTACAAGTTTAGAGGATAAATTTCCAGAATTAAGGTAAGACTTCAACCCATTTGTTTTCCTCTCTTTGATCATGTTTGGATTGGAGAATTTTGTATATATTTATCAAGAATTCATGGATGATGATAAATCTTTGAGTCAATATTCTCCTATTATGCTGAAATAATTTTGAGATTGTTATGGCTGCCTTATGAATATTGTTGGTGAGGGCTGTTTGGGTATCTCTTGGAA
>JABWTJ010000845.1:48458-127552 GCA_016801875.1 Solanum sitiens
TCCAAATAGCTAACAATATTTCTTTCCCCATTCTAAGTACATGGAACTACTTCATTATATGTTCACTACTCTATACTTGTGTAAATTCCCCTTGTGCTGTTATAGAAATGGTATTTGCAAAAGAAAGTTTGATGAATCCTTCTCCTAAGCCAATTGAAGTCAATTGTGCCATTAAGGTCTTAAAGTAAGGTGTTGATGTTTCATAGCTCCTTATGTCATTGTTACTGCCTCAAAGTATTGTTTTCATGTATTCCACTACTGTTTCGTAATTTCATGTCTCCAAGATGATTATGACCACCAAATCAACATCTCAAAGTGTTACGATTATCCAAAATAACATCTCAAAAGAGTTATGAACTGATTAACAAAAATCTCAAAGATTAAAGAATCTAAGTGAAGAAATCTATATAATTAAGGGTGGCAGCTCAGGGGCGAAAGCCTAGCATGGGCCGATCCCTATTGGTATAGAAAGGTGGCAGCTCAGGGGCGAAAGCCTAGCATGGGCCGATCCCAAGTTGTGTAATTATGAGGACCGCATCCCAGGGGTTAATACGCCTAGCATGGGTCATCCTCTTCTACCACTGATCAGCTGGTCACTTGTATCACATGCCCAAAAAGATTATAACATACAAAGAAGGTAAAGAAAAGAATGTATCTTACTTGATTCCACAAGAGTAAGCAAAGGTGGTCTTCTCTCCTAATCTATGCACTCATATGTTGCTACTTGATTTCATTTGTGCCTTGTATTACATATACTTTTTGCCTTACATATTCAGTACATTTTTCGTACTGACGTCCCATATTGGGGACGCTGCATTTCATGCTGCAGGCTCAGGTACTCCAGCTAGTAGACCTCCTCAGTAGGAGCACTCGAAATTCTGCTACTTTTGGTGAGCTCCAAGTTGATTCGGAGCTGTTTATTAAGTCCTTGGTAAATTCGTTTGGTATTGTATCGTAGTTAAGGGTAAGGCGGGGTCTGTCCCGACCTACTCTAGTCTTCTATCTTTTAGAGGCTTTGTAGACGTATGTGCATGGTTCAGTTGTGTCTTAAGGAGTTGTGGCCTAAACGGCCAAGTCTTGTATATAACTTTTGGATCTACTTATGTTGGTTTGTATCGCTGCATCCAAAGTTAACTTGTCTCAATTGTTATAGTATATGCTCAGTAAGAACAGGTTGTAGGTTGGTTCTCTCGGGCCTTTAGGGCATCGGGTGTCTGTCCGTCTTAATGGGTTTTGAGGCATGACAAAAGTGTCTGAATTGTACGTTCTGCCTGACCATCCATTTGATGATGAAAGTTTGTACTTAAATTCACTTGTGTTCCCAAACTCTTTTGAAATGACTTCCAAAAATTTGCTGTGAATTGAGCTCCTCTATCAGATATTATAGAGATTGGCACTCCATGTAGTCGAACTATCTCCTTAATGTACAGCCTCGCATACTCTTCAGCTATATAAGTAGTCTTCACCGGCAAGAAGTGTGCTGCTTTGGTAAGTCTATCAACTATTACCCATATGGAGTCAAACTTACGGAATGAGCGAGGCAAACCAATAACAAAATCCATGTTGATCATGTCCCATTTCCAAATTGGAAGTTCTATACGCTGCATGTAACCTCCGGGCTTTTGGTGTTCTACTTTTACCTGTTGACAATTTGGACACTGAGCCACGAATTCTGCAATGTTCTTCTTCATGTCCCCCCCCCCCCCAATACATTTCTTTCAAGTCATGATACATTTTAGTTGACCCTGGATGAACGGAGTACCTTGAATTATGTGCTTCCATCATGATCCTCTTTCTTAGTTCATGTATATTAGGTACACACAATCTGTTTTGACATCGAAGTACTCTGTCTTGCTTAAGCTCAAATGCCTTTTTCATACCATGTAGTACATTCTCTTTAAGTTGTAAAAGAATTGGATCAGTGTACTGCTTCTCTTTCACTTCCACTATTAATGAGGATTCTGCCGCATTTTGCACAATAACCCCTTCGTCTTGAGATTCAAGAAGGCGAACGCCCAAGTTCGCTAGTTGGGACAGATCCTTAGTCATTCCTTGTCTTTCCGTAGACTTCCCATAAGTGCTTGCCATTATTTTACGGCATAAAGCATCAGCTACTACATTAGCTTTACGGGATGATATAAGATGTCAATGTCATAATCTTTTAATAGCTCCAGCCACCTTCGTTGCCTTAGATTTAAGTCTTTTTGCTTAAAAATATATTGCAAGCTTTTGTGATCAGTGTATATGTCAACATGAACTCCATACAAGTAGTGGCGCCATATCTTCAAAGCAAACACAACTGCTGCTAGCTCTAGATCATGGGTTGGATAATTTTTCTCATGTGGCCGCAGCTGCCTTGAGCCATAAGCTATAACTTTACCATACTGCATCAATACACAACCTAAGCCCACTCCCGAAGCATCACAGTACACTACATAGCCTTCTGTACCTTCTGGAAGTACCAACACAGGTGTAGAAGTCAATTTACTCTTCAGCTCTTGGAAGCTTATTTCACACTCATCGCTCCACTGAAACTTGGTTCCTTTGTGTGTTAGCTTTGTTAAGGGTGCAGCCATGAAAGAGAATCCTTCAACAAACCTTCTGTAATAACCTGCCAATCCAAGAAAACTACGGATCTCCATAGGCGTTGTAGGTCTTGGCCATCATTTCACGGCTTCTATTTTCTGGTTATCAACCCTTATTCCTTATTCGGATACAATATGACCTAGGAATACCACAGATTTCAACCAGAACTCACATTTAGAGAACTTTGCATACAATTTACGATCACGGAGAATTTCTAAAACCTGCCGCAAGTGATTAGCATGATCCTCTTCCGATCTTGAATACACCAAAATGTCATCTATAAACACTATCACAAACACATCTAAGAATGGCTTGAACACCCTATTCATCAAATCCATAAAAGCTGCTGGTGCATTTCTTAGCCCGAATGACATGACTAAGAACTCAAAATGACCATACCGTGTTCGAAAAGCTGTCTTGGGTATATCTTTGTCCTTGACCCTCACTTGGTGATAACCTGACCTCAGGTCGATCTTTGAAAAACACCTAGCACCTTGTAATTGATCAAACAGATCATCAATTCTAGGGGAGGGGATATTTGTTCTTAATTGTTACCTTATTCAACTGCCGGTAGTCGATACACATTCTTAATGAGCCATCTTTTTTGCGTACAAATAAAACTGGTGCTCCCCATGGCGACACACTAGGCCTTATGAATCCTTTCTGTAATAAGTCTTTTAACTGCTCCTTCAACTCTCGTAATTCTGCCGGAGCCATTCTATACGGAGGAATTGAGATAGGTTGAGTATCTGAAAGCACATCAATACCGAACTCTACTTCTCGTTCTGGAGGCAAACCTGGAAGATCTTCAGGAAACACATCTGGAAATTCATTTACCACCGGAATGGATTGAAGGGTTGGTGGCTCTACATCTACATTTTTCACTCTAACCAGATGGCATATGTATCCTTTGGAAATCATCTTCTTTGCCTTAAGATAAGAAATAAATTTACCTCTTGGCATCCCAATATTACCTTTCCATTCGAGGACTACCTCTTTTGGAAACTGGAAATGCACTATCTTAGTTCGGCAATCTACCGTGGCATAACAAGAAGCTAACCAATCCATACATGGATAACATCAAAATCTACCATGTCTAGCTCAACAAGGTCAGCCAATGTATCGCGATCACAAACAGTTACAATACAATTACGATAAACTCTCCTAGCTATAATAGATTCACCAATCGGTGTAGACACTTCAAATGGCTTCGCTAATAATTCTGGTGTTCTTTTGAACTTTCCAGCAATCAATGGTGTAACATATGATAGTGTAGACCCCGGATCTATTAATGCATATACAATATGTGAAAAGATGGACAATGTACCTGTAACCACATCCGGCGACGCTTCTAAATTTTGTCGATCCCCTAGTGCATATGTGCGATTCTGACCTCCACTAGAACTAGTTGCTCCCCTAGCTCCTCTACCATGACCTGTAGGCATATGTAGTCCCCTACCTAAAGAAGGGGTTGATGAAGTCGACGCAACAACTGATCTAGTTGGTTGTTCAACACCACCCACTCCCCTATGAGGGCAGTTTCTCATCATATGCCCTGGTGTGCCACACCAAAAACAAACATCCGTCCCAAACCTGCATGCACCTAGATGATTCCTCCCACAGTGTTTACAAGGCTGTCGTGGAGGCCTTGATTGGCTCATACTTCCTTGCTCTTGATGACTGCCTTGGCTTTCACTTCTTTGCCCAAACTGATTGCCCCTAAAGCCTTGGAACCATGGTGGAGCACTAGCTGTAGAGTAGAAAGATGATGGCCTAGGTGGTCTGTTATAGAACCGAGGCCTAAACTCATCTTGGGATTGTGTAAACTGCCCCATGGATCTGGCCCTCTTAGAATGCCCTATTTCCAACTCTTGTGTTCTTCTTCTTTGCCTTTTATCCTCCAATTTTTGTGCAAAAGCCTGCATCCTTGCTATATCCATATCTTTATTCAACGAAGCAATTGTACAATCTCTAACTAGATATGAATCTGATCTGTCCACAAAACGATGAACTCTATCCTCCATAGTAGCTACTACATTAGGAGCATACCTGACCAAGGAATTAAATTTGAGACTATAATCCCTCACACTCATATTTCCTTGGTGGAGATTTAAGAACTGATCCGCACGGGCCTCTCGGATCTCCAATGGCAAATAATGATCAAGGAATGCCTTTTTGAACTTTTTCCACATAGCTGAAGGTGCATTTGTTCCCCTAGATTGCTTCCAAGCTTCATACCACAATATAGCCACACCCTTTAATCTATATGCAGCTAGCTCAAGTGCTTCTTTACCACTTACATGCATAATATCCAAAGTGCGTTGGATTTGATCTATAAAGTCTTGGGGATCTTCATTAGGATCTGACCCGCTAAATGATGGAGGGTCCAAGTTAAGAAAATCACGTATCCGTGTTCCAACTGATCTATCTATGCCACTAGTACCTGGAACTGGACCTTCTTGCCTTTGGCCATGACCAGCAACTATACGAGTCAATAATTGGACTGCATTCCTCAAATCTTGCTCGGTAGCATTAATAAGGGGTTCCTGAGGTTCATCTTCCCTCCCTAGTTCTTCAGGAGATGGAGGCGTCGAGGAAGTCTGCGATAGAGACTCATCTTGAGCCCCACTTTGAACAGCTTGACTTGGTGGTGGTTGGCTGGTCCCTTCTTGGGCAGCCACATCTACTCGTTTACCAGTACTTTTACTCCTTCTCGTAATCGGAATCTTTGCTATAATAAAACAATTGAGAAATTAGATATGACTCACCTACAACACTGGTTCTATCGCACGATCTAAGAAATGAAAGAAATGAGACAACTCCTATACGTCCCGTAGCCTCCTGTTTAGAGATGTGGTGCATAACACAGCTATAAGCAAGACTGTACACAGACACGGCTTTGTAGACTCCCTAGGATGACCTTCTATGATACCACTTTTGTCACGCCTCAAAACCCATTAAGACGGACAGGCACCTGATGCCCTAAAGGCCCGAGAGAACCAACCTGCAACCTGTTCTTACTGAGCATATACTATAACAATTGAGACAAGATAACTTAGGATGCAGCGATACAAAACAACGTAAGTAGGTCCAAAATTTATGTACAATACTTGGCCGTCGTGGCCACAACTCCTTAAGACACAACTGAACCATGTACATATGTCTACAAAGCCTCTAAAATATAGAAGACTAGAGTAGGTTGGGACAGACCCCGCCTTACCCTTAACTATGATACAATACCAAATGAATTTACCAAGGACTCAATAAAACTCCGAATAAACTTGGAGCTCACCAAAAGTAGCAGAATTTCGAGTGCTCCTACTGAGGAGGTCTACTAGCTGGAGTACCTGAGCCTGCAGCATGAAATGCAGCATCCCCAATACGGGACGTCAGTACGAAAAATGTACTGAATATGTAAGGCAAATAGTATATGTAATACAAGGCTCAAATGAAATCAAGTAGCAACATATGAGTGCATAGATTAGGAGAGAAGACCACCTTTGCTTACTCTTGTGGAACAAGTAAGCTACATTCTTTTCTTTACCTTTTTGTATGTTATAATCTTTGTTGGACATGTGATACAAGTGACCAGCTGATCAGTGGTAGAAGAGGATGACCCATGCTAGGCGTATTAACCCCTGGGATGCGGTCCTCATAATTACACAACTTGGGATCGGCCCATGCTAGGCTTTTGCCCCTGAGCTGCCACCCTTCTATACCAATAGGGATCGGCCCATGCTAGGCTTTCGCCCCTTAGCTGCCACCCTTAATTACATAGATTCCTTCACTTAGATTCTTTAATCTTTGAGATTATTGTTAATCAGTTCATAACTCTTTTGAGATATTATTTTGGATAATCATAACACTTTTGAGATGTTGATTTGGTGGTCATAATCATCTTGGAGATATGGAAATACGGAACAGTAGTGGAATACATGAAAATAATACTTTGAGGCAGTAACAATGACATAAGGAGCTATGAAACATCAACACCTTACTTTAAGACCTTAATGGCACAATTGACTTCAATTGGCTTAGGAGAGGGATTCATCAAACTTTGTTTTGCAAATACCCTTTCTATAACAGCACAAGGGGAATAATTACACAAGTATAGAGTAGTGAACATATAATGAAGTAGTTCTATGTACTTAGAATGGGGAAAGAAATATTGTTAGCTATTTGGAGATAGTACGATGCCACTATGCTTCCTTTTCTAGAAATAGAACTTATGGGAAACACTTCATTGATATTAATTGCAGGTGCCAGATTTCATGCCAAAAGGATATAGAATCGAGTAGCCTTACATCCCTTATTTTTATGACCAATACTACTATCACGATTCAGCCTTCCTTTTTGGGTGCTAATCTACAACATAAATCATGATTAAGCTAACATCAGCAGCTAATCACAATAAGGTCCTCGAAAACAGTAGCTAAAATTTTGATGGAAATCAGGCCCATACAACCCTTACATAAATGGTGAACCACCACACCCTTCCTCTACACATTAATACAACTTCATACATCATCTTTTAAGATACCCAAACTGCCCTCAACAACAATATTCATAAGTCAGCCACTATCAATCTCAAATCTTTCAGCATAATAGGAGAATATTGACTCAAAGATCTATCACAATCCATAAATTCTTGATAAATATATAAAAAATTCTCCACTCCAAACATGATCAAAGAGAGGAAAACAAATGGGTTGAAGTCTTACCTTAATTCTAGAAATTTATCCTCTAAACTTGTACTTCAAGAATTCAAACTCTCCTTCAAACTCTTACTTGAAAAATGAGACAGCACTCAAGAACCCTAAGGTGTTTTAGGGCTGCTTATTGAAGCCAAGAGAGACCAAGAAAGAAACTTAAGAAAATCTGAAATTTTGCAAGTTCAAAATGGAAAAAATAGACTTGATCCTTATCCTTTGAAAAAGGAGGTGTTATGGCAGACATTCTTGACCAATTTTGGGCCATATAATGTCAAGTAGGTGTCCCACCTGCTTGTCCTTTTAACTTGGGCCTTTTTAGACTCAAGATTTTTGGACCTTGGCTGTCCATTTTCCCTTTGTCCTTATATTCAACTTGGGACAGATTAATGCAAGTAGGTGGTACACACTTGGCCCAATAACATGGTAAAACAAATCTTAGGAGGTGATGCACTTACCTAGTTTCACTTGGGCTTTATCCATAATGGGCCAATTGGCAGATTTGGCTGCTAGGCTTTCTTTCATTCACAATTTTCTTTAATAGGTTTGGGCTTCAAATGAGCCCCTAAATATAAGACTAAATCTGGTCAATCAAACTTGGCCCCTTTAACTATAATATAGCTCAAGTAGGTGATGCAGCAGCTAGCTCAATTACACCTTACTATAATTACTTAAATACTTTCCATCGGAGTTAACTTGCAATACATATGCTGAAACGTGCAAGGCGTTACATCACCTTCCGAGCTAGTTTAAACCAACACTAATCATAAAAGAAACATGATCCCTCACCTACACTATAAGTCTATGAATAGAACTACCACATACAAAATACAGGCTGTTACATCAAGGTTTTATGAAGTTTTTTAAAAAAGGCATGAAGTATGATTTTGAAGAAAAATGTCCCTTTTTAATGCATGTTTTCGCATGATTGTCATACTTAGTGCATTCTTGTACTAACCCCATTTTTCTCTACTTTTTACTTAGTTGCTCTTAATTAAGTTTACCCTAAGAGGGGGATGATGATGAGAGTAGTAAGGTTGTAGATATTTCTACCTTGTCCTTCTATTCTTACTTGAGCTTGAATCTAATGAATTCTTAGTAAGCTTGTTCATGATACGAGTCTTGCATAAAGTATGAAGTGCAAAACCTCTTTGTGTTTGCTATGTCTTGATTGACAATATTTTGAGGATACTTTTAAGATTCTAAAGTGCATAAAAAAAACTTTGATCAAATCCATGTTTTCTTATATTAGTGGTGCATCTTGATATGCTAGTTGTGCATTTGACTTCATGAGATAAGGTAAGAAACATGGTTTTAGTCACTTTGACGTGTTAAGTTTAGCCTCATAATAATAATAAAAAAATGTTGAGTCTCTTGAAAAACTATGTGACTTTTATGTCACGACCCGAAGTACCCCCTAGAAGTTAGGGGAGAACCCTTGGGTCATGACCAGACGTACTTGACCCTTTGGGGTCTTGTACAATCCCTTTAACTATCGTTCATTACATAAGACATGAAAAGTAGTGTGGAATTAGAACTTTTTATGACATTTGATATAAAAAGTATTCTTTCATAAATACTTAGAGAACCTCATCGTCACAAGCTAAATTAAAGACATGACATAATATCTTAGGGACACGGCCCTTTACATTGAAAGAAATACATAATAAGTCTTGATAACAAAACAAAGAAACATAGACTATTATGCCAGACCAGAGTATTCTTCTTAAGGTCCTTGAATATATGAGGACATACCAAATCATGAGAGAGTAGATTTCCCAAGCTTCGCCTTCTAGACTTCTTCTTGATTCCAAACCTATACTTATAGAGTATAGAAAAGTATGGGGTTAGTACAAAACAATGTACTAAGTATGGCATATGCAAAAACATGCAAAAAGGAACGTTTTAGTATAAATAGACTTTCATGCCAAATAAGTAAAACATTCATGAATTTACTAGCAAAACAAGAAACATCATTTAACACTTAGAGAAAGATTTCCATAATTTTAGCAAAAAAATACACTTTACAGTGAACTACTCAAAATTTACAGTAAACTAGTTTATCATTACAGTGAACCCATTTGACTCCAAAACAGTGAACTTCCAAGGTATTGCCAAGAGGAAGTGAACTCATTTCCGTAGGATTTTCCCTAACCGAGGTTATCCTAAGTCCCTCCAAGGTAAGACATGAAGGAAAAGCCCATACACCTCCTTCAATGCACACCAAGGAAATCCTTAAGACAACCCACCATAGGCTTACTCCACTCAGGAGAAAAAGTCACCACTCAATCACAAGACATTTGAAGAACACTGAACAACACACCAAGACTTCCCTTTTGGAATGCCTACTTAGTGAAATGAGTAGATGGCGTCCCATTCCACCACATACCCTAAGTAGTACACTCTTTTTAGAATGCTTGGCACCAAAACTCCCCTTTCGGAAGGTCTACTTAGTGCAATGGATAGATAGCGTCCCATACCACCACCTACCCTAAGTAGTAAGTTATTTTAGGAGACTTAGTTCATTCAATTCATATAAGACTCACCAAGACTCCCCTTTCGGAATGCCTACCTAGTGCAATGTATAAATAGAGTCCCATTCCACTACCTACCCTAAGTAGCATACTCTTTTAGATGACTTAGCACGTTCATTACTTTTGTGGGGGTTAGCTTAACCGACATAGACCCTGAGAGCTATACATGGAATCCGATATTAACCCCTATCGGATGAGGGATCCTCACTTGACTAGAGTAAGGTCATTCTTTTTAGCTTTTACATGGCTTTCCCAATAGCTACACCTATGCGGGCACATAGTTAATGGATAAGAATATTACTACTAAGTAACTCATTTTCTACTAACGAGGAGTACTCATCTCAAGAGGTACATTCGAATACAACATCTCAACTAACATACTTGCCTTAAGGTTATAAGGTCCTAAAATGGCTTATAATATGGTTTAGAGGTAGTGTGTAAAGTTTGAGGTGATTTGGAAGTCAAACGTCAAGGGACACCAAGATGTTCGACGATTAGTCACCTATGTGCCTCATGTGTCTATGTGTGCTTATATTTGTATGTCATGAGCTTATGAAGTCTTAAAATGAGTTATAATGATGTTTTAGTATGTACATGGAGTTTCGTGAAGTTTGGAGATCAAACGTCCAAGATGTTCGAAAGATAGCCTGAAGACATGCATGTGTGTGTCTTGATGGGGCCAAGCATGTTTGGACGTTTTGAATATATTTTTTTTGGATGAAACTGATGTGGAAGGTCCTCAACTTTTTAAGGTTTGTATTTACGTTGCGTCCGGGTATGACTTCTAAAGGGCCTCGCAAAAGGGCCCACAAAAAGGACACAAGGGCTGTCAAGACACTGCCTTGGCAATGTCAATCGACGAGCTCCAAGTGATGCCTCGTCAGTCCATCGATGCCCCATATATTGGGGCGTGGGTTGAAACTTATCCTCAGGAGCTTTATCAACCAGGAGGAAGCTGCAGTCACCAACGACGGAGCAACAGGACGCCTCGTCGTCCAGTCGACGCCCAGTCGATGCTGTCCGTAGATGGTGGCCTGAAACTGGTGCCATGCGACTGCCTAATTAAGGGGTGAATGAAAAATTTACCCCACGTCCTAACCTGACCCTAATTGATTTATTTACCTATTTTTGGGTGTATATATAAAAAACGTGACCAACCCATTTTCAATCCCATTCACAAAAATCAAACCTTCCCTCCAAAACCAATTCTCCCTAGAAACCTCCATTGTTGTTGAAGCACAAGAACAGCTTCTAGATTGGATTCTCATGGGTTCTTCACCAATTTTTAGAGGTTTTCAACTATACACAGGTATGGTAATCCTTCATCTCCAAGTAACCTTTCACTTGGAGAGTTAATCTCAAGTTTTCAAAGAATGTTTCATGATCAAATCTCTTCTTTTTCAATCTAGTCATGGGTTCTTTCTAAAAACGTTTTTAATGGCTAAATAATGATGAATTGATGTTAATGTACTGGTTTTAACGTGATTTCAAATCCAATTGCATGATGAACCCATGTCCCTTCCAGAATTGATTTAGCCGTTGCATCGGCATTGTGATCATGGCTTGTTATTGGTGTAGTTGTTATTCTCTTACATTGAATTGCTTATACCTACTTTTATTTACATGAATTGATGACTTTGATGATGAAGGATCCATGTGGATCAATATATAAAAATTTGAACATGATTAATATATGTCTTATTGTGATCACTATAATATGAGCCTTTTAATGAATAAAAGTGGAATTCGATTATGTTGCAGTTCTTGTAGCTACTGCCTTAGGTTAACGAGTTGGTTGGATTGTGAGTATAAAGATGGTATGATAAAAATAAAGAAGGCTTGGTATTAATCGATCTAGGTGCTTCTAAGAATCAAGTAGTTACTTGTGATCTTTACGTTAGGATGGTTGTTATCTGATTCGATTATGGTGAACTGCCTTAGCTACTGCCTATAGGTGTAATATAATGATCATTTAGTAAAATTGATTTAACATGAATAGACAACCACTGAATTGGTTCAGATTTACTTAAGTCCTTCTAGCCTATAGACATTGATAGCGAAATGTATATGTTGTGATCTATATTCTAAGGTGAGTGAAGCATGATTTTATATGATGTTCTATCTCTTTATCTACTGCCCTAAATGTATATTATTGATACATGATGATTGATGAGAAAAACTAGGGAAGTTACTTGATCTATATCTCCCTACATTCTACCATATATGTGCTATAGTGTATTATGTTATAGTATGACCTTGTAGAGACTTGTACATGGTTTCTTTTTTGTTTTAATTACGTATAGATACTGCCCTATATATGAATTGTTGATGAACATGGTGTATTGATCAATGATGATCAAAGGGTGAGAAATTGGTAAGAATGCTTATCTCTTCTACTTTTCTTATAGTATTATAGTTGATGAAGCCTTTTATGGCATTGTGTGGTATGGTTCACTTATGGTGGTGGTGTTTGCTTTATTGTCATTATATATGTGTTGACTGTGGCCTTGAAGGCAAATTGATGAATATATGAGTGTGTTTTTCTGATGATCACACTATGTGAAGTTTATGCCTATTTTCCTATTCTAGTTTTGATATATGTTGTATGGCTATTGTATAAGCATGTGTATATTTATGTTAGGGTAAAATGTAGGTGCTTCCATTGATAAGTTAAAATGGTTAAAGTATCCCTTACCTATGTACATCTATGTAAATGCATGAATAGCCAAAGCTAGGAGTCTTAAGTGATATGAAGTTAACTTGTCTCCTATGCTAAATGTGTTGTGTGGTCTATGCTTGAAAGTTTAATATGTTTTAAGAGGGTGGCTGCCTCAATGTGTTGTTGATAGCCATTATGTGATCATGTTGACCAATGTACACACACACTCACTTTACATGCATGCTTAAGATTATGTCTATGAAAGTATGATATGTGATTCCTTAACTAGGATGACTTCATAGGTGTACTAGTGTGGGCCCGATATGAGACCTTGTCCATTCATTGCACATCTGTACCTTGATAGGATAGTTCCTAAGTTTGGTTTTTATGTACATGAAAATGAATGTATGGTCATGTTATGAATATGGCTTATATGATATGATGAAAGTATGAATGTGCATAGTGTCTTAGTGTGTTAATATTAAAGGATTACTCATATTGTTATACCTATAGACGTATGCATTGATATATGAACATGTGTGACCTTTATGTGTTATGCGAAAGGAGTGCTCACATATATATACACACACACATGAATGATGATCTAGTCAATAGAGGAGTCTCGAAAGGTGCTCAAGTGTATCCTTAACTAGATAGGTCTAATGCATATGCTATGTCCATGTGAAAGGATTTCTCACATGATTTAAGTTGATGAACTCTCATCTATGACCTATGAGCTAAGCATATGAGGGGATGACTCTCGTAAGCCTAATTTTATAAAGTAATGTTAATGAAGGCTTTTTCAATAAAGGGAACTTAGATTAGCACTGAGTGAACTTATAGATGAGAGGGTGACACCTTCCTAAGGAGGGAAGGCTAAATGGTACACTAACGGTCCTCACGGGGTGGATAGCCTTATTACCCAAAATGGGTGTAGAGAGATGTTCCCATGATGACCCCCATGTTCCATAAACTATGCTTTCCACATAGGATCTAGCAAGTGAAATTCACTTAGTATGCTAGCATGTGTTAATGTTCTACCTTGGTTAGGTTGGAACACCTTACATTGATGTAAGGCTCTACAACACCAAATTCCATGTTTAGCACCCATGGTCTTAGTGTCATTTAAGGCAATAGTTTCCCTAAAGTAAAATGGACAATGAAAGTAAATGACTAGGACCCTAACTAGTATGACTTGAGGGAGGTTACTTAGGATAGATGGAAGTAATCAACCCATCTAGACATTGCACAAGTATCTCCTTAGGAAGTCCTAGAGAGGTGGCCTAATGTGTATGATTATGCCTATGTCTTTATGCATGACATTGTAGTAATAGTCTACTTGTTATGAAGATATGCATGGTATAAGTCTATATGATGTGAACTTGTCCCTATATGCATGATGTTGGTCATAATGATTATATAGTGAAGGTATTGCCTAGCTTGGACGAAATTGTCTTTACTTGTTATGTTGAAGTATGAAGTGTTAAGGCTTGTGGTCTCATGAAGTATTTACTAAGTATATGTGAGGTTATGGGGCTTCACATGTACATTGCACTAGTATATTAATATTTGGATTATGAGAAAGGTCTTATGAGGTTCTATGTGAAGTAAAATAAGTATATGTGCAAAATGACTAAGATGTTTATTGTAATGTCCTTATAGTCTTGGCTTAAATATGTCTATGTTGTACTATACTTCTATGATGGTATATGTTGCTTTGTGTAGATTGTATGTATAATTCCCTTGTGGCCTTAAAGTGATGCATTGTACCAAGTATCACTAGAGGGTTACTTGGAAGGTTGATGATTTAAAAGAAAAAGGGTTCACTGTTAAGGTAAAAGAGCTCATTGTAAAGTGACTTCAAATATGGCTTAAAATTCTATATGTGATTTTATATGATGTTTGGACTTTGATTATGTCTCTATGAAGTATGTGAACGATATAAATGCTATTGTATAAAGTTTTTGTAAAGATTTACTCAAAATGGCATGAAGTATGATTTCAAGAAAATGTCCCTTTTAAATGCATGTTTTTGCATGGTTGTCATACTTAGTGTATTCTTGTACTAATCCCCTTCTTCTCTAATTTTCACACAAAGTGTAGGTTATGGATGCTTAAATGATGTCTATATGATTGAGGAGTTTAATATGTGATTCCCAAGCTCAAGGAAAGGAAATCCTTAAGTCCAAGGATTCCTATGTTAAGTCTTTACTGTAAAGTGTAGTATTATTGTACTTATGTATTATGTTGATAGGGTCGTGTCCCTAATGTACTATGATGTTGTTGAGTCTAAGATGACAAAGATACTTAAGGTCTAAGTATGCAATATGATATTTTATATATATATGAAGTAAAATTTCTAGCACATGATGTGCTATGAAAAGTTCTAAATTTTCCGCTAAACTTACTATTAAAATGCGATGAATGATAACTATGGGTTTGTATAAGACCTCCGAGAGGTCAAGTACACCATGTTTCTTCTGGGGGGTGCTCCCCGGATGTGACAAATGTGGTATCAAAGCACGAGGTTTATAAAGTGGTTTTAGGTTCTAAAAGTCTCATATTGCCACGTCTAGTAGAGTTTCGTGTTCATTGGTGGTGATCATGACATCATCGAATGATATGAGAGGCTATAAGACGATAGAGTTTCCCTTCTTCATCATTCTCATATCGTGACATAGAACTTAACTCTATAAGATCTCTCTCTCTTATGTATTCTTGTCCGGTGGTCTTTTAGATGTGATTTCTTGGATGAGATGGTATCTTATATGCTTGAGGGAGACAAGGTGAGTTAATGCTTAACTTGGTTTTATGGTTTGATAAGTATGTGTAAAGGTTAATTTTGACATGTTTTGATAATGTGATGCCATTTAAGGCTACATATGAGATTTATGTGAAATAGCATGTTATGTTGAAGAATGTGTGTCATGATATAGTTATAGCATGTTAGAAGTTATTATGGTTAACATGAGTTTCTTTTGAAATAATGTGTTACCATATGGTTTTGAATGAGGGTCACCTAATATTATGATTTGAATTTGAAATGCTTAGTGAGTAGCTATAGAAGCATGCTACCTTGTGAATATGTGCTTAAAAGTGTTAAATGTTTTTCCTTTGTTTGGGTGTGGTCCTTGATAAGTTTCCTAGAATGGATTGGAGTCCTTTTTATAGACTTGATCCTAGGTGTGATGGTAGTATGCTTGTCTTTGTAGGGTGGGGATGTGGTTTTTAGTGACCTAGAAGTCACTTTACTGTAAAGTCCAAGGAAAAATAGAAGAAATTTTATGGCTAAGTCTTCTCTATTGTTTCCCCTAATGTTGAATGACCTTGGTGTCTATGGTAATGTATGAGAACCTTATGTGGTTGAATGAGATGACCTAACTTGATAATTGGGGATAAATTGCCTAGGTGATGAGGTTTGGAATGCCTTGGTTGACTTACTGTAATTCTTTTCTAAAGTGATAATCACTTTTAAGTGATGAAAATGAAGGTTGTTAAGTTAAGATCTTCTTTAGGTTGGGGTAAGTTGCTCTTAGTTGGGTTTACCCTAAGTGGGGGATGGTGATGGAGTAGTAAGGTTGTAGATAATTTCTACCTTGACCTTCTATTTTTGCTTGAACTTGAAACTAATGAATTCTTAGTAAGCTTGTTCATGAGCAGAGTTGTGCCTAAAGTATGAATTGCATGAACTTTATATGTTTGGTATGTATTGATTGACATTACTTTAAGGATATTTGTAAGACTCCAAAGTGCATGAAGGGAAATTTTGATAAAATCCACGTTTTCTCATGTGTATTGTGCATCTCAACATGCTAATTGTGAATTTGACTTCATGAGGTAAGATAAGAAACATGGTTGTAGTCACTTGTGAGGTGTAATGTTTAACCTTATAATGGAAAGTTGAGTCTCTTTAAAATGAAAAGTGTAGAGTCTCTTGAAAACTATGTGACTTTTCTGGTTTGGAAAGCATGATTGTAGGCTCACTCTTGAAAAGTGAAAGCATGTTTAGCTAAGTGTTCATGTGTGTGCCTATGGTTTGTGTTACTTTTCCTAAATGATGCTTACTCTGAAGACTATTGCTATATTAGAAATTGAAATTTTGTGAAATGGATTCCTATTTGTTGGGATATACTTGGTGTGACTTACCATTTAGAGTTCACTAGGAAGAATACATGAGCATGCCTTTGTTTAAAAGTTGAGAAATTCTCATTTTAAAAGGAAATTGACCTTGTACTTTTGCTTGGGTGTGAACTCATGTTACATATAAGTGTGTTTAGAAGAAAGACATTCCTCCATGGACACAACTAAGAATGGTATGGTTGAGTATGACCTCATAGTACTAGGTCTAACTAATAAAGATCATTATGGATTCAATTAACTCAAGTTTTTGTGCATTGAAGTATGAGTGCCTACTTGCTTTTGAGTGTTGTTGGAATCTGCCTAAGTATGATTTAAAGAAGGTTGCAAGATAAGATCATAATAAAATGAAGTGTAATGACCAGGTTATGATAAGGAGAAGGATGTTCCTCCTATGAACATGATAAGAGCCTATGTGTGATGCATTAAAGAGTGAGTGAATCAAGGTTTTTGCTTGCTTGTGTGCATTTAGTGCTAAAATGATTTGAAGTTCTGTTCCTTGTAAGTTTGGTGCATTAACTTCTATGTGATTATGTTATGAATGTGATGAACTGCTCTATGATACATTGAAGTCCTTGTTGTGATGTTCTAAGTGTCATTCGAGGACAAATGTTTCCAAGTGAGTGATATTGTAAGACCCCCAAAATGAGTTAGGGTGTCTAGAGCCTAACATGTTTGTCTTAAGGTTCTAAGGTCCTCAAATGGAGTATAATATGGTTTAGAGGCAGTGTGTAAAGTGTGAGGTGATTTGGAAGTCAAACGTCAAGGGACAACCAAGACGTTCGACGATTAGTCACCTATGTACCTCATGTGTCTATGCGTGCTTAAATTTGAACGTCATGAGCTTATGAAGTCTTAAAATGAGTTATAATGATGTTTGTAGGCTATATATGGAGTTTCGTGAAGTTTGAAGGTCAATCGTCCAAAAACGTCCAAGATGTTCGGAAGATAGCCTTAAGACATGCATGTGTGTGTCTTGATGGGGCCAAGCATGTTTGGACGTGTTAAGTGTAATTTTTTGGTGAAACTGATGTGGAATTTCCTCAACTTGTTAAGGTGTGTATTTACGTTGGAAACGTCCGGATACGACTTCTAAGGGGCCCCGTAAAAGGGCCCACAAGAAGGACCCAAGGGCAGTCGAGACACTGGCTTGGCAATGTCAATCGACGAGCTCCAAGTGACACCTCGTCAGTCCATAGACGCCCCGTCGATTGGGGTGTGAGTTGACACTTTTCCTCAGGAGCTTGAGCAACCAGGAGGAATCTGCAGTCACCAACGACGAAGCAGCAGGACGCCCCATCGTCCAGTCGACGCCCAGTAGATGCTGTCAGTAGATGGTGGCCTGCAACTGGTGCCATGCGACTACCTCATTAAGGGGTGAATAGGAAATTTACCCCACGTCCTAACCTGACCCTAATTGATTTATTTAATTATTTTGGGTGTATATAAGTAATCTAAAACGTGACTAACCCATTCTCAATACCATTCACACAAATCAAACCTTCTCTCCAAAACCAATTCTCCCTATAAACCTCCATTGTTGTTGAAGCTCAAGAAAAGCTTCTAGATTGGATTCTCATGGGTTCTTAACCAACTTTTAGAGGTTTTCAACTAGAAACATGTATGTTAATCCTTCATCTACAAGTAACCTTTCACTTGGAGAGTTAATCTCAAGTTTTCAAAGAAGGTTTCATGATCAAATCTCTTCTTTTTCAATCTAGGCATGGGTTCTTACTAAAAATGTTTTTAATGGCTAAATCATGATGAATTGATGTTAATGTATTAGTTTTAACGTGATGTCCAATCCAATTGCATGATGAACCCATGTCCCTTCAAAAATCGACTTAGCCCTTGCATGGACATTGTGATCATGGCTTGTTATTGGTTTAATTGTGATTCTCTTACATTGAATTTCTTATACCTATTGTAATTTACATGAATTGATGATGTTGATGATGAAGGATCCATGTGGATCAATATATGAAGATTTGAACATGACTAATATATGCCTTATTGTGATCACTGTAATATGAGCCTTTTAATGAATAAAAGTGGAATTCGATTATGTTGTGGTTCTTGTAGCTACTGCTTTAGGTTAATGAGTTGGTTGAATTGTGAGAATAAATATGGTATGATCAAAATAAAGAAGTCTTGGTATTAATTGATCTAGGTGCTTCTAAGCTATCAAGTAGTTACTTGTGATCTTGACTTTAGGATGGCTTTTATCTATTTCGATTATGGTGAACTGCCTTAGCAGTAGCCTATAGGTGTAATATAATGATCATTAAGTAAAATTGATTTAACATGAATAGATAACCACTGAATTGGTTAAGATTTATTTAAGTCCTTCCAGCCTATAGACATTGATATGGTAATGTATATGTTGTGATCTATATTCTAAGGTGACTGAAGCATGATTTAGTATGATGTTCTATATCTTTTGCTACTTCCCTAAATGTATATTATTGATATATGATGATTGATGAGCAAAACTAGGGAAGTTACTTGATTATCTATAACTCCCTACCTTCTACCATATATGTGCTATAGTGTATTATGTTATAGTATGACCTTGTAGAGACTTGTACATGGTTTCTTTTTTGTTTAAAGTACATATATATACTTCCCTATATTAATTTTTTATGAACATGGTGTATTGATCAATGATGAGCAAAGGGTGAGAAATTGGTAAGAATGCTTATCTCTTCTAATTTTCTTATAGTATTATAGTTGATATAGCCTTGTATGGCATTCTGTGGTATGGTCTACTTATGGTGACTGTGTTTACTTTATTGTCATTATATATGTGTTGACCATGGTCTTGAAGGTAAATTGATGAATATGAGAGTGTGTGGTTCTGATGATCACACAATGTGAAGTTTATGCCTATTTTCCAATTCTAGTTGTGATATAGGTTGTATGGCTATTGTATAAGCATGTGTATATTTATGTTAGGGTAAAATGTACGGGATTCCATTGATAAGTTAAAATGTTTAAAGTATCCCTTACCTATGTACCCCTGTGTGAATGCATGAATAGCCAAAGCTAGGAGTCTTAAGTGTAATATGAAGTTGACTTGTCTCCTATGCTAAATGTGTTGTGTGGTCTATTCTTGAAATTGTAATATGGTCTAAGAGGGTGGATGCCTCAATGTGTTTTTGATAGCCATTATTTAATCATGTTGACCAATGTACACACACGCTCACTTTACATGCATGCTTACAAGTTGTATAAGTCATGGTGTCTAAATGAAAGGTAGTTCTTATATTCCCTAGTATCTACTACTATGCATGTTAAGCTTATGTCTATGAAAGTATGATATGTGATTCCTTAACTAGGATGAATTGATAGGTGTACTAGTGTGGGCAAGGGTATGGGACCTTGTCGATGCGCACATGTGTACCTTGATAGGATAGTTCCTAAATTTGGTTTCTATGTACATGAAAATGAATGTATGGGCATGTTATGAATATGACTTATATGATATGATAACGTTTGAATGTGCATAATGTCTTAGTGTGTTTATATGAAAGGATTGCTCATATTGTTATACCTATAGACTTATGCATTGATATATGAACATGTGTGACCTTTATGTGTTATGTGAAATGAGTGCTCACATATATGTCTACACACATTCATGAATTATGATCTAGTCAATAGAGGAGCCTTGAAAGGTGTTCTCAAGTGTATCCTTAACTAGATAGTGCTAATACATATGCTATGTCCATGTGAAAGGATTTCTCACATGAAGGTTGATGAACTCTCATCTATGACCTATGAGCTAAGCATATGAGGGGATGACTCTCCTAAGTCTACTTTTATAATGTAAAGTTAATAAAGGATTTTCAATGAAGGGAACTTATATTAGCACCGAGTGAACTTGTAGATGAAAGGGTGGCACCTTCCTAAGGAGGGAAGGCTAAAGGGTCCACTAACGGTCCTCACGGGGTGGATAGCCTCATGACCCAAAATGGGTGTAGAGAGATGTTTCCATGATGGCCCCCAAGTTCCATAACTAAGCATCGTATGGTTAAGTATGGCCCTCATGGAAGTATGTCTAACTAATAAATACCCCTGTCAACCTATTTAACTCAAGTCTATGTTCATTGAAGTATGAGTTCGTACTTGTTCTTGAGTGTTGTTGAAACTACCTAAATGTGACTTAAATATGATTCAAAGATGAGCTCTTAATAAAAATAAAGTGTAATGACAATGTTATGATTAGGATAAGTATGTTCCTCCTATGAACATGATAAGAGCCGATGTGTTTGATGTATTAAAGAGTGAGTGAATAAAGGTTTTGCTTGCTTGTGTGCATTGAGTGCTAAATGATTTGAAGTTGTGTTCCTTGTAAGTTTGGTGAAGTAACTTCTATGTGATTATGTTATGACTGTTCTGATCTTCTCTATGATTCATTGAAGTCCTTGTTGTGATTAAAGTGTTCTAAGTGTCATTCGAGGACGAATGTTCCCAAGTGGAGATATTATAAGACACCCAAAATGAGTTAGGGTGTCTAGAGACTAACATGTTTCTCATAAGTTCTAAGGTCCTAAAATGGTTTATAATGTGGTATTTAGGCAGTGTTTAAAGTTTGAGGTGATTTGGATGTCAAACGTTAAAGAACGACCAAGACGTTTGACGCCTAGTCACCCAAGGGGCCTTATATGTTTTTTGAGCTTTCATGTGTGTCATTGGCTTATGAAGTCCTTATATGATTAAAAATGATGTTTATAGGTAGTATATGAAGTTTTATGAAGTTTTGGAGGTCAAACGTCCAAGAATGTCTAAGACGTTCAAAGTTAGCCTTTGAAACGTTCATGTGTGTCTTGAGTGTGCCTTGCATGTTTGGATGTGTTTTACGTTTTCATTTTGGGTAAAACTTGCATGGAAGGTCTTCAACATATTAAGTTGTATAGTCACGTTGGAAACGTCCGGGTACGACTACCCAGGGCCCTACAAGAGGCCCTCAAGAAGGACCCAAAGGCTGACGAGACACTGCCTTGGCAGTGTTAATCGACGTGCCAAGTTGACGCTCCAATGATGGGAGGAATAGCTCAACACATGGATTGTTGAGCCTTTTGTCACAAGGAAGGATCTTCAGTCACCAACGACGGAGCAGCAGTTCGCCCCGTCGTCCAGTCGATGCCCAGTCGATGCAGTTCATCGATGGTGCCTACTACTGCATGCCTACACGCTGCATCATTAAAGGAGTGAATGGGAAATTCACCCCACGTGCTAACCTGACCCTACTAGGTTTATTTGGTTATTTTTGGGTGTAGTTAAGGGATCAAAAATGTGAACAACCCATTCCCAATCCATTCTACATAAATTATACTTTTTCTCCAAAACCAATTCTCTCCAAAAACCTCGATTGAAGGTGAAGATCAAGAACATCATGGAGCTTGGATTCCCATGTATTCTTAATAAAGTTTTAGAGGTTTTATTCTGAATAAAGGTATGGTGATCCTTCATCTCTAGTTAATCTTCCATCTAGAGAGTTCTTCTCGAAGTTTTCAAAAGATATTTCATGATCAAAATTCTTCTTCTTCAATCTAGCCATGGGTTCTTTCTAAAAATGTTTTAAAAGGCTTAATCATTATGAATTGATGATAATGTATTGGTTTTAACGTGAATTTCAATCCAATTGCATTTTTAACCCATGTACCTTCCCAAACTCGATTTAGCCTATGCATGGGCGTTGTGATCGTGGTTTGTTATTGGTGGATTGGTGATTCTATTATGTTGAATTGATTATGTATACTGGTTATTATGTATATTGATGGTGAATTGTTGATGAATGATCCATGTGGATCAATATATGTAAATTTGAATAAGACTAGTCTATGTCTCTATGTGTTTACTGTAACATTGACCTTATAATGTATGAATGTGGAATTTGATTATGTTAAGATGATTGTAGCTACTTTCTTAGGTCAATATCATGGTTGAATTGTGGGTATAAATCTTAATGATCAAAGTAAATAAGTCTTTGTATGAATTGATCTAGGTTCTTCTAGTCTATTGATTGGTAATGTTATGTATGCGATGTGATCTCGATTTTACGTTAGATGAAGCATGATCCCTTTTGAGTAATGATCTCTTTACCTACTGCCTAACATGTACATTATTGATAAAATATGATTGATGATCAAGGCTTTGGGGAATTAGTAGGATTTCCTATTTTCTCTATTCTTTATTGAATTGATAGTTTAGTGCCTATGTTGGTATCTTGATCTTGTAGGGATTTAAGTATGATTTCGTTTATGTTAAGTGTCTATTTGGCCACTTCCCTATATTGTATTGTTGATGAAAAGGTGTATTGATCAATGATGATCAAAGGATGATGACTTGGTAAGAATGGATCTCCTCTCTACTTTTCTATATTATTGTAGTTGATGAAGCCTTGCATAGCATTGAGTGGTATGGCCCACTTATGGTGGGGTTGTTTACTTTATTGTAAATATATATGTGATGTGAACATGGCCTTGAAGGCAATTATATTATGAATGTGTGTTGGTGATGATCACCCTATGTGAAGCCTATGCTTAGTTTACTATTCTAGCTATGATCTAGGTTGTGTTGCTAATGTCATGATCATGTAAATGGTTATGTTAAGTTTATGTGTACTGTCTGCCTATGATGAGGTCCTATAATGTTATATGTGATGTAAAGCTAAGATAGGTGCATAATGACTAGAGCTTACTGTAAAGATGTTGTAAGTCTTGAATAAATGAGTCTTCTGCTATGCTATCTATTCTATGATGTTGTGTGATGTATCATTCACTAGGATGACTTGATAGGTGTACTAGTATGGGCAAGGGTATGGAACCTTGTCTATGCATTACACATGTGTGCCTTGATAGGATAGTTCTAGGTTGGTCTTCTAAATACATTCATAGGATTATATGAACATGTTATGAATATGACTTATATGCTATGATGTTAAGTATATGATATGATTAAGTATGAATGTGCATAGTGTCTTGGTGTGTTCATATGAAAGGATTGCTCATATAGTTAAACCTATAAACTTATGCATTGATAAATGAACATGTGTGACATTTATGTGTTATGTGAAAGGTTTGCTCACATTTAAGTATACACACACATGTATGAAGATCTAGTTAATAGAGGATCCTTGAAAGGTGTTCTCAAGTGTACCCTAAACTAGATAGGTGCTTAAATATGCTATGTCCATGTGAAAGGGTTTATTACATGATTTAGGTTGATGAACTCTCATCTATGACCTATGAGCTAAGCATATGAGGAGATGAATCTCCTAAGCCTAATTTTATAAAATAAAGTTAATAAAAGCTTTTTAATAAAAAGGGAACTTAGCTTAGCACCGAGCGAACTTGAAGTTGACGGGTGTCCCCTCCCATTGTAGGAAGGTAGGTAACCATAGACCTCACAGGGTGGATAGCCTCATGACCCAAAGAGGGTGTAGAGTGATGTTTCCATTACGGTCCCCCAAGTTCCATAAACTATGTTTGCCACATAGGATCTAGCAAGTGATATCAACTAAGATGCTAGCATGTGTTTATGTTCTACCTTGGCTAGGTAAGAACACCTTCCATAGGTGTAGCTAGAACAACACCAAATTCCATGTAGCACCCATGGTCTTAGTGTCGGTTAAGGCTATAGTTTCCCTCAAGTAAAATGGACAATGTAAGTAAAGTAAGGACCCCAACTAGGATAACCTAAAGGTAGTTTCTTAGTATAGGTAGGGGTATGAGACTTCACCTATGCATTGGACAAGTGGCTCTTCAGGGAAGTTCTAGGAAGGTGTTCTAATGAATGTATCTAAGCATATGTTCCTTATGCATGAATTTGTATTATATGTCTACTTGTTATGAAGATGTGCATGATATAAGCCTATGTGAGGTGGTCTTGTTCGTATATGCACTATGTTGGTTTTAATGACTATATGATGATGGTCTTGCCTGACATGAATGAAGTTGTCTTCACTTACTTGTTGGTGTATGATATAGGGTGTTAAGGCTTGTGGTCTCACGATAGGTTTGCTAAGTATGTGTGAGGTTATGGGGCTTCACATGTACATTGCACTAATGGAATTATATTGGGATGGTGAGTAAGGTTTAATTATGCTTTATGTGAAGTGAAGTGAATAGACGTGCAAGTTGATGTAGCTTACTGTAAATCCATTAGAGTCTTGACTTAAATGTGTGTATGATGTATTATACTTCTATCATGATATGTGTTGGCTTATGTAGGTTGTATGTATGCTTTCTTTGTGGCCCTAAGGTGATGCATTGCACCAAGTATCACTAGAGGGTTACTTGGGAGGTTAAGGGGTTAAAGAAAACAAGTTCACTGTGAAGGAAATATGCTTACTGTAAAGTGCCAATAGGTTCCTGTAAAGAGACCCCAAATGTGGCTTAAATTCTATGTGTGATTTTATATGATGTTTGACCTTTGAATATGTATATATGAAGTATTTGAATGATATAAATGCTATTGTATCAAGGTTTTATGAAGTTTTCTCAAAAAGGCATGAAGTATGATTTTCAAGAAAAATGTCCCTTTTTAATGCATGTTTTTGCATGGTGGCCATACTTAGTGCATTCTTGTACTAACCCCATTCTTCTCTACTTTTTACACAAAGTGTAGGTTATGGATGCTTAAAGGATGTCTTTAATTGTGAAGAGCTTGATAGATGATTCCCAAGCTCAAGGAAAAGAAATCCTTAAGTCCAAGGATTTGTAAGTCATGTCTTTACTGTAAAGTGTATAATATAGTACTTATGTTTTATGTTTTAAGGGTCGTGTCCCTAATGTACTCTCATGATGTTGAGTCTAAGATGGCAAAGAGACTTAGAGTCTATATATGTATTATGATATTTTATATATATATTGAAAGTAAAGTCTAAGCATATGATGTGCTAAGAAAGTTCTTAATTTTCCGCTAAATTTAGTATGACAATGCGATGAATGATAACTATGGGCTTGTATAAGATTTCCGAGAGGTCAAGTACACCATGTTACTTCAGGGGGTGCTCCCCGGATGTGACACCTTAAACTACTCTAGATAAGTAATTATTCATTTACATACCTTCTAACTTAAGTCATTATAGTTTATTTAAGAGACGTTCATCACATAAGGACGTTCAAGTAATGGTCTTGGATAAGACCTAGGGACTCACTCACTAACATCATCAATGTCCAATTGTGCAATGTCTAGGTAGCGTCCCATACCACAACCTAAACTTCATAGAACTTCTTAGACCCCAAAATGAGGTAGGGTGTCTAGAGCCTAACATGATTGTCCTAATGGTATAAGGTCCTAAAATGGTTTATAATGTTGTATTGAGGCAGTGTCTAAAGAGTTAGGAGAATTAGAAGTCAAACATCAAGGGACGACTAAGACGTTCGACGTGCCTCATGTGTCTATGCGTGTTTATATTTGTAAGTCATGAGCTTATGAGGTCCTTATATGATTTATAATGATATTTATAGTCAGTATGTTAAGTTTCATGATGTTTGGAGGTCAAACGTCCAAGAACGTCCAAGACGTTCAAAAGTTAGCCCTTGAGACGTGCATGTATGTCTTGAGTGTGCCTTGCATGTTTGGATGTGTTTTACATATTCGTTTTTGGTGAAAATAATATGGAAGGTCCTTGACATGTTAAGTTAAATATTTCCATTCGAAACGTCCAGGTATGACTCCCCAAGGGCCTCACCAGAAGCCCTCAAGGAGGACCCAAAGACTGTCGAGACACTGCCTTGGCAGTGTCAATCGGCGAAGCCAAAATACGGTTCGTCAGTCCACCAACGACCCGTCGATGGTGAGGCGTTGATGGACACTTATCCTGGTGAAGGCTTAAGGCTGTTGTCAAGCCCCAGACCCAAGCGACGGCCTACAGTATGATCCGTCGATGGACCTACTGGGTGTCGTTTGTGGCCGTCGATGCAGGCTGCAACAACTACCATGCACGCTGCTTTCATTAAAGGGGTGAATGGGAAATTCACCCCAGGTGCTAACCTGACCCTAGTCGGTTTATTTTGTAATTTTTGGGTCTATTTAAGTGATCAAAAATGTGAGAACCCCATTCGCAATTCAATTCACAAAAAATAGACTTCCCTCCAAAACCAAACTCTCTCTAGAACCTCCATTGAAGGTGAAGCTCAAGAACAACTTGGAGCTTGGATTTCCATGGGTTCTTCACCAAGTTTAGAGGTTTTCTTCTACATTAAGGTATGGTGATCCTTCATCTCTAGTTAATCTTCCATCTAGAGAGTTCCTTTCAAAGTTTTCAAAGAAGTTTCATGATCAAATTGTGTATTCTTCAATCTAGCCATGCGTTATTTCTCAAAACGTTTTCAATGACCTTCTCCTTATGAATTTATGATAATGTATTTATTTTAACGTGGATTTCAATCCAATTGTATGATGAACCCATGCTCCCTTCAAACTATCGCTTTAGCCTAAGTATGGGCTTTGTGATCTTCAATAGATGTTGATCGAATTATGATTCTAGCATGTTGAATTGCTTATACCTACTGCCTACATTGTAATGTGATGATGAATTATGTGATATTGGATCAATGTGGATTGATGCTTGAAGACTTGATGGGATTCGTCTATGTTACGATAATTGTAGCTACTGCCTTACTTGTATGTTATTGATGAATTGTGGATATGAATCCTTAATTATCAAAACAAAGGATTGTTGGTAAGGATTGATTTACATTCTCTTAGCCTATGGATTTACAATGCTATGTACATGATGTGATCTAAGTTATAGGGTAGGTGAAGCATGATTTAGACTTGGTTATTATGTCTTTAGCTACTGCCCTATATTGGTACTGTTCACATATTATGAATGTTGATTATGATGATCAAAGCAAGGAATACTAGGAAGTGATCTATGTCTCTCTACTCTCTAGTGTATTCTTGATGTAGTGTACTTGTTAGTAGCATGATTTTGTAGTGGCTTATGCATAGTTTCCTTAATGATTAAAGTACATTTATCTACTTCCCTATAGATAAATTGTTGATGAAAAAGGTGTATTGATCAATGATGATCAAAGGTTGATGATGTGACGACCCTCAAAATGAACTAAGATAGCTAGAGACTCACATGTGCCTGAAAAGGTTAATTAAGTGTTTTACAGTAAGCATGATTGAATTGAAGAGGTTTGGAGGTCAAACATCCAAGAACATCCAAGACATTCGTAAGTTGGTCTTTAGACGTACTAGTGTGTCCTCGTATGTTTGCTTTGTTTTTATGTGTTGTTTTGGAGTTGAAAAACACGGTAGTTGACCCTAGTATCTTAATAGACATGTTAAGGGTCAAAATGTCCGGGTACGACTCCCCGGGGACCACCCTAAGGGACACCAAGGAGGACTCAAACGTTGGACAAGGAGGCTGCCCAAAGCAGCGAGCAGACCAAGATTTGGACCTGCCTGTGCGACGCGCGCCTAGCATGCAGCTCACTGCCTCAAAAATATTTGGGGCAAAATTCAGAGGCTTACCCGCGACGCGCAGCCACTTCCCAGATCCGGTTGCGTCAATTTTGACATGTCTAAAGTCCCAATTAGTATGGGGTTGTTTTGGTAACTTAGGGGGACGGTTATTAACTGTTTTTACTCCTTTTTAAACTCTTTCCCAAGTCAAAACCCCAACACCCATAAAGAAATCAAAATACCAAAAGCTCTCTTCTCTTCCAAAAACCCACAAAACCACCATTGAAGACAAAACTCAAGAACAAGCTATGGAGGTAGATTTTTGGAGCTTTCTTCTCAGATTTTCATGGGGGTTTTAATGTATAAGGTATGGTGATCCTTCATCCATAGATAACCATTCATCTATGGAGTTCATTCAAATCTTTTTCCAAAGTTGATGCTAAGTCAAAAATCCTATATTTCAATCTAGTCATGGGTTCATTGTTAAAGTGATTTCAAAAGCATTCTAATGATGAATATATGTTTAGCTACTCATTTTATGATAAATTTCTATCCAATTTTATGAACAACCTGTCACGCCTCAAAACCCATTAAGACGGACAGGCACCCGATGCCCTAAAGGCCCGAGAGAACCAACCTACAACCTGTTCTTACTGAGCATATACTATAACAATTGAGACAAGTTAACTTTGGATGCAGCGATACAAACCAACGTAAGTAGATCCAAAAGTTATATACAAGACTTGGCCGTTTAGGCCACAACTCCTTAAGACACAACTGAACCATGTACATACGTCTACAAAGCCTCTAAAAGATAGAAGACTAGAGTAGGTCGGGACAGACCCCGCCTTACCCTTAACTACGATACAATACCAAACGAATTTACCAAGGAGTTAATAAAGCTCCGAATCAACTTGGAGCTCACCAAAAGTAGCAGAATTTCGAGTGCTTCTACTGAGGAGGTCTACTAGCTGGAGTACCTGAGCCTGCAGCATGAAATGTAGCGTCCCCAATACGGGACGTCAGTACGAAAAATGTACTGAATATGTAAGGCAAAAAGTATATGTAATACAAGGCACAAATGAAATCAAGTAGCAACATATGAGTGCATAGATTAGGAGAGAAGACCACCTTTTCTTACTCTTGTGGAATCAAGTAAGCTAGATTCTTTTCTTTACCTTCTTTGTATGTTATAATCTTTGTTGGGCATGTGATACAAGTGACCAGCTGATCAGTGGTAGAAGAGGATGACCCATGCTAGGCGTATTAACCCCTGGGATGCGGTCCTCATAATTACACAACTTGGGATCGGCCCATGCTAGGCTTTCGCCCCTGAGCTGCCACCCTTCTATACCAATAGGGATCGGCCCATGCTAGGCTTTCGCCCCTGAGCTGCCACCCTTAATTATATAGATTTCTTCACTTAGATTCTTTAATCTTTAAGATTATTGTTAATCAGTTCATAACTCTTTTGAGATGTTATTTTGGATAATCGTAACACTTTGAGATGTTGATTTGGTGGTCATAATCATCTGGAGACATGAAATTATGGAACAGTAGTGGAATACATGAAAACAATACTTTGAGGCAGTAACAATGACATAAGGAGCTATGAAACATCAACACCTTACTTTAAGACCTTAATGGCACAATTGGACTTCAATTGGCTTAGGAGAAGGATTCATCAAACTTTCTTTTGCAAATACCATTTCTATAACAGCACAAGGGAAAATTACACAAGTATAGAGTAGTGAACATATAATGAAGTAGTTCCATGTACTTAGAATGGGGAAAGAAATATTGTTAGCTATTTGGAGATAGTACGCTGCCACCATGCTTCTTTTCTAGAAATAGAACTTATGAGAATCACTTCATTGATATTAATTGCAGGTGGCAGATTTCATGCCAAAAGGATATATAATCGAATAGCCTTACATACCTTATATTTATGACCAATACCACTATCACGATTCAGCCTTCCTTATTGGGTGCTAATCTACAACATAAGTCATGATTAAGCTAACATCAGCAGCTAATCACAATAAGGTTATCCAAAACAGTAGCTAAAAATATTTGATGGAAATCAGGCCCATACAACCCTTACATAAATGGTGAACCACCACACCCTTCCTCTACACATTAATACAACTTCAAACATCATTTCCAGAGATACCCAAACAGCCCTCAACAACAATATTCATAAGGCAGCCACTAACAATCTCAAATCTTTCAGCATAATAGGAGAATATTGACTCAAAGATTTATCATCATCCATGAATTCTTGATAAATATATACAAAATTCTCCAATCCAAACATGATCAAAGAGAGGAAAACAAATGGGTTGAAGTCTTACCTTAATTCTGGAAATTTATCCTCTAAACTTTTACTTCAAGAATTCAAACTCTCCTTCAAACTTCTTACTTGAAAATGAGACAGCACTCAAGAATCCCTAAGGTGTTTTAGGGCTGCTTATTGAAGCCAAGAGAGACCAAGAAAGAAACTTAAGAAATCTGAAATTTTGCAAGTTCAAAATGGAGAATAAGACTTGATCCTTATCCTTTGAAAAAGGAGGTGTTATGGCCGACACTCTTGACCAATTTTGGGCCATATAATGTCAAGTAGGTGCCCCACCTGCTTTTCCTTTTAACTTGGGCCCTTTTGGACTTAATATTATTGGACCTTGGCTGTCCATTTTTCCTTTGTTCTTTTAATCAGCTTGGGACAGATTAGTGCAAGTAGGTGGTACATACTTGGCCCAATAACATGGTAAAACAAACTCTTAGGCGTGTCGTGTACTTAGTTTCACTTGGGCTTTATCCATAATGGCCAATTGGCAGATTTGGCTATTGGGCCTTCTTTCATTCACATTTTCTTTAATAGGTTTGGGCTTCAAATGAGCCCCTAAATATAAGCCTAAATCTGGTCAATCAAACTTGGGCCCTTTAACTATAATATAGATCAAGTAGGTGATGCAACTGCTAGCTCAATTACCACCTTACTATAATTACTTAAATACTTTCCATCGGAGTTAACTTGCAATACATATGCTAAAACGTGCAAGGCATTACATCACCTTCCAAGCTAGTTTAAACCAACACTAATCATGTAAGAAACATGATCCCTCACCTACACTATAAGTATATGTCAAGTATAACATAAATAGAACTACCACATACAAAAATACAGGCCGTTACAGTTCTTATGCAGGTTGGTAAGGTGATAGCCTATGCATCTAGACAACTCAAGGTTCATGAGAAGAATTATCCCACTCATGACCTGGAGTTGGTAGCTGTGGTATTTGCACTGAAGCTGTGGAGGCATTATCTGTATGGAGTGCATGTAGATGTGTTCACAGACCATAAGAGTCTCCAGTACGTGTTCACACAGAGGGGTTGAATCTACGTCAGCGGAGATGGTTGGAGCTGTTGAAGGATTATGACATGAATGTGCACTATCATCCAGGTAAGGCTAATGTTGTAGCTGATGCTTTGAGCAGGATGAGAATGGGAAGTACAGCTCACGTTGAGGATGAGAAGAGGGAGTTGGTAAAAGATATACACAGACTGGCCAGACTGGGTGTGCGTTTGGTTAACTCCACTAGTAGGGATGTTTCAGTTTATCCTAGTTCTGAATCATCCTTGGTAGTTGAAGTCAAGCAGGGTCAGCATCTAGATCCCGTGTTGATGGAGCTGAAGGACTCAGTGCTGATGAAGATGAATGAGTCTTTCGCTTTGGGAGGTGATGGCATACTTAGGTATTAGGACAGGCTGTGTGTGCCAGATGTGGATGATTTGCGGACCAGGATTGTTGCAGAGACCCATGGTTCCAGATATTCTATACATCCAGGTTCCACCAAGATGTATCATGATCTCAAGCAGATTTATTGGTGGGATGGCATGAAGAAGGACATTGCAGAATATGTGGCCAAGTGTCCTAATTATCAGGAGGTTAAGGCAGAGCATCTTAAGCCTGGTGGTCTAACGCAGATTATTGAGGTTTCGACTTGGAAATGGGAGGCCATTAATATGGACTTCGTGGTTGGGCTTCCGAGGACTAGGAGGCAGCATGACTCTATATGGGTTATTGTGGACAGATTGACTAAGTCTGCCCACTTTATCCCTGTAAAGTCTACTTACAAAGCCGAGGATTATGCGAGGCTCTACATTGATGAGATTGTGAGATGGCATGGGATTCCCTTGTCTATTATTTCAGACAGAGGAGCTCAGCTTACTTCTCATTTCTGGAGATCTTTCCAGAAGAGCTTGGGCACGCAGGTCAAGCTTAGCACTACCTTTCACCCTCAGACAGATGGGCAGGCAGAGCGCACCATACAGACATTGGAGGATATGTTGAGGGCGTGTGTGATTGACTTCAGAGGTAACTGGGATGACCATCTGCCTTTGATAGAGTTCTCGTATAATAATAGCTATCACTCCAGCATTGGGATGGCACCGTTTGAGGCACTGTATGGTAGGAGGTGTAAATCTCCAGTTGGGTGGTTTGAGGTTGGAGAGTCATCCATTTTGGGGCCGGAGATCATTCATGAGGCCTTAGAGAAGGTCAGAATGATTAGGGACAGGTTGACTACTGCGTACAGTCGGTAGAAGTCATATGCTGATAACAGAAAACGGCCCTTAGAGTTTGATGTTGGTGACCAGGTTTACTTGAAAATATCACCTATGAAAGGGGTGATGATATTTGGTAGGAAAGGGAAGTTGAGTCCGAGATATGTTGGGCCATATGAGATCCTACAGCGTGTGGGTGAGGTGGCCTATGAGTTGGCATTGCCCGCAGAGTTAACTTCTATCCATCCAGTCTTTCATGTATCTATGTTGAAGAAGTGCCTAGGTGATCCAGCATCAATCTTACCTGTTGAAGGTTTGGGGATTGATGAAGACTTGTCTTATGAGGAGGTACCGGTTGAGATCTTAGACAGTCAGGTCAAGCGGTTGAGGAACAAGGAGATTGCCACAGTGAAAGTATTGTGGAGAAATCATCTTGTTGAGGGTGCTACGTGGGAACCTGAGGCCGACATGAGGGCCTGCTACCCTCAACTGTTCAGCTCTTGAGGTTAGACTTTATACTCTTAAACCTATGCTTCCTTACCTCCCCGTATTTGTTGCTATTGATTGACTGTGCATAGTGCTTTTATTATGATCTGACTGGCATTACAACATGAAGTAGTAGTGTCATTCGGGGATGAATGTTCCTAAGGGGGGGATAATGTAACAACCCTAAAAATGAATAGGATCAAGACTTAGGTTTTTCAAGAATGCTTGCGATTAGACCAAGGTCCACACGTATTGATACGCGTAGAACCAGACCTCAGAACCCTTACTACGACCAAGCCAACTAACTTGGGGAGTTAATTGAGCTTGGAAAGGTTGGAACTAACCATGTGAGGGTCGCGAAAACGAAGATTTAATCGAAAGAGTTTTTACCGGACTCAAAAGAAGAAATCTTAAGTTTTGAGGGTCCAAGGGTAAAATGGTCTTTTCCAAGCCAAGGGTAATATTGTAATTACCCTGAGGAATTAATTAATTAATAAATTTATTTATTTATTTAAGGTATTTCGGGTGGGGCAACCCGAATTGACCTATTTTCGCAAATGGGGTCACTCGGGTTCGAGCCCCACTAGAAGCAAGATTTAACTTGCTTTTATTTTAATTTGTTAACTTAATTTTTAGTAAATAATTAATATTAACTGATTTAGGAAAAAGAAATCAGATTTCTATTAATTTTAATTATTTATTTAAGTTGACTAAGTCCTACCCACAAGTCCTACTTCTAATAGACCACTATCTCCTATCTCCCATTCTCTTTCACGATTAATCTCTCTCTTTCTCACACTATCTGCTGGCTGCAAACGTGAGAAAAATCAGATAGAAAACTAAAGTTCTTCATGCTTGAAGAATTCACACGCAAAACACAGAAGAGAAAGCAATTCGGTAACGTTAAGCAAAACGTACTACGCTAGTCGGTAAGGTGTGACCTTGGGTGTTTGGACTGATTTTTGGAGAAGTTCTTGGGCAGCATTCTAGTGATTGAACAAGAAAACTAATGTATGGGTCTTCTTACTCTTGGTCCCTTTCCCAAGAGACCCCTAGGACTCAGAATATTCGGCTCAAAACTAATGTTGTTTTCCCCGTTGCATGTCCCTGTCATTAGCTCCCAACGAATTTGTAGGTTGGTATGAATGCTGGTAGACTTAGGATTATGTGATGTTTGTGCTGAATGTGAATGTGTTGGATGTACGTTAATTTATGAAAAGACAAACCATGTGTGTGTTCGAAATTAAGAAGAATGTGTGACATGATTTGAGTCTCGGCCTAGAGGCTTGAATTTGTTAATGTTATGTTTGTTGTTTTATGTACACCAATTGAAGTAAATTGTGATATTCATGTGACATGAAGTGTGGCTGAATTGAGGAGCAATCTATTGACTAAGAATTCGTGAAAGAATGTATTAAAGAACGTATCAAATGAACTATGTATTGCTCTATAGATTCACGAAAAATGGAGATAAAAATGAGCAAAGAGTTTACCTTAAATTTCCAGCACTATGTTGACATATCTCTGCCAAATTAAGTTGTATAAAATGTTAAGAAAAACAAAGAATAATAGGTGAGGTCATTGAGGGTCGAACCCGTGACCTCACCCCGTTAAAATCCCCCAAAATTAAAGAAGAAAAAAATATATGGTGAGGGGGATTCGAACCGTGTCATGGCTGGGAAAATAAGTGTGAAAAATAAGAAATGAGAGGGGTGGGATTCGAACCCACACCCTCTCGGTTAGAACCCAAAGAAAAGGAAAAATAAATATGAGAGGCGTGGGAATCGAACCCACGACCTCTATGCGGATGGGAAAAGATAAAAATAAAAACAAAATGAGGCTGTAGGGGTTCGACCCCACAACCTCACAGTCAACTCTTAAAAAGGAGAAAAAAATAAAGAGGTTGTGGGGGTTCGTCGGCCTTAAGCGAATGGAAGGGAAAGAAAATAAAGAAGAATTTAGGTGTGGCTGAGGGGACTCGACCTCGGGTCCCAATGTCTCACATGGACCGAAACAAGTAAAGGAAAAATGAAAATGGGGTTGTGGGGGCTCGAACCCACAACCCATCGGCCAATGCAAGGAAAAAGTTAAATAAAAAAGTAATCCTTCAATGTTAACATTGTGAATTGACTTAGAATTAAAATGTTATGAATATTAGAATAAAATCAATTAAAGATATATATGATATCCAATTGATTCAAGACTTGGGTTTCCTTGCCCAAACTTCCGTATTGATACATAAGCCATACGTGAACAAAATATCCAAGAATAATGCCACCTACTTAGATCAAAATCAAGATATTGGCATACATACAAGATACATAAGTCTTGTAATACATAATCTTAGGAATGTAAGAATCACTTAACGAACCATGAATGAAGCCTCATGGCTTGTGTGTATAGACTCATAAGTCTAACATACGTTCAAAAGTAAGTGAACCTCAGATGTATGACATGAAATGATGAACCCTAGAGGGGTTAAGTAAGGATGTGAGACACACCAAATGGCCAAGTGCATTGGCATATGACGAAATGAACATTCACGTAATAAGAGGTGAATAATTAAGAAAAACAAAGGTGCAAATGATGATGAATGTGGTGACAACATGATATGAGGCTAATGTAAATGAGGAGAGTAATCTCAAATGAGCCTAAGTAAATGTTACTAACATGTATTCACCTATGAGAGTGTAAGTTAATGAAGAGACCAGTCTCTATGAACACTCTAATGGGAGTATTGAGCTTAACACACTTAATACGAATGATGAGATGAGAAATCATCTAATGAGCTATGATGTCCTCATACTAGAAGTCAACTTCCATGACGTATGAGATGAATGAAATGGAACTTTATACTGAGCACCGATAGACTAGCTATGAGCGGTGATGCCTTCTTTCGGGAAGGGCGGAGGTTCACGTAAATCTCATGAGATGAGACTGTCCGGCTTGCTGGGTATGGGTCTCCTTATATCTCCTAGTCTTCGAACCTATACTGCCAATATAAGGATCTGGCGGGGTTAAATTCCCATGTACGCTAGCATGTTATTGGATTACTTTGGTCGGTGATTCCACCTCTTTTCGGTGTGGGGGAGACACTGGATTTCATGATGCTCACATGATCTATGTCGGTTAAAGTTAAAGTTCCCAATGAATGAATGAGGCCAGCCTCAAATGATGCACATAATTAAATGAATGAATACCAAAGGTGTTAGCATAGGATAATCAAAAGGTGCGTTAGATTCAAGTAATGACATTAGGTCATTCTTAGTCATTGCACAACGAACCTAATGATAGTCTTAAACTACATCCTAGGTATAAACGGTGGTTACACTGGACTATGAACGAAATGAAATGAAGTACGTATGAATGAATGAAGCAGACTCTGTGTTTGCTAACGAAGACTCCCTAGTTGAGGTCCCATATGTTGAGCCCTCATTTCTGGGATGTCTTAATGTCAAGTCCATGATTCCAAGGTCTCATGGCATATGAATGAATGATATGAACGAAGTTATGTGCTACATGCAAAATGTATTGTATGCTATATGATATGTGCTATGTGTAAATGTTATGTGCTGTGTGAAAATATGAAAAGTATGATGATGTATGTTATTCTCATGGCATAACTTTCCTATTCCAAATCTGGAAAGCTCACTGACTTTCCTAATCCAGATTTGGAAAGATCATTTACTTTCCTGATCCAAATTAGGAAACTTTCCAAATCTCAATTTGGCAAGTCCACTGACTTGACTTCCAAAAATCATGTTGTTAGGAAAGAGCAATTCTTTCTCATGCATGTCCTTGGTGTGTACTTGCATATACCCATACTTAGTACAAGTGTGTACTAACCCTATACAAACTCTACTATTTTAGGTGCAGGCACAGGTGGACGATAGAGCTACAGGATCATCGCTGCAGTTATCCGGACGTCCAGCATTCATCCGATTTTGGTAGGTCCTCATGCTTTTGAGGATGCTACTGTTTATGTTCTAGCTTAGTTTAGGAGTTGAGCTAGTGGAGCATGTTCCACTAGCGTTTCTTTCTTATTTTATTCAGACTATGTATTGGTGCCATTTTGGCAATTATACACTTATGTTTATTGAACTATTCCTTTCATTTGATTATCTCTTAATGAATAGATGGTTGATGTTGAACAAATTATGAATGTATTAGAAATGTTTAGTAAGTAATGTTTAAGAAACAAAAAGTTTCATTTTCCGCTAAAAATTAACCTATGTAAAGTAAGAATGACGTAAGTAGGTTTGTCTGCGACCTCTGAGAGGTCAATGACGCCGGTCTCGTCTGGGGTCTAGATTCCAGTCGTGACATACCTGACCTCAAAATATCCCGTGTTTGTGGCCCACATGGTATCGTGGAAGGGCCCGTATAAGAAGACGCAAATCGTGTCACCGAATATGTTCACTAAGACACCTCGAACCATGGTGGATTTTTGGGGGTCCTATGATGACAGATTGTCCTTCTTATGGATAGACCCGCGGAGAGTACCCCCAAAGGAAGCATAAAACCCCCGCACCACTTCCTCGCTACACATTTTTGGCTCAGAAGACATCCACTTGGACTTGTGCTTCTTGAATGACTCCTGGATCTCTGGTACTGTATGAATGTTTCCTTTAAGAATTTGACTCTCTTTGGTGATAGTCCGAGACATTTTCACTTTTGCATTCAACACTCTTGCATCTCGGTAGATCTGTCATTTCCCCTCGACATATCAGTTATGTGGTTTTTCTGCTACCTATTCATGTGTAGAGTTTTATGTGATCGTAGTATCCTCAAAGTTGGTTGCCTCATAAGACGAGGTTGCTTCATTATGGTCACTTTCCCCCATTGCAGAGCCCGATGTAGACTTGAGGAAGACCCGACAGTAGACTCGGAATTCAAATCCTCTCTAGAATTAGAAGCACACCTAGTCGTTCACCGTATCTATGTGCCCTCCTCATCAGACTGGGAGGTAGTTACTACGTCTGTGACCACCTTCTTGGGTATGTTCCTAGTGGCTTTGGTTGAAGTGGGTGAAGTCCTCCTATTTTGTGGGACATATTCGGGGTCCTTCTCCTTGTCGATATCCCGATCAACCAGCCGAAGGGTAGGGGCAAATTACTGGACTTCCCTCTCTTGGTGTATCTAACTTGTTTCTTCGGTACCATGGTACTGGTGGAAGAGTAGTTAGTACTGAAAATATTTGAGAGCACACTCAAAACCTTGAGGAAAAAACTAAGTATAAAAAATGACAAATTAATGCTAGTGACCACCTACTGTAGGGAGTTATAGGCCGTAGATTGGTCTACGCTCCGTACACCCCCTCCGTAGGCTAGAGGGACCATTAAGGTTGACTCAGAAGGAAACTATGGGCATGAAGAACGGTCCATAGATTGAACTACAGACCGTAATCTATGAATGTAGTCTCACACTTTGAGGCTTTTGCTAGTGCTTCCTCCTACAGACCTAATCTACGGTCTGTAGCTTAACTTACAGTCCGTAGATGGGGTCTCGTACGATCTGGTTGTGCCAGGTCTCAAATGTAAATACAGTCAAGACCACATGATAAGAAAATTTCACCAATATCCTAGTCTACTCATGCATTTCAACATCAATTCATGCTAGTTCGTCATTCCAAGGGATCCAAATATTTAATTCAATTATCTGATAAAGCATGATATGGCACCTTAAGTCAAAACTTGCATCTTGACTAGTTACTAGAATCGGAGTTCCAATATGGTTTACACACAATCACTAACCATCGTCATTTGGGTGATTATATTTTATACTAAACGTGCTTTCATGGACAATTAACTAATTAAGGTTAAGACCCAATCCCAACTTTCAAATGTCAAACTATGAATTAAAATTCAAAGTGACGTAAATTCAATTACCTTAAAAGTAAGAAAGAGTTGTGTTATTGTGAGATGACAGAAATTCTTTAATGATGATCAACATGAATTTCACCTGCTAGCATCGTGCCTGAACTCCAGAGTATTTAGGAATACAGGGTGTAAGCATTGGAGGGTTTGTGGGTGTGGTGTTAATGGTGGATCAAATTTCGTATGGGAGGGAGAGAATTTATGGGAAAATGAGGAGTGATGTCGGTTGGGGGTTATTTCAAAAAGTTGGGGAATTTTTTTAAATTTTGGGGTTTAAAGTGTTAGGCATTCTGGGTCTGGTCTGTCGAGCTAGGGATTGGATCTACGAAACACCACTTATGGTCCTTAGGTTAGGACGTAGATCACTCTGACACATAAAAATGAAATACTTACCTGGATCTACGGACACCATTTATAGTCTGTAGAGTGACTTATGGAACGTCGATGGTTTGTAGACCTCTTCACCCAACGTTGTTCCACATCTTTTGCTCTGCGCACCTCCACATATAGCAACCGTTAGGCTAATATTTTTGTGTTTTCTGGAAACTTTTTAGGCACGGATCCTATGCTATATCTAGCCAACACTAAAAAGAATTTACAACTACTAGAATTCAAATAAACAAAGGAAAACTATTTAACGAAAGTGTGAAACCTATAGTTGGCTGGATTTTACACATTGTGTTGCCACCCAAGTAGTGTTTGATTTAACATTGCAGAGCGGCTCATGCCTATTGATTACTCAAACTTCAACAATATAGAAGGCAACAATGACCTCTTGTACACTCTCCGCATTGCCAAGTATAGCTTGATTCTCTATCCATTCACCTTGAACCTTTTTCCATCACTATTTTTGAGTTTTACCACTCCATGTGGGAACACTTTCTAGAGTAAGAATGGCCCCGACCGCTTGGACTTGAGCTTGCCCAGATATAAACGAAACCAAGAGTTGAATAGAAGCACAAGATTCCGAAAAACAAAATCTGGCTTTCAATCCTTTTATTCGTGGTACTTTGTCATCTTCTCTTCATACAGGGTTTAAGCTTTCATAGGATTTTAGGTGAAACTCATCGACAAAATTTTTATAATTCACTCTTTGAGTTGATGCGGCGCCCCAATCTAAGTTTATCTTCTTCATCTCCCACATAGATATATTCTCTAGCTCTACCGGCTAATGCAAAGAACTCACATATACTAGTTGGTATGGAGACATACATATGAGAGTCTTTTATGCAGTGCAATAGGCCCATAGAGCTTCATCAAGCTTCCCTGACCAATCCGTTCTATTTGCATTCTGTGTCTTTGCCAAGATTTGCTTCATCTCCCTATTGGACACTTCGTCTTATCCATTAGTTTATGGATGGTAAGCAGTGATTACATTATGGCGAACACCATATTTATCCAACAGAATTTTAAACAATTTATTGCAAAAGTGGGAACCTCAATCATTGATAATCGCCCTTGGGGTTGATCTGAGCTCAAAATACATATATTTAATCATTATTTGCATCACATTTATTATTTATGTTTGTCCTTTTTGAGCATAAATTTTATGGATTGTGCTAAATTGTGCATTTTATTTGTAGAATTAAATTGGTGGGAAAATGAAGAAATTTGAAGCTAAAATGAATTAAAAATGGAAGGTTGAAGAAGGAAATTAACCATGCAGCTTAATGGATTAAAGTGAATCAAATAAATATTTATATATAAGGTGCACAGATTGCTGCAAATTGTGAATTGCAAAAGAATTCAAGTTGATGGAATAAGCTGCCAGCCTATCACGTGGCATTCTCTCAATGCACTGGCCAATGAATGGTGGTGGAGAATCTTCCATTGATGCGGCACTGATGTTCACGTGGAAAAGAAAAAAGAAAAAGGACTCCAAATTGTCACACCTCAAAACCCATTAAGACGGACAGGCACCCGATGCCCTAAAGGCCCGAGAGAACCAACTTGCAACCTATTCTTACTGAGCATATACTATAACAATTGAGACAAGTTAACTTCGGATGCAGCGATATAAACCAACGTAAGTAGGTCCAAAAGTTATATACAAGACTTGGCTGTTTAGACCACAACTCCTTAAGACACAATTGAACCATGTACATATGTCTACAAAGCCTCTAAAAGATAGAAGACTAGAGTAGGTCGGGACAGACCCCGCCTTACCCTTTACTACTAGGTAGAGTACCTGAGCCTGCAGCATGAAATGCAGCGTCCCCAATATGGGACGTCAGTATGAAAAATGTACTGAATATGTAAGGCAAATAGTATATGTAATACAAAGCTCAAATGAAATCAAGTAGCAACATAAGGGTGCATATATTAGGAGAGAAGACCACCTTTGCTTACTCTTATGGGATCAAGTAAGCTACATTCTTTTCTTTAGTTGTATGTTATAATCTTTGTTGGGCATGGGATACGAGTGACCAGCTGATCAGTGGTAGAAGAGGATGACCCATGCTAGGCGTATTAACCCCTGGGATGCGGTCCTCATAATTACACAACTTGGGATCGGCCCATGCTAGGCTTTCGCCCCTGAGCTGCCACCCTTCTATACCAATAGGGATCGGCCCATGCTAGGCTTTCGCCCCTGAGCTGCCACCCTTAATTATATAGATTTCTTCACTTAGATTCTTTAATCTTTGAGATTGTTGTTAATCAGTTCATAACACTTTTGAGATGTTGATTTGGTGATCATAATCATCTTGGAGATATGAAAATACGGAACAGTAGTGGAATACATGAAAATAATACTTTGAGGCAGTAACAATGACATAAGGAGCTATGAAACATCAACACCTTACTTTAAGACCTTAATGGTGCAATTGACATCAATTGGCTTAGGAGAAAGATTCATCAAACTTACTTTTGCAAATACCATTTCTATAACAGCACAAGGGGAAATTACACAAGTATAGAGTAGTGAATATATAATGAAGTAGTTCCATGTACTTAGAATGGGGAAAGAAATATTGTTAGCTATTTGGAGATAGTACGCTGCCACTATGCTTCCTTTTCTAGAAATAGACCTTATGGGAATCACTCCATTGATATTAATTGCAGGTGCCAGATTTCATGCCAAAAGGATATAGAATCGAATAGCCTTACATACCTTATTTTTCTGACCAATACCACTATCACGATTCAGCCTTCCTTATTGGGTGCTAATCTACAACATAAGTCATGATTAAGCTAACATCAGCAGCTAATCACAATAAGGTCCTCCAAAACAGCAGCTAAAATATTTGATGGAAATCAGGCCCAAACAACCCTTACATAAATGGTGAACCACCACACCCTTCCTCTACACATTAATACAACTTCATACATCATCTCCCAAGCTACCCAAACAGCCCTCAACAACAATATTCATAAGGCAGCAACTATCAATCTCAAATCTTTCAGCATAATAGGAGAATATTGACTCGAAGATTTATCACAATCCATGAATATCTTGATAAACATATACAAAATTCTCCACTCCAAACATTATCAAAGAGAGGAAAACAAATGGGTTGAAGTCTTACCTTAATTCTGAAAATTTTATCCTCTACACTTATACTTCAACAATTCAAACTCTCCTTCAAACTCTTACTTGAAAAATTAGACAGCACTCAAGAACTCTAAGGTGTCTTAGGGCTGCTAATTGAAGCCAAGAGAGACCAAGAAAGAACTTAGGAAATCTGAAACTTTTGCAAGTTCAAAATGGAGAATAAGACTTGATCCTTATCCTTTGAAAAAGGAGGTGTTATGGCCGACACTCTTGACCAATTTTGGGACATATAATGTCAAGTAGGTGCCCCACCTGCTTGTCCTTTTAACTTGGGCCTTTTTGGACTTAATATTATTGGACCTTGGCTGTCCATTTTCCCTTTGTTCTTTTATTCCACTTGGGACAGATTAATGCAAGTAGGTGGTACACACTTGGCCCAATAACATGGTAAAACAAATCTTAGGAGGTCATGCACTTACCTAGTTTCACTTGGGCTTTATCCATAATGGGCCAATTGGCAGATTTGGCTGCTGGGCCTTCTTTCATTCACAATTTCTTTAATAGGTTTGGGCTTCAAATGAGCCCCTAAATATGAGCCTAAATCTGGTCAATCAAACTTGGGCCCTTTAACTATAATATAGATCAAGTAGGTGATGCAGCTGCTAGCTCAATTACCATCTTACTATAATTACTTAAATACTTTCCATCGGAGTTAACTTGCAATACATATGCTAAAACGTGCAAGGCATTACATCACCTTCCAAGCTAGTTTAAACCAACACTAATCACATAAGAAACATGATCCCTCACCTACACTATAAGTCTATGTCAAGTATAACATGAATAGAACTACCACATACAAAAATACAGGCCGTTACATCCTTCCCCCCTTGGAACATTCGTCCTCGAATGTTAGCATGGTTGCCCGGCCTAAACAAGTTCAAGCCTAAGTTAGTACTACTATTAATCACATTGAACATATAGACTTATACTTACTTGTCAATGCCTCCACTAACATTTTGATCATTCCCTCCAGTGGGAAAGAGGTGAGGATACTTCAATTTCATTGCTTCTTCTTCTTCCCATGTAACTTCTTCTACTTGTTGGTTTCTCCATAGAATTTTTACAGAAGCTACTTCTTTATTTCTTAACCTCCTAACTTGTCGATCCAGAATAGCAATGGGTACTTCTTCATAAGTGAGATCTCCTGTAACCTGTACGTCTTCAGTAGAAGTAATACGAAATGGGTCACCTACGCATTTCCGTAGCATTGAGACATGGAACACCGTATGAACTGATGAAAGCTCTTGTGGTAGCTCTAACTCATAGGCTACTTGGCCAAATTTTTGGATAATCTTATATGGCCCTATATAGCGTGGACTCAGCTTTCCCTTTTTACCAAACCTCATTACCCCTTTCATCGGAGACACCTTCAAGAACACCCAATCCCCTATAAAAAATTCTAGTCCTCTCCTTCTAATATCTGTATATGATTTATGTCGACTTTGAGCTGTTTTTAGCCGCTGCTGTATCACTTTGACTTTTTCCATAGCTTGATGAACAAGATCTGGTCCAAATAAGGAATTTTCACCTATTTCGAACCAGCCAATTGGAGATCTACACTTTCGACCATATAAAGCTTCATAAGGTGCCATTTTAATGGTCGAATGATAGCTATTGTTATAAGAAAATTCAATAAGTGGTAGGTGACCATCCCAGCTACCCTTGAAATCTAATATACAAGCTCGCAGCATATCCTCGAGTGTCTGAATCATACGTTCTGCCTGACCATCCGTTTAAGGATGAAAGGCTGTACTTAAATTCACTTGTGTTCCCAAACTCTTTTGAAATGACTTCCAAAAATTTGCTGTGAATTGACCTCCTCTATCAGATATTATAGAGATTGGCACTCCATGTAGTCGAACTATCTCTTTAATGTACAACCTCGCATACTCTTCAGCTGTATAAGTAGTCTTCACCGGCAAGAAGTGTGCTGCTTTGGTAAGTCTATCAACTATTACCCATATGGAGTCAAACTTCCAGAATGAGCGAGGCAAACAGTAACAAAATCCATGTTGATCATGTCCCATTTCCAAATTGGAAGTTCTATACGCTGCATGTAACCTCCGGGCTTTTGGTGTTCTACTTTTACCTGTTGACAGTTTGGACACTGAGCCACGAATTCTGCAATGTTCTTCTTCATGTTCCCCCACCAATACATTTCTTTCAAGTCATGATACATTTTAGTTGACCCCGGATGAACAGAGTACCTTGAATTATGTGCTTCCATCATGATCCTCTTTCTTAGTTCATCTATATTAGGTACACACAATCTGTTTTGACATTGAAGTACTCCGTCTTGCTTAAGCTCAAATGCCTTTGTCATACCATGTAGTACATTCTCTTTAAGTTGTAAAAGAATTGGATCAGTGTACTGCTTCTCTTTCACTTCCACTATTAACGAGGATTCTGCCGCATTTTGCACAATAACCCCTTCGTCTTGAGATTCAAGAAGGCGAACACCCAAGTTAGCTAGTTGGGACAGATCTTTAGTCATTCCTTGTCTTTCCACAGACTTACCATAAGTGCTTGCCATTATTTTATGGCTTAAAGCATCAGCTACTACATTAGCTTTACCGGGATGATATAAGATGTCAATGTCATAATCTTTTAATAGCTCCAGCCACCTTCGCTGCCTCAGATTTAAGTCTTTTTGCTTAAAAATATATTGCAAGCTTTTGTGATCAGTGTATATGTCAACAAGAACTCCATACAAGTAGTGGCGCCATATCTTCAAAGCAAACACAACTTCTGCTAGCTCTAGATCATGGGTTGGATAATTTTTCTCATTTGACCGCAGCTGCCTTGAGCCATAAGCTATAACTTTACCATTCTGCATCAATACACAACCTAAACCCACTCCCAAAGCATCACAGTACACTACATAGCCTTCTGTACCTTCTGGAAGTACCAACACAGGTGTAGAAGTTAATTTACTCTTCAGCTCTTGGAAGCTTCTTTCACACTCATCGCTCCACTGAAACTTGGTTCCTTTGTGTGTTAGCTTTGTTAAGGGTGCAGCCACGGAAGAGAATCCTTCAACAAACCTTCTGTAATAACCTGCCAATCCAAGAAAACTACGGATCTCCGTAGGCGTTGTAGGTCTTGCCCATCTTTTCACGGCTTCTATTTTCTGGTTATCAACCCTTATTCCTTCCTCGGATACGATATGACCTAGGAATGCCACAGATTTCAACCAGAACTCACATTTAGAGAACTTTGCATACAATTTACGATCACGGAGAATTTGTAAAACCTGCCGCAAGTGATTAGCATGATCCTCTTCCGATTTTGAATGCACCAAAATGTCATCTATGAACACTATCACAAACACATCTAAGAATGGCTTGAACACCCTATTCATCAAATCCATAAAAGCTGCTGGTGCATTTGTTAGCCCGAATGACATGACTAAGAACTCAAAATGACCATACCGTGTTCGAAAAGCTGTCTTGGGTATATCTTTGTCCTTGACCCTCACTTGGTGATAACCTGACCTCAGGTCGATCTTTGAAAAACACCTAGCACCTTGTAATTGATCAAACAGATCATCAATTCTAGGGAGGGGATATTTGTTCTTAATTGTTACCTTATTCAACTGCCGGTAGTCGATACACATTCTTACTGAGCCATCTTTTTTGCGTACAAATAAAACTGGTGCTCCCCATGGGGACACACTAGGCCTTATGAATCCTTTTTGTAATAAGTCTTTTAACTGCTCCTTCAACTCTCGTAATTCTGCTGGAGCCATTCTATACGGAGGAATTGAGATAGGTTGAGTATCTGAAAGCACATCAATACCAAACTCTACTTCTCGTTCTGGAGGCAAACCTGGAAGATCTTCAGGAAACACATCTAGAAATTCATTTACCACCGGAATGGATTGAAGGGTTGGTGGCTCTACATCTACATTTTTCACTCTAACCAGATGGCATATGTATCCTTTGGAAATCATCTTCTTTGCCTTAAGATAAGAAATAAATTTACCTCTTGGCATCCCAATATTACCTTTCCATTCGAGGACTACCTCTTTTGGAAACTGGAAATGCACTATCTTAGTTCGGCAATCTACCGTGGCATAACAAGAAGCTAACCAATCCATACCCATTATAACATCAAAATCTACCATGTCTAGCTCAACAAGATCAGCCAATGTATCGCGATCACAAACAGTTACAATGCAATTACGATAAACTCTCCTAGCTATAATAGATTCACCAATCGGTGTAGACACTTCAAATGGCTTCGCTAATAATTCTGGTGTTGTTTTGAACTTTCCAGCAATCAATGGTGTAACATATGATAGTGTAGACCCCGGATCGATTAATGCATATACAATATGTGAAAAGATGGACAATGTACCTGTAACCACGTCCGGCGAGGCTTCTAAATTTTGTCGATCCCCTAGTGCATATGTGCGATTCTGACCTCCACTAGAACTAGCTGCTCCCCTAGCTCCTCTACCCCGACCTGCAGGCATATGTAGTCCCCTACCTAAAGAAGGGGTTGATGAGGTCGACGCAACAACTGATCTAGTTGGTTGAACAACGCCACCCACTCCCCTATGAGGGCAGTTTCTCATCATATGCCCTGGTGTGCCACACCAAAAACAAACATCCGTCCCAAACCTGCATGCACCTAGATGATTCCTTCCACATTGTTTACAAGGCTGTCGTGGAGGCCTTGATTGGCTCGTACTTCCTTGCTCTTGATGACTGCCTTGGCTTTCACTTCTTTGCCAAAACTGATTGCCTCTAAACCCTTGGAACCGTGGTGGAGCACTAGCTGTAGAGTAGAAAGATGATGGCCTAGGTGGTCTGTTAGAGAACCGAGGCCTAAACTCACCTTGGGATGGTGTAAACTGCCCCCATTGATCTGGCCCTCTTAGAATGCCCTGTTTCCAACTCTTGTGTTCTTCTTCTTTGCCTTTGATCCTCCAATTTTTGTGCAAAAGCCTGCATCCTTGCTATATCCATATCTTTATTTAATGAAGCAATTGTACAGTCTCTAACCAGATATGAATCTAACCTGTCCACAAAACGATGAACTCTATCCTCCATAGTAGCTACTACATTAGGAGCATACCTGGCCAAGGAATTAAATTTGAGACTATACTCCCTCACACTCATATTTCCTTGGTGGAGATTTAAGAACTGATCCGCACGGGCCTCTCGGATCTCCAATGGCAGATAATGATCAAGGAATGCCTTTTTAAACTCTTTCCACATAGCTGAAGGTGCATTTGTTCCCCTAGATTGCTTCCAAGCTTCATACCACAATATAGCCACACCCTTTAATCTGTATGCAGCTAGCTCAAGTGCTTCTTTACCACTTACATGCATAATATCCAAAGTGCGTTGGATTTGATCTATAAAGTCTTGGGGATCTTCATTAGGATCTGACCCGGTAAATGATGGAGGGTCCAAGTTAAGAAAATCACGTATCCGTGTTCCAGCTGATCTAACTACACCACTAGTACCTGCAACTGGACCTTCTTGCCTTTGGCCATGACCAGCAACTATACGAGTCAATAATTGGACTGCATTCCTCAAATCTTGCTCGGTAGCATTAATAGGGGTTTCCTGAGGTTCATCTTCCCTTCTTAGTTCTTCAGGAGATGGAGGCGTCGAGGAAGTCTGCGATAGAGACTCATCTTGAGCCCCACTTTGAACAGCTTGACTTGGTGGTGGTTGGCTGGTCCCTTCTTGGGCAGCCACATCTACTCGTTTACCAGTACTTTTACTCCTTCTCGTAATCGGCATCTTTGCTATAATAAAACAATTGAGGAATTAGATATGATTCACCTACAACACAGGTTCTATCGCACGATCTAAGAAATGAAACAAATGAGACAACTCCTATATGTCTCGTAGCCTCCTGTTTATAAATGTGGTGCACAACACATCCATAAGCAAGACTCTACACAGACACGGCTTTGTAGACTCCCTAGGATGACCTGCTCTGATACCACTTTTGTCACGCCTTAAAACCCATTAAGACGGACAGGCACCCGATGCCCTAAAGGCTCGAGAGAACCAACCTGCAACCTGTTCTTACTGAGCATATACTATAACAATTGAGACAAGTTAACTTTGGATGCAGCGATATAAACCAACGTAAGTAGGTCCAAAAGTTATATACAAGACTTGGCCGTTTAGACCACAACTCCTTAAGACACAACTGAACCATGTACATACGTCTACAAAGCCTCTAAAAGATAGAAGACTAGAGTAGGTCGATACAGACCCCGCCTTACCCTTAACTACGATACAATACCAAACAAATTTAACAAGGACTTAATAAAGCTCCGAATCAAATTGGAGCTCACCAAAAGTAGCAGAATTTTGAGTGCTCCTACTGAGGAGGTCTACTAGCTGGAGTACCTGAGCCTGCAGCATGAAATGCAGCGTCCCCAATACGGGACGTCAGTACGAAAAATGTACTGAATATGTAAGGCAAATAGTATATGTAATACAAAGCTCAAATGAATTCAAGTAGCAACATAAGGGTGCATAGATTAGGAGAGAAGACCACCTTTGCTTACTCTTATGGGATCAAGTAAGCTACATTCTTTTCTTTAGTTGTATGTTATAATCTTTGTTGGGCATGTGATACGAGTGACCAGCTGATCAGTGGTAGAAGAGGATGACCCATGCTAGGCGTATTAACCCCTGGGATGCGATCCTCATAATTACACAACTTGGGATCGGCCCATGCTAGGCTTTCGCCCCTGAGCTGCCACCCTTTTATACCTATAGGGATCGGCCCATGCTAGGCTTTCGCCCCTGAGCTGCCACCCTTAATTATATAGATTTCTTCACTTAGATTCTTTAATCTTTGAGATTGTTGTTAATCAGTTCATAACACTTTTGAGATGTTGATTTGGTGATCATAATCATCTTGGAGATATAAAAATACGGAACAGTAGTGGAATACATGAAAATAATACTTTGAGGCAGTAACAATGACATAAGGAGCTATGAAACATCAACACCTTACTTTAAGACCTTAATGGCGCAATTGACATCAATTGGCTTAGGAGAAGGATTCATCAAACTTACTTTTGCAAATACCATTTCTATAACAGCACAAGGGGAAAATACACAAGTATAGAGTAGTGAACATATAATGAAGTAGTTCCATGTACTTAGAATGGGGAAAGAAATATTGTTAGCTATTTGGAGATAGTACGCTGCCACTATGCTTCCTTTTCTAGAAATAGACCTTATGGGAATCACTTCATTGATATTAATTGCAGGTGCCAGATTTCATGCCAAAAGGATATAGAATCGAATAGCCTTACATACCTTATTTTTCTGACCAATACCACTATCACGATTCAGCCTTCCTTATTGGGTGCTAATCTACAACATAAGTCATGATTAAGCTAACATCAGCAGCTAATCACAATAAGGTCCTCCAAAACAGTAGCTAAAATATTTGATGGAAAGCAGGCCCAAACAACCCTTACATAAATGGTGAATCACCACACCCTTCCTCTACACATTAATACAACTTCATACATCATCTCCCAAGCTACCCAAACAGCCCTCAACAACAATATTCATAAAGCAGCCACTATCAATCTCAAATCTTTCAGCATAATAGGAGAATATTGACTCAAAGATTTATCACAATCCATGAATTCTTGATAAACATATACAAAATTCTCCACTCCAAACATTATCAAAGAGAGGAAAACAAATGGGTTGAAGTCTTACCTTAATTCTGAAAATTTATCCTCTACACTTATACTTCAAGAATTCAAACTCTCCTTCAAACTCTTACTTGAAAAATTAGACAGCACTCAAGAACTCTAAGGTGTCTTAGGGCTGCTAATTGAAGCCAAGAGAGACCAAGAAAGAACTTAGGAAATCTGAAACTTTTGCAAGTTCAAAATGGAGAATAAGACTTGATCCTTATCCTTTGAAAAAGTAGGTGTTATGGCCGACACTCTTGACCAATTTTGGGCCATATAATGTCAAGTAGGTGCCCCACCTGCTTGTCCTTTTAACTTGGGCCTTTTTGGACTTAATATTATTGGACCTTGGCTGTCCATTTTCCCTTTGTTCTTTTATTCCATTTGTGACAGATTAATGCAAGTAGGTGGTACACACTTGGCCCAATAACATGGTAAAACAAATGTTAGGAGGTCATGCACTTACCTAGTTTCACTTGGGCTTTATCCATAATGGGCCAATTGGCAGATTTGGCTGCTGGGCCTTCTTTCATTCACAATTTCTTTAATAGGTTTGGCCTTCAAATGAGCCCCTAAATATAAGCCTAAATCTGGTCAATCAAACTTGGGCCCTTTAACTATAATATAGATCAAGTAGGTGATGCAGCTGCTAGCTCAATTACCATCTTACTATAATTACTTAAATACTTTCCATCGGAGTTAACTTGCAATACATATGCTAAAACGTGCAAGGCATTACATCACCTTCCAAGCTAGTTTAAACCAAACTTAATCACATAAGAAACATGATCCGTCACCTGCACTATAAGTCTATGTCAAGTATAACATGAATAGAACTACCACATACAAAAATACAGTCCGTTACACAATTCTTTTTGGTTTTGGATTCCTATATTGTTTGGACTCAATTATTTTTAGGGTTTCTAAAATAAATAAGTAATAGAGAGAAATAATTATTTGGAGGAATCCAAGAACAAAAAATCAAGAAACAAGACACAATTTAAATTTTCTTCTAGCTTTAGAACTTTGAAAGAGCCGCCATGAAGGCCGAAGAATTGTAGTTTATTCTTTCTTCTCCTTTACTATTTATTTGTATTCGTGATTGATAAAATATAGTTTAGCTATTATTCTTAACTTTTTATCATTAACACAAGTATATTTATTTTAATAAATTTTGATTGTGTTTTTGAGATAATTAGTACCTACATTTCATAACTAGGGTTGTGAGAACCATAAGCGATTAACAAAGTGTAAATAGTAAAAAAGCAATTCTTGAATAGTATTGTCTCATGCATTGATAATTCTTTCGCTTAGAAGTCTTTTTAATGAGTGAACGCATTAGAACTCACCTTGTTGCTACTTGCTGGACCAAGGAGGTCGTTAATAAGAAAGAATTATTAACATAGATTTCGTGTGATACTATCTAATAGGCTAGTGTCGTTTGGTGCGAAGTAGTACTGACAATTTAAGCTCATTTTTCATTAACCCGACCAAATAGCCCATCAAGTATGGGTTGAAAGAGTGATTTTAAATATGGGTAATATTTAGGATTATACCCATATTTTACCCATTAAAATATGGGTATATTATGGGTAAACTACAGTTCAAATATGGGTATTGCAAGTTTTCTCCAAATTTTCAAAAAAAATTATGTTACCAAGTTTTAGAAGCGATTTTCCAAAACTTTCATACATTGGTCCCTATTAATATTTCAACTCTTGACCTTCACCCCACGCTTCACAAAAAAAAATTAAAGTTTATTTTTAAGAAATATTTTGAACTTCAAAATTTTCATTTTTTCACCCCTACCCTCGACCCCCCACCTCGGCCCCTCATCCCCACCCCCCAAAAAATAATAATTTAAGTTTATGGGTGCTAGAGACCGTGAGACAAGTCTCACTCGCACCATGATGATAATGTAAGATTAAATTCACATTCATCAAGTATAAAAGAAAGGGATGACCAGTCATCCATTGAGTTAAGTATACCTCATACTAGAAGCAAGCTTCCATAATGTTTGAGTCAACTCTAAAAGTTATAAAGTATAATAAATCTGAGCTAAGCACCGATAGACTAGCAATGAGCTTGTGCCAGCACATGTAAGCCTCATGAGACGAGATCACCACCAAGGTGGACCAGAGTCTCCGAAGTCTCCTAGTCTTTGAACTATGTTGCCAGCATAGGGACTAACTAGTGGATGATTCCACCTAAGAATCCTAGGTAGTATTCGGTTTCACATTGGCCGGTGATACCACCTCTTTTCGGTATGGGGAAGAAGACACTGGATTTCATGTTTACCTCACATGATCTATGTCAGTTAAAAGCTTAGGAAAGTATTCGGTTTCACTTTAGCCGTGAAATACCTCTTTTCGGTGTGGGGAAGACACCGATTTTTGTTTCACTTTAGCCGGTGAACCACCTCTTTTTGGTGTGGGGAAGACACTGGATTTGACTTCACTTTAACCGGTGAACCACCTCTTTTTGGTGTGGGGACGACACTGGATTTGGTTTCACCTTAGCCGGTGAACCACCTCTTTTCGGTGTGGGGAAGACACTGGATTTCATGTTAGCTCACATGATCTATTTCAGTAAGAAAGATTTCAGTAAGAAAGTAAGAAAGGAAGAAAGTAACATGTTCAAAGTGAATAGCAGATCAAAGAAGAAGAAATGTAAGTTCAAAGGAAACTAAGTAAGCAAGAGCTTAAGAATATCAATCATCGGTGTTTAATAAGAATGATGTCTTAACATTTATTGGTTTATGCTAATATTGGAGTATGAATATATGCCGCAAGATCTATATATTATGCAAATACTCAAAGAATGGGTATAGCCAATAAATATTGGCTTATAAATACATTCATGCCCAATTTAACAAGAATGAGAAATATAACTTGTGAGTAGGGTAGCCAAATCATTTCCTTAGTCTTTTGGATTACTTACTCGATTCATTATAGGTATGGGACTACAATGAATCATTTCACTTGTAAGTAAAACATAGGATCAAAGGAGATCATTGAACTACACAACAACAAGAAGAAAAAGACTGAAAAATAAACTAAGGCATTGGAGAAGAAGCTCTCGGCCTAAGAGGAGCAAATTTATTAAGTTTTGTTTGAGTTGTTCAAAATTTGTGTTCATGATTCCAAGGTCTTATGTTGATATATAAAATGAGTTGTACGCATTAAATGCATGAGAATATGTCATATTCATAGCGTAATTCACGAATAACGAATTAGGAAAGTATAGTGACTTCACTTTCCAGATACGACATGTTGCTTTAGGAAGAGCTTTCCTTGAGCATGCATAAACCTTATGTGTTTATGTGCATACACCCATAATTAGTACAAGTGTGTACTAACCCCATATATTATTACTATTTTTATAGGTGTAGGTTCTTGAGAAGACTGAAGATTCGTTGAAGCAGTTTGGATTAGCGATCTCCAGACTTTGGTAGGTCCTCTTGAGTTCGAGGATGCCTATGCTTTTATTCTAGATTTAGTACATTAGACATAGCTAGTGGATGTTTTCCATAGCGTTTATTTCAAACATTTGTTCAAGCGTTTGTAATAAGGCCGATTTGACAAACTAAAAAGAGGTTTGTCTGCGACCTCTGAGAGGTTAACGACGCCGGTCTCAACTGGGTCCAGGATCCGGGTGTGACACCTTCTTTGTACCTATATATGCATAAAGGATCTATGTAAATCAAGATGGGAAGTGCATATTTCTTACCTCAATGAAAGTGCAATGATTATGTGTAGAATGTAATGATGTTGTGATAAAAAGGCTTATTCTCACTTAAAACACTCATGAATGATGATGATAGAATGGGAAGTGATGTTCCTCATTAATTTTTACACTTTTAATAGGTAGTCTTGTATCCTATTCTTGTGTAAATTCATGTAATATGTATATAAGTAATCTTGCGTAGGTAGGCTTAGACACCCTCTTTCGTGTAAAGAATATGTAGTGACTTAATGAATATGAATCGATAGGACTATGTCTTCCTTTCGTAAATGACTATTTAATGTGTCTGGGATGTAATTATCATGATTTGGTAGAGCTAATGTTGGTAAACCTTTAATCGATGAATGGTAAAGTATTGTAGACGATGTCTTCAATCATTAGACCCAAGGGTTAAGGGTACCATTCATGATAAGTCTAGAAGCTAATGAATGATAAACCTTGGATCAATATACCTAATGTGGGTAACCCTTCCGTGTGTGAAATGATGAACCATGATCGGTAGACCCAATTTTTATGACACCCTTCTTTGTAGGGCATGAGCTATCTTAAAAGTATTTTGAATCGCTAGACCTATATTTGGTAACCCTTCCTTGTGTAATGTATTTAGAGTCGGTAGGTCCAATTTAGGTAAACCTCTCAAGTATAATAAATTTGAATGAATGACTCTATGGGAATGTAACCTAATCAACGAGCCTATATGGTAATATGGAACCTCTCCAAATGTTAGGCTAGAGTTACAATGAATATCTTTCCATCCCATAACTATGTGACCACATAGGGGTATATACTAGCCAGTGGTGTTCTACCAAATAAAGGATATTACTCAGTCTACCATAGGAAAGTAGACAACCTTTTTACGGTGTGCGATTATATGACATTGAAATACATGTCCTAGCTCTCGTGTTCTGTGTTAGTTAAACTCTTATTCCCATCATGTGAGATGTGCATTATAGTCTCTTGAGAAGTTCTATGAAGTGTGGGTAGTAGTATTGGATGTTAAGAGGGCTATTGTAAGTTCTCTAAGGTCTTAATGGCTTATGAATGAAATTGTCCTTAATGAATAAATGTATTCTAAATCAATCTAATGAACAAGGTAATTGACTTAAGTCTAAATACAAATATTCATGCTTTACTTAGATTGTACTTAAGCTTTATTTTCCTTGTCATGACTTAATGAATATTAAGGTGCCTTGTCTATGGTGTCTTTAAAGGAGTACTGAGTGTGATTTGTAGTATGGGATGCTACACATATATTGCACAAGTATGACTTAGAGTTGTCTTAGACGATGGTCCAAAAGTAATAATAATGAATTATATAATGTTTATAACTCTTATAAGTTAGTATGGTCTAAAGATGTAAAGGTTGAATAAAAAGTTCACTTTTTGTGACCTTAAGGTGTTACTTAGAGTGGATAGTGGTATGGGATGCTTTTGATACATTGCACAAAGTATAACTTGAGGGTTACTTGAGGTGGAGGCTTAATGTGAAGGTAATGGCTTACATGTTTATTATGTTCAAAATGTGATATTACTTGCTTGTTGGTTATGTTTTTTTTATCATGTCTATTATGCTTATGTTTATGAAGTTTCTTTATAAAGGGCATCTGCGTTACTTTGAAACAAAATGTCCCCTTTTAAGCATGATTTAGCATGGTTATCATACAGAGTATATTAGGCATGATCGGGGAGCACCCCCTAAAGTAACATGGCATACTTGACCTCTCGGAGGTCTTATACAAGCCCATAGTTATCATGCATCGCATTGTCATAGGAAATTTAGCAAAGAATTTAAAACTTTCATAGCACATCTTATGGTAGAACATCACTTCCAATATATATAAAAAATATCATAATATATAGTTAGAATCTAATTCTCTTAGCCATCTTAGACTCAAAATCGTTAGAGTATATTTGGGACACGAACCTTACAACATAAATCAAAACTAAGCAATTAAATATCTTTGAATAAAACATAACATAGGAAATCCTTGAACTTAAAGATCTCTTTCCTTGAGCTTGGGAAACACATATCAAGCCCTTCAACTTAGAGACATCCTATAAGCATCCATAAACTACACTTTGTGTAAAAGGGTGAAGAAGAATGTGGTTAGTACAAGAATGCACTAAGTATGGCAACCATGAAAAAACATGCATTTAAAGAGGACATTTAGTTAGAAAAACCATTCATCTTGCCTTTTAGTAAAACTTTTTAAAAAAATTGATACGATAAGTACATCATAGATCATATACATATAGGCATGATCACTATTCATAACATCATATAAAGTTATATAAGTCATTTCAAGCTCATTTAGCATTTCAAGACATTATACTTCTTTTACCTTAAGTCATTAACCCCCCAAGTGGTTCCTCTAGTGATACTTGGTGCAATGGATGAATAATGTCCCATTCCACCATCCACACTCAAGCATCACATTAAGGCCACCAAGGTGAACATTCACATAACCTTCAATTTCTTAAACATAGTCATTCATAGGAACATAGCATATCCTAACACACCTACTTCACACATGAACCAACATATACCATGAACCACATATAAAACTCAACATAATGCATAAACCACATATAATACTTATTCCAAGAAATCACGTAAGTAAACACTACCAACAACAACATAAGAGACATTAGTCAACAATACATACTTGGAATTCAGTTCATAAGACATCATAAGACCTTGCTCATAACCCCAATCTAAGCCTACTAGTGCAATGTACATGTGAACCCCATAACCTCACACATACTAAGTAAACTCACAAAGATACCACAAGCATATTATTTACTTCATACATCAACATGGCAGGTATAGACAAATTCATACATACAAAGTAAGACCTTCATCATATAGTAAATAAGACCAACATTATGCATATAAGGTGAGACCTCATCATATAGACTCAATAGGACTCATACCATGCATATTACTATAACAAGTATACAATCCTAAAATGTCATGCATAAGGAACATAAACATATACATACTGAACACATTCCTAGAACTCCCTTCAAGAGCTACTTGTGCAATGTATAGGTAAGTTCATTACTCTCACCTATCCTAAGCAACTTCCCTTAGGTTATCCTTATTAGGATTCAGTAGTTTACTTCCATTTTCAATTTTACTTAGTGAAACTATAGCCTTAACCGACACTAAGACTGTCACGCCTCAAAACCCATTAAGACAGACAGGCACCCGATGCCCTAAAGGTCCGAGAGAACCAACCTGCAACCTGTTCTTACTGAGCATATACTATAACAATTGAGACAAGTTAACTTAGGATGCAGCGATACAAAACAACGTAAGTAGGTCCAAAATTTATGTACAATACTTGGCCGTCGTGGCCACAACTCCTTAAGACACAACTGAACCATGTACATATGTCTACAAAGCCTCTAAAAGATAGAAGACTAGAGTAGGTTGGGACAGACCTCGCCTTACCCTTAACTATGATACAATACTAAATGAATTTACCAAGGACTCAATAAAGCTCCGAATCAACTTGGAGCTCACCAAAAGTAGCAGAATTTCGAGTGCTCCTACTGAGGAGGTCTACTAGCTGCAGTACCTTAGCCTGCAGCATGAAATGCAGCGTCCCCAATACGGGACGTCAGTATGAAAAATGTACTGAATATGTAAGGCAAATAGTATATGTAATACAAGACTCAAATGAAATCAAGTAGCAACATATAAGTGCATAGATTAGGAGAGAAGACCACCTTTGCTAACTCTTGTGGAATCAAGTAAGCTACATTCTTTTCTTTACCTTTTTGTATGTTATAATCTTTGTTGGGCATGTGATACAAGTGACCAGCTGATCAGTGGTAGAAGAGGATGACCCATGCTAGGCGTATTAACCCCTGGGATGTGGTCCTCATAATTACACAACTTGGGATCGGCCCATGCTAGCCTTTTGCCCCTGAGCTGCCACCCTTCTATACCAATAGGGATCGGCCCATGCTAGGCTTTCGCCCCTGAGCTGCCACCCTTAATTATATAGATTCCTTCACTTAGATTCTTTAATCTTTTAGATTATTGTTAATCAGTTCCTAACTCTTTTGATATATTATTTTGGATAATCATAACACTTTTGAGATGTTGATTTGGTGGTCATAATCATCTTGGAGATATGGAAATACGGAACAGTAGTGGAATACATGAAAATAATACTTTGAGGCAGTAACAATGACATAAGGAGCTATGAAACATCAGCACCTTACTTTAAGACCTTAAAGGCACAATTGACTTCAATTGGCTTAGGTGAGGGATTCATCAAACTTTGTTTTGCAAATACCATTTCTATAACAGCACAAGGGGAATAATTACACAAGTATAGAGTAGTGAACATATAATGAAGTAGTTCTATGTACTTAGAATGGGGAAAGAAATATTGTTAGCTATTTGGAGATAGTACACTGCCACTATGCTTCCTTTTCTAGAAATAGAACTTATGGGAAACACTTCATTGATATTAATTGCAGGTGCAAGATTTCATGCCAAAAGGATATAGAATTGAATAGCCTTACATACCTTATTTTTCTGACCAATACTACTATCACGATTCAGCCTTCCTTTTTGGGTGCTAATCTACAACATAAATCATGATTAAGCTAACATCAACAGCTAATCACAATAAGGTCCTCGAAAATAGTAGCTAAAATATTTGATGGAAATCAGGCCCATACAACCCTTACATAAATGGTGAACCACCACACCCTTCCTCTACTCATTAATACAACTTCATACATCATCTCCCAAGATCCCCAAACTGCCCTCAACAACAATATTCATAAGGCAGACACTATCAATCTCAAATCTTTCAGCATAATAGGAGAATATTGACTCAAAGATTTATCATCATCCATGAATTCTTGATAAAAATATACTAAATTCTCCAATCCAAACATGATCAAAGAGAGGAAAACAAATGGGTTGAAGTCTTACCTTAATTCTGGAAATTTATCCTCTAAACTTGTACTTCAAGAATTCAAACTCTCCTTCAAGCTTCTTACTTGAAAATGAGACAGCACTCAAGAATCCCTAAGGTGTTTTAGGGCTGCTTATTGAAGCCAAGAGAGACCAAAAAAAGAAACTTAGGAAATCTGAAATTTTTTTACAAGTTCAAAATGGAGAAAAAGACTTGATCCTTATCCTTTTAAAAAGGAGGTGTTATGGCCGACATTCTTGATCAATTTTGGGCCATATAATGTCAAGTAGGTGTCCCACCTGCTTGTCCTTTTAACTTGGGCCTTTTTGGACTAAAGATTATTGGACCTTGGCTGTCCATTTTCCCTTTGTTCTTATATTCAACTTGGGACAGATTAATGCAAGTAGGTGGTACACACTTGGCCCAATAACATGGTAAAACAAATCTTAGGAGGTGATGTACTTACCTAGTTTCACTTGGGCTTTATCCATAATGGGCCAATTGGCAAATTTGGCTGCTGGGCTTTCTTTCATTCACAATTTTCTTTAATAGGTTTGGGCTTCAAATGAGCCCCTAAATATAAGACTAAATCTGGTCAATCAAACTTGTACCCTTTAACTATAATATAGCTCAAGTAGGTGATGCAGCAGCTAGCTCAATTACACCTTACTATAATTACTTAAATACTTTCCATCGGAGTTAACTTGCAATACATATGCTGAAACGTGCAAGGCATTACATCACCTTCCGAGCTAGTTTAAACCAACACTAATCATACAAGAAACATGATCCCTCACCTACACTATAAGTCTATGAATAGAACTACCACATACAAAATACAGGCCGTTACATCCTTCCCCCCTTGGAACATTCATCCTCGAATGTTAGCATGGTTGTCCGGCCTAAACAAGTTCAAGCCTAAGTTAGTACTACTATTAATCACATTGAACATATAGACTTATACTTACTTGTCAATGCCTCCACTAACATTTTGATCATTCCCACTAGTGTGAAAGAGGTGAGGATACTTCAATTTCATTGCTTCTTCTGCTTCCCATGTAACTTCTTCTACTTGTTGGTTTCTCCATAGTACTTTTACAGAAGCTACTTCTTTATTTCTTAACTTTCTAACTTGTCGATCCAGAATAGCAATGGGCTTCATAAGTGAGATCTCCCGTAACCTGTACGTCTTCTGTAGGAGTAATACGAAATGGGTCACCTACGCATTTCCGTAGCATTGAGACATGGAACACCGAATGAACTGATGAAAGCTCTTGTGGTAGCTCTAACTCATAGGCTACTTGGCCAAATTTTCGGATAATCTTATATGGCCCTATATAGCGTGGACTCAGCTTTCCCTTTTTACCAAACCTCATTACCCCTTTCATCGGAGACACCTTCAAGAACACCCAATCCCCTATAGAAAATTCTAGTCCTCTCCTTCTAATATCTGCATATGATTTATGTCGACTTTGAGCTATTTCTAGCCTCTGCTGTATCATTTTGACTTTTTCCATAGCTTGATGAACAAGATCTGACCCAAATAAGGCAGTTTCACCCGTTTCGAACCAGCCAATTGGTGATCTACATTTTCGACCATATAAAGCTTCATAAGGTGCCATTTTAATGCTCGAATGATAGCTATTGTTATAAGAAAATTCAATAAGTGGTAGGTGATCATCCCAGCCACCCTTGAAATCTAATATACAAGCTCGCAGCATATCCTCAAGTGTCTGAATTGTACGTTCTGCCTGACCATCCGTTTGAGGATGAAAGGCTGTACTTAAATTCACTTGTGTTCCCAAACTCTTTTGAAATGACTTCCAAAAATTTGCTGTGAATTGAGCTCCTCTATCAGATATTATTGAGATTGGCACTCCATGTAGTCGAACTATCTCCTTAATGTACAGCCTCGCATACTCTTCAGCTGTATAAGTAGTCTTCACCGGCAAGAAGTGTGCTGCTTTGGTAAGTCTATCAACTATTACCCATATGGAGTCAAACTTCCGGAATGAGCGAGGCAAACCAGTAACAAAATTCATGTTGATCATGTCCCATTTCCAAATTGGAAGTTCTATACGCTGCATGTAACCTCTGGGCTTTTGGTGTTCTACTTTTACCTGTTGACAATTTGGACACTGAGCCACGAATTCTGCAATGTTCTTCTTCATGTCCCCCCACCAATACATTTCTTTCAAGTCATGATACATTTTAGTTGACCCCGGATGAACGGAGTACCTTGAATTATATGCTTCCATCATGATCCTCTTTGTTAGTTCATCTATATTAGGTACACACAATCTGTTTTGACATCGAAGTACTCCGTTTTGCTTAAGCTCAAATGCCTTTGTCATACCATGTAGTACATTCTCTTTAAGTTGTAAAAGAATTGGATCAGTATACTGCTTCTCTTTCACTTCCACTATTAACGAGGATTCTGCCGCATTTTGCACAATAACCCCTTCGTCTTGAGATTCAAGAAGGCAAACGCCCAAGTTCGCTAGTTGGGACAGATCCTTAGTCATTCCTTGTCTTTCCACAGACTTCCCATAAGTGCTTGCCATTATTTTACGGCTTAAAGCATCAGCTACTACATTAGCTTTACCAGGATGATATAAGATGTCAATGTCATAATCTTTTAATAGCTCCAGCCACCTTCGCTGCCTAAGATTTAAGTCCTTTTGCTTAAAGATATATTGCAAGCTTTTGTGATCAGTGTATATGTCAACATGAACTCCATACAAGTAGTGGCGCTATATCTTCAAAGCAAACACAACTGCTGCTAGCTCTAGATCATGGGTTGGATAATTTTTCTCATGTGGCCGCAGCTGCCTTGATCCATAAGCTATAACTTTACCATACTGCATCAATACACAACCTAAGCCCACTCCCGAAGCATCACAGTACACTATATAGCCTTCTGTACCTTCTGGAAGTACCAACACAGGTGTAGAAGTTAATTTACTCTTCAGCTCTTGGAAGCTTCTTTCACACTCATCGCTCCACTGGAACTTGGTTCCTTTGTGTGTTAGCTTTGCTAAGGGTGCAGCCATGGAAGAGACTCCTTCGACAAACCTTCTGTAATAACCTGCCAATCCAAGAAAACTATGAATCTCCGTAGGCGTTGTAGGTCTTGGCCATCTTTTCACGGCTTTTATTTTCTGGTTATCAACCCTTATTCCTTCTTCGGATACAATATGACCTAGGAATGCCACAGATTTCAACCAGAACTCACATTTAGAGAACTTTGCATACAATTTACGATCACGGAGAATTTGTAAAACCTGCCACAAGTGATTAGCATGATCCTCTTCCGATCTTGAATACACCAAAATGTCATCTATGAACACTATCACAAACACATCTAAGAATGGCTTGAACACCCTATTCATCAAATCCATAAAAGCTGCTGGTGCATTTGTTAGCCCGAATGACATGACTAAGAACTCAAAATGACCATACCGTGTTCGGAAAACTCTCTTGGGTATATCTTTGTCCCTGACCCTCACTTGGTGATAACCTGACCTCAGGTCGATCTTTGAAAAACACCTAGCACCTTGTAATTGATCAAACAGATCATCAATTCTAGGGAGGGGATATTTGTTCTTAATTGTTACCTTATTCAACTGCCGGTAGTCGATACACATTCTTAATGAGCCATCTTTTTTTTGCGTACAAACAAAACTGACGCTCCCCATGGGGACACACTGGGCCTTATGAATCCTTTTTGTAATAAGTCTTTTAACTGCTCCTTCAACTCTCGTAACTCTGCCGGAGCCATTCTATATGGAGGAATTGAGATAGGTTAAGTATCTGAAAGCACATCAATACCGAACTCTACTTCTCGTTCTGGAGGCAAACCTGGAAGATCTTCAGGAAACACATCTGGAAATTCATTTACCACCGGAATGGATTGAAGGGTTGGTGGCTCTACATCTACATTTTTCACTCTAACCAGACGGCATATGTATCCTTTGGAAATCATCTTCTTTGCCTTAAGATAAGAAATAAATTTACCTCTTGGCATCCCAATATTACCTTTCCATTCGAGGAATACCTCTTTTGGAAACTGGAAATGCACTATCTTAGTTTGGCAATCTACCGTGGCATAACAAGAAGCTAACCAATCCATACCCATTATAACATCAAAATCTACCATGTCTAGCTCAACAAGGTCAGCCAATGTATCGCGATCACAAACAGTTACAATGCAATTACGATAAACTCTCCTATCTATAATAGATTCACCAATCGATGTAGACACTTCAAATGGCTTCGCTAATAATTCTGGTGTTCTTTTGAACTTTCCAGCAATCAATGGTGTAACATATGATAATGTAGACCCCGGATCGATTAATGCATATACAATATGTGAAAAGATGGACAATGTACCTGTAACCACATCCGGCGAGGCTTCTAAATTTTGTCGATCCCCTAGTGCATATGTGTGATTCTGACCTCCACTAGAACTAACTGCTCCCCTAGCTCCTCTACCACGACCTGTAGGCATATGTATTCCCCTACCTAAAGAAAGGGTTGATGAGGTCGATGCAACAACTGATCTAGTTGGTTGTGCAACGCCACACACTCCCCTATGAGGGCAGTTTCTCATCATATGCCCTGCTGTTCCATACCAAAAACAAACATCCGTCCCAAACCTGCATGCACCTAGATGATTCCTTCCACACTGTTTACAAGGCTGTCGTGGAGGCCTTGATTGGCTCGTACTTCCTTGCTCTTGATGACTGCCTTGGCTTTCACTTCTTTGCCCAAACTGATTGCCCCTAAACCCTTAGAATCATGATGGAGCACTAGCTGTAGAGTAGAAAGATGATGGCCTAGGTGGTCTGTTAGAGAACCGAGGCCTAAACTCACCTTGGGATGGTGTAAACTGCCCCATGGATCTGTCCCACTTAGAATGCCCTGTTTCCAACTCTTGTGTTCTTCTTCTTTGCCTTTGATCCTCCAATTTTTGTGCAAAAGCCTGCATCCTTGCTATATCCATATCTTTATTCAACGAAGCAATTGTACAGTCTCTAACCAGATATGAATCTAATCTGTCCACAAAATGATGAACTCTATCCTCCATAGTAAATACTACATTAGGAGCATACCTGGCCAAGGAATTAAATTTGAGACTATACTCCCTCACACTCATATTTCCTTGGTGGAGATTTAAGAACTGATCCGCACGGGCCTCTCGGATCTCCAATGGCAGATAATGATCAAGGAATGCCTTTTTGAACTCTTTCCACATAGCTGAAGGTGCATTTATTCCCCTAGATTGCTTCCAAGCTTCATACCACAATATAGCCACACCCTTTAATCTATATGCAGCTAGCTCAAGTGCTTCTTTACCACTTACATGCATAATATCCAAAGTGCATTGGATTTGATCTATAAAGTCTTGGGGATCTTCATTAGGATCTGACCCGCTAAATGATGGAGGGTCTAAGTTAAGAAAATCACGTATCCGTGTTCTAGCTGATCTATCTATGCCACTAGTACCTACAACTGGACCTTCTTGCCTTTGGCCATGACCAGTAACTATACGAGTCAATAATTGGACTGCGTTCCTCAAATCTTGCTCGATAGCATTGATAGGGGGTTCCAGAGGTTCATCTTCCCTCCTTAGTTCTTCAGGAGATGGAGGCGTCGAGGAAGTCTGCGATAGAGACTCATCTTGAGCCCCACTTTGAACAGCTTGACTTGGTCGTGGTTGGCTGGTCCCTTCTTGGGCAGCCACATCTACTCGTTTACCAGTACTTTTACTCCTTCTCGTAATCGGCATCTTTGCTATAATAAAACAATTGAGAAATTAGATATAATTCACCTACAACACTGGTTCTATCACACGATCTAAGAAATGAAAGAAATGAGACAACTCCTATATGTCCCGTAGCCTCCTGTTTATAGATGTGGTGCACAACACATCCATAAGCAAGACTCTACACAGACACGGCTTTGTAGACTCCCTAGGATGACCTGCTCTGATACCACTTTTGTCACGCCTCAAAACCCATTAAGACGGACAGGCACCCGATGCCCTAAAGGTCCGAGAGAACCAACCTGCAACCTGTTCTTACTGAGCATATACTATAACAATTGAGACAAGTTAACTTAGGATGCAGCGATACAAAACAACGTAAGTAGGTCCAAAATTTATGTACAATACTTGGCCGTTTAGGCCACAACTCCTTAAGACACAACTGAACCATGTACATATGTCTACAAAGCCTCTAAAAGATAGAAGACTAGAGTAGGTTGGGACAGACCCCGCCTTACCCTTAGCTATGATACAATACCAAATGAATTTACCAAGGACTCAATAAAGCTCCGAATCAACTTGGAGCTCACCAAAAGTAGCAGAATTTTGAGTGCTCCTACTGAGGAGGTCTACTAGCTGCAGTACCTTAGCCTGCAGCATGAAATGCAGCGTCCCCAATACGGGACGTCAGTACAAAAAATGTGCTGAATATGTAAGGCAAATAGTATATGTAATACAAGACACAAATGAAATCAAGTAGAAACATATGAGTGCATAGATTAGGAGAGAAGACCACCTTTGCTTACTCTTGTGGAATCAAGTAAGCTACATTCTTTTCTTTACCTTTTTGTATGTTATAATCTTTGTTGGGCATGTGATACAAGTGACCAGCTGATCAGTGGTAGAAGAGGATGACCCATGCTAGGCGTATTAACCCCTGGGATGCGGTCCTCATAATTACACAACTTGGGATCGGCCCATGCTAGGCTTTTGCCCCTGAGCTGCCACCCTTCTATACCAATAGGGATCGGCCCATGCTAGGCTTTCGCCCCTGAGCTGCCACCCTTAATTATATAGATTCCTTCACTTAGATTCTTTAATATTTGAGATTATTGTTAATCAGTTCCTAACTCTTTTGATATATTATTTTTGATAATCATAACACTTTTGAGATGTTGATTTGGTGGTCATAATCATCTTGGAGATATGGAAATACGGAACAGTAGTGGAATACATGAAAATAATACTTTGAGGCAGTAACAATGACATAAGGAGCTATGAAACATCAACACCTTACTTTAAGACCTTAAAGGCACAATTGACTTCAATTGGCTTAGGAGAGGGATTCATCAAACTTTGTTTTGCAAATACCATTTCTATATAACAGCACAAGGGGAATAATTACACAAGTATAGAGTAGTGAACATATAATGAAGTAGTTCTATGTACTTAGAATGGGGAAAGAAATATTGTTAGCTATTTGGAGATAGTACGCTGCCACTATGCTTCCTTTTCTAGAAATAGAACTTATGGGAAAAACTTCATTGATATTAATTGCAGGTGCCAGATTTCATGCCAAAAGGATATAGAATCGAATAGCCTTACATACCTTATTTTTTTGACCAATACTACTGTCACGATTCAGCCTTCCTTTTTGGGTGCTAATCTACAACATAAATCATGATTAAGCTAACATCAGCAGCTAATCACAATAAGGTCCTCGAAAATAGTAGCTAAAATATTTGATGGAAATCAGGCCCATACAACCCTTACATAAATGGTGAACCACCACACCCTTCCTCTACACATTAATACAACTTCATACATCATCTCCCAAGATCCCCAAATTGCCCTCAACAACAATATTCATAAGGCAGCCACTATCAATCTCAAATCTTTCAGCATAATAGGAGAATATTGACTCAAAGATTTACCATCATCCATGAATTCTTGATAAATATATACTAAATTCTCCAATCAAAATATGATCAAAGAGAGGAAAACAAATGGGTTGAAGTCTTACCTTAATTCTGGAAATTTATCCTCTAAACTTATACTTCAAGAATTCAAACTCTCCTTCAAACTTCTTACTTGCAAATGAGACAGCACTCAAGAATCCCTAAGGTGTTTTAGGGCTGCTTATTGAAGCCAAGAGAGACCAAAAAACGAAACTTTGGAAATCTGAAATTTTTTTGCAAGTTCAAAATGGAGAAAAAGACTTGATCCTTATCCTTTTAAAAAGGAGGTGTTATGGCCGACATTCTTGACCAATTTTGGGCCATATAATGTCAAGTAGGTGTCCCATCTGCTTGTCCTTTTAACTTGGGCCTTTTTGGACTCAAGATTATTGGACCTTGGCTGTCCATTTTCCCTTTGTTCTTATATTCAACTTGGGACAGATTAATGCAAGTAGGTGGTACACACTTGGCCTAATAACATGGTAAAACAAATCTTAGGAGGTGATGCACTTACCTAGTTTCACTTGGGCTTTATCCATAATGGGCCAATTGGCAAATTTGGCTGCTGGGCTTTCTTTCATTCACAATTTTCTTTAATAGGTTTGGGCTTCAAATGAGCCCCTAAATATAAGACTAAATCTGGTCAATCAAACTTGTCCCCTTTAACTATAATATAGCTCAAGTAGGTGATGCAGCAGCTAGCTCAATTACACCTTACTATAATTACTTAAATACTTTCCATCGGAGTTAACTTGCAATACATATGCTGAAATGTGCAAGGCATTACATCACCTTCCGAGCTAGTTTAAACCAACACTAATCATATAAGAAACATGATCCCTCACCTACACTATAAGTCTATGAATTGAACTACCACATACAAAATACAGGCCGTTACAAAGACCATGGGTTCTAAACATGGAATCCGTTGTTGTAGGACCTCACACCAAAAAGAGGTCCTCTACTTTGCCAACGTACAATAGTAACATCATGCTAGCATATTAGGTGATATCACTTGCTAGAGACCCTCTATTTACTAGATCATCATACAAGCATCATAGACATGCTTTCATGTGTGTGTATGTGTACATATATGTGAGAAAACCTTTCACACAAACATCCTTGGACCACACATATTCATACTTCACTTGATTCATTCATAAGAATATAGGTGTACATATATGACCAACCCTTTCATATAAACACATTTAGACACTACCCTATTTTATACATCATCATATCATATACTTTCATTTTTATAGCTTAACCATGCATTCACATCCATGTACATAGATAACAACCCTAGGAACTATTCTATCAAGGTATACATGTGCAATGTATATGAAAAGTCCCATAACCTTGCCTACACTAGTACACCTATCAAGTCATCCTAGGTAAGATACATAACAAACTTCATGGACATATACTTAACATGCATAGTAGTAGACATGAGTGCATATGAGAATTATCCTTTCATTAGACACCATGACCCTATATTACTTATAAGAAAGCATGAGGTGTGAGTGTGTGTACATTGGTCAACATGATCACATAATGGCTATCAACACCACATTGATCCAGCCACTCTCTTATTACCACAATGCACATTCAAGCATAGACAACACAGCACGTACTAGCATAGAAGACAAGTCAACTTCAACACTTGCATTCAAGACTCTTAACATTGGCTAATATCACACATTCACATAGGGGTACATAGGTAGGGGTTATCACCATTATTACCTAATGTATGGCACCACATATACCACACCTAACCCTAACTACTTCATTCAATTAGAGTAGACATCATCAATACCTAGAACATGATACTAAAGTAAAAGGCATGCTACTCCACATTGTGATCTTCATAACCACACTCATAGTTCACAAACTTGCCTTAAAGGCCATGATCAAAACATATATAGATTGACAAGAAGTAAACAATGCCACCATAACTGGACCATACAACACAATGCCATACAAGGCCAATTCAACTATCAGTTCTATAAAAAAGTAGAGGAAGTAGCACAAACTCACAAATTCTCCAAGCTTTGATCATCATTGATCAATACTCACAATTCGTAAATATTCATATATAAGGCACTAGCTAAAAGCACCATAACATAGATGAAATCATGATTCAACCATCATAGGATCAACATCACATTGTGTACACTACATTATCAATTCTATAGAAGGTGGAGGAATATAGGTCAACTTACTAAATATCAAAACCTTGATCCTCATTGATTAATTATCAATAATTCACCATAAATTTGAATATAAACAGTAGCCATAAGCAATTCAACATACTAGAATCATAATTTAATAATCATAGAATCAAGATCACAATGCCCACATTATAGACTAATTTGAGAATTGAGAAGGATCATGGGTTCATCATGAAATTGGATTTAAAACATCATTATAAATTGTAGCTAATCCATAATTCATCATAAGTATGCTTTTGAAATTGTTTTGAGAGGAAACCCATGGCTAGATTGAAAGATACACAATTTGATCATGAAACCTCTTTGCAAAGCTTTGAAGGAACACTTTAGATGAAAAGTTATCTAAAGATGAAGGATCACCATACCTAGTGATAGGAGAAAACCACGAAAACTTGATGAATCAACCATCACAATCTATCAACCAATTCTTGAGCTTCATCTCCAATGAAGGTTTCTAGAGAGGTTTTATTTTGAGAGAAAGAGTGAAATTTGAAGAATGAATTTCAATAGCGGTTTTGATGTTATTAACTAACTTAATATACCTAAAATACCCCTTAATAACAGTCCATAGTAATTTGGGAACGTGGGGTGAATTTCCTATTCACCCAGTTAATGAACCAGTGCGGGCAGGCAGTGTTGCAGGCTGCATCGACCAGGCTGCATCGATGGACAGAAGTCGACGGAGCATTAATTGGACGATGGCTCGTCCTACTGCTCCGTCATTTGTGATTGTAGCTCCTCATTTGGTACTTGATGCTCACCAAGCTAAGTGTTGAGATGCGTACCAATTGATGGGGCGTAGCCTGGAGCACGGGGCGTCAATTGCTAGCCCGTCGATTGACACTGCCAAGGCAGTATCTAGGCAACCTTTTGGGTCCTACTCAAGGACCCCTTAGGTGGTCCTTGGGGAGTCGTGCCCAGACGTTTCCAATGTAAACACGATCATATATAAGTTAAGGAACTTCCATATCAATTTCAATCGAAATGAACACGTAAAACATGTCAAGGCATACCAAGACACACATGCACGTCTCAAGGTTAAATTTCGAATGCCTCAGACGTTCTTAGGCGTTTGACCTCCAAATAACTTCAAATAAAGTATGCATACTGTAAAATACTTATTTAGCTTATTTTAAACCTTTTTAGCACATGTGAGGCTCTAGGCACCTTAATTCATTTTGAGGGTCGACTTGGGAACACTCGTCCTCGAATGACACTTGGAACATTTTAAACACTTCAAGGACTTCAATGACCCATAGAGCAGCTCACAACATTAAAAACATCATCACATAGAATTCAATGCACCAAACTTACAAGGAAAGCCAACTTCAAAACCATTTTGTACTCAATGCAACACAAGCAAGCAAAAATCTTATTCACTCACTTGTTAATGCATCCAACACATAGTTTCTTGTCATGTTCATAGGAGGAACATCCTTATCCTAATCATAACATATTATATACATTTCATTAAGAGATCATTATGCAACAACCTTTATGTCACACATAGGCAAGTTCAACATCACTGAAGAAGCAAATAAGCACCTCTACTTCAATGCACATAGACTTGGGTCAAGTAGATCCATAAGAAATACTTATCCTTTAAACATAATGCAATGAAGTCCATACTCAACCTTACCATGAATAGTTATGTTTAAGGGGGAATGTCCTTCTCCTCAACACACTTACATGTCTTCAGGAGTTCATACACAAGCAATGTACAAAGGTCAATTCACTTAAATGAGAAATTCTCAACTTTTTAACCAAAGCATGCTCATACATCCTTCCTAGTGAAGTCTAAATGGAAAGTCACACCACACACATCACATCAATAGGAAGTCACTCCACATAAATTCAATTTATAGTATATCAATAGTCTTCATAAACAAGCATCCATTATAGTCACGCACAAGGACACTAGCTAGACATGCCTTCACTTATCAAAAGTGAGCCCTACATTAACACTTCCCAAGTCATAAAAGTCACACATTTTTAAGAGACTCATCATCTTTCATTTTAAGGAGACTGAATTTCTTATTGATGGCTTAAAACACCACTGCTTAAAAGTGACATGTAACATGGTCCTTACCTCATCTCATGAAGTTAAATGCAAAACTAACATATCAAGATATACAATCAACATGAGAAAACATGAATTTTATCAAAATCCTTTTTCATGCAATTTAGAATCTTCAAAACATTCTTAACATAGTGTCAATTAAGACATACGTAACATATGGAGAACATGCAACTTATACTTTTATGCAATACTATTATCATGAACAAGCTAGTAAGAACTCTTTAGTTTCAAGCTCCAGTAAGAATAGAAGGAAAATATAGGGATATGAACAACCTTACTACTCACATCATCATCTCCCCACTTAGGGTAAACCCATTTAAGAGCAACTAAACTCCACCTTAGGAGAAATTTTGCTCACACACTTTAATGACTAAGCACATCACCCCACTCTTGGGTTCTAAGATTAAGAACACCCTCCATCAATATCTCCTAAAAGTGATTCCAACATTAAAGAGTTCAAAGGAACTCAACATAGGAACATCAAGGGCACTCTAAATATTACCATCAAGGCACATTATCCCCCACATGGGGTAAGCCTAATCATATCATTCCCTTAAACACAAAGGTCAAGGCAAGTCAAGACCAACTCTACATACTCCTCACACAAGAAGGTTTAACATCATTGAGGGTTTTCACTCCTATTCTCTTATTAAGGAGCCCACTAACTCAAACATCAAGAGGGAATACCTCAAGCATCATCATTTCTCTATGTTCAAAACATAAAGGAAATCCATAACACTCAAGTTATGTCACACTACCCAACCACATATGGTGTCAACTTTACCATAAATACCAAGGGTCATGAAAACCTTAGGGGAAACAATAGAGGGGACTTAGCCATAAGGACTCTTTCTTTTCTTTCAATACTAGGGTAAGGTAACTTCTAGGTCATTCCAACTCACATAATCACCCTACAAGGTAAGCACACTACTTTAACTTCTATTATCAAGCCTATACAAGAGACTCCAATCCAAACAAGGCAACCATGAAGAAGCACACACATATACATGGGCAACATGCATCATTAACTATTCACCACATTTCTTCAAAAGAATTTCAACCCTAAACCGTATCATGAGACTGTCATCATACAAAACCACATAGCAACTAGCCATCCCAAGAAGGAAGCTCATTTCTATTATAACAATTCTTAACAATCTTAAATCATATCATAACATAAATCTTCACATAACATGTCATATAACCTAAATCACATATATATAGCCATAAATGACATCACATCATCATACATCAAATTTCATCTTCATACATACTCATCAAACTATAAAACCAATACAAGCATCAAAACTCACCTTTTCTCTCTCAAGCATAGATATACCATCTCATCCAAGAAATCACATTGAAAAGACTAACGGACAAGAAAACATAAGAGAGAGGTATTATAGAGTTAAGTTTTATGACACAACATAAGAATAGTGAAGAAGGGAAATTCTATCGTCAAATAGCCTCTCGCTCATAGATGTGTCACGACTAAACATCGATGAACAAGACTCTACAAGACGTGGCAATATGAGACTTTGGACCCTAAAAGAACTTTTATAACCTCATGCACTGAAACCACGTTTGTCACGACTGGAGAGCATCTCCTAAAAGTAACATGGCCTACTTGACCTCTCGGAGGTCTTATACAAGCCCATAGTTATCATTCATCGTATTGTCATTGGAAATTTAGCGAAAAATTTAAAACTTTCATAGCACATCATAAGCTAGAACATCACTTCCAATATATATATATAAAATATCATAATACATAGTTAGACTCTAAGTATCTTTTTCGTCTTAGACTCAACATCATCAAAGTATATTAGGGACACGACCCTTACAACATAACTCTTAACTAAGATATTACATAACTTTGAATAAAACATAACATAGGAAATCCTTGAACTTAAGGAACCCTTTCCTTGAGCTTGAGAAACACATACCAAACCATTCACCTTATTCTTTAGGCATCCATAACCTACACTTTGTGTAAAAGGGTGAAGAAGAATGATGTTGGTACAAGAATGCACTAAGTATGACAACCATGCAAAAACATGCATTTAAAGAGGACATTTGGTTAGATAACCATGTATCATGTCTTTTAGTAAAACATCTTAAAACTTCGATACAATGAGTACATCATAGCTCATATATATCATATAGACATGAACACTATTTATTACATCATATAAAGTCACATAAGTCATTTAAATCTCATTTAGAATTTCAAGACATTATACTTCTTATACCTTAAGTCATTAATCCCCCAAGTAACGCTCTAGTGATACTTAGTGCAATGCATGAATAGTATTCCATTCCACCATCAACACTCAAGCATCACCATAAGTCCACCAAGGTGAACATTCACATAACCTTCATTTGCTTAAACATAGACATTCATAGGAACATAGCATATCCTAATAAACTTACTTCACATTTGAACCAACATATTCCATGAACCACATATACAACTCAACATAGTCCATAGACCTCATATAAGACTTATTCCAAGACATCATGTAAGTCAACACTACCAACAACATAATAATAGACATTAGTCAACAAAACATAGTTGGACTTTACTTCATAAGATCTACATATAATCCCAATCTAAGCCTACTAGTGCAATGTACATGTGAACCCCATAACCTCACACATACTAAGTAAACTCACAAAGAGACCACAAGCATACTATTTACTTCATACATCAACATGGAAAGTATAGACAACTTCATACATACCAAGTAAGACCTTTATCATATAGTCAATCAGACAAACTTTATGCATATAAGGTGAGACCTGATCATATAGACTTAATAGGACTCATACCATGCATATTAAAATAACAAGTAGACAATACTACAATGTCATACATAAGGAACATAAAAATATATATATAGAACACCTTCCTAGAACTCCCTTCAAGAGCTACTTGTGCAATGCATAGGTAAGTTCATTACTCTTACTTATCATAAGATACTTACCTTAGGTTATCCTAATTAGGGTTCATTAATTTACTTTAATTGTCCATTTTACTTAGGAAAACTATAGCATTAACCGAAACTAAGACCATGGGTGCTAAATATGGAATCCGATATTGTAGAACCTCACACCAAAAAGAGGTGTTCTACTTTGACAAAGTAGAACATTAATATCATGCTAGCATGTTAGGTGATATCACTTGCTAGATACTATGGGGCAACATAGTTAATGGAACTTAGAGGCAAATATGGAAACCCTCTTTATGCGAAATATGGCATTGTAGTTATCAACCTCGTGAGGACTTTGGTGAACAAGCCTTTCCACTTTGGGAAGGGGCACACCTCATCTTCAAGATCACTAGGCACTAAGCTAAGTTCCCTTTATTGAAAAGTCTTTATGAACATTACTTTTTAAAAGTAGGCTTTAGGGGAATTAACCCCTCATATGCTTAGCGCATAGGTTATAGATGAGAGTATCCTTTCATCAACCTAATTAATGTGAGAAAACCTTTCACATGGACATAGAATATTCAAGCACCATGTAGTTTAGGGTACAATTGAGAACACCTTTCAAGAGACCCTCTATATACTAGATCATCATACAAGCATCATAGACATGCTTTAATGTGTGTGTATATGTACATATATGTGAGAAAACCTTTCACATAAACACCCTTGGACAACACATATTCATACTTCACTTCATTCATGCATAAGTGTGTAGGTGTATATATAGGAGAAACCCTTTCATATAAACAGATTTAGACACTACCCATTTACATACATCATCATATCATATACTTTCATGTTCATAGCTTAACCAATCAAACATCCATGTACATGGATAACATTCCTAGGAACTATTCTATCCAGGTAGACATGTGCAATGTATAGACAAAGTCTCATACCCTTTCCTAGACTAGTACACCTATCAAGTCATCCTAGTTAATATACATAACATACTTCATGGACATATACTTTACATGCATAGTAGTAGACATGAGTGCATATGAGAATTATGCTTTCATTATATACCATGAACTTATACTAATTATAAGCATGCATGAGGCGTGAGTGTGTGTACATTGGTCAACATGATCACATAATGTATATCAACACCACATTGAGGACCCATGCTCTTAAGACCACATTGCACATTCAAGCATAGACCACACACCACATACTAGCATAGGAGACAAGAAAACTTCAACACTTGCATTCAAGACTCCAAACATTGGCTAATATCACACATTCATATAGGTGTACATAGGTACCGGTCATTCACCATTACTAATTCATCAATGGCAGCACCTAAACAACACCTGACCCTAACAACTTCATTCAATTAGAGTAGACATCATCAATACCTAGAACATGATATTAAAGTAAAAGACTAGGTATGCTACTCCACATTGTGATCATCATAACCACACTCATAGTTCACAAACTTAGCTTCAAGGCCATGATAAACACATACATAGATTGACAAGAAGTAAACAAAACCACCATAAGTGGACCATACAACTCAATGCCATACAAGGCCGATTCAACTATCAGTTCTATAAAAAAGTAGAGGAAGTAGGACAAACTCACAAATTCTCCAAGATTTGATCATCATTGATCAATACTCACAATTCATAAATAATTCATATATAAGGCAGTAGCTAAAAGTACCATAACATAGACAAAATCATGATTCAACCATCATAGGATCAACATCACATTATGTACACTACATTATCAATTCTATAGAAGGTGGAGGAATATAGGTCAACTTACCAAATATCCAAACCTTGATCCTTATTGATCAATTATCAATAATTAACCATAAATTTGAATATAAACCAGTAGCTATAATCAATTCAACATAATAGAATCATAATTCAATCAACATAGAATCAAGATCATAATGCCCGCATTATAGGATAATTTGAGAATTAAGAAGGATCATGGGTTCATCATGAAATTGGATTGAAAACATCATTATAAAAATTATACAATAAACAATTCATCATAAGCATGCTTTTGAAATTATTTTGAGAAGGAACCCATAGCTAGATTGAAAGATACACAATTTGATCATGAAATCTCTTTGCAAATCTTTGAAGGAAATCTTTAGATGAAAGGTTATCTAAAGATAAATGATCACCATACCTCATTATAGGAGAAAACTGTCACGCCTCAAAACCCATTAAGACGGACAGGCACCCGATGCCCTAAAGGCCCGAGAGAACCAACCTGCAACCTGTTCTTACTGAGCATATACTATAACAATTGAGACAAGTTAACTTTGGATGCAAAGATACAAACCAACGTAAGTAGATCCAAAAGTTATATACAAGACTTGGCCGTTTAGGCCACAACTCCTTAAGACACAACTGAACCATGTACATACGTCTACAAAGCCTCTAAAAGATAGAAGACTAGAGTAGGTCGGGACAGACCCCGCCTTACCCTTAACTACGTTACAATACCAAACGAATTTACCAAGGACTTAATAAAGCTCCGAATAAACTTGGAGCTTACCAAAAGTAGCAGAATTTCGAGTGCTCCTACTGAGGAGGTCTACTAGCTGGAGTACCTGAGCCTGCAGCATGAAATGCAGCGTCCCCAATACGGGACGTCAGTACGAAAAATGTACTGAATATGTAAGGCAAAAAGTATATGTAATACAAGGCACAAATGAAATCAAGTAGCAACATATGAGTGCATAGATTAGGAGAGAAGACCACCTTTGCTTACTCTTGTGGAATCAAGTAAGCTACATTCTTTTCTTTACCTTCTTTGTATGTTATAATCTTTGTTGGGCATGTGATACAAGTGACCAGCTGATCAGTGGTAGAAGAGGATGACCCATGCTAGGCGTATTAACCCCTGGGATGCGGTCCTCATAATTTCACAACTTGGGATCGGCCCATGCTAGGCTTTTGCCCCTGAGCTGCCACCCTTCTATACCAATAGGGATCGGCCCATGCTAGGCTTTCGCCCCTAAGCTGCCACCCTTATTTAAATAGATTTCTTCACTTAGATTCTTTAATCTTTGAGATTATTGTTAATCAGTTCATAACTCTTTTGAGATGTTATTTTGGATAATCGTAACATTTTGAGTTGTTGATTTGGTGGTCATAATCATCTTGGAGACATGAAATTATGGAACAGTAGTGGAATACATGAAAACAATATTTTGAGGCAGTAACAATGACATAAGGAGCTATGAAACATCAACACCTTACTTTAAGACCTTAATGGCACAATTGACTTCAATTGGCTTAGGAGAAGGATTCATCAAACTTTCTTTTGCAAATACCATTTCTATAACATCACAAGGGGAAATTACACAAGTATAGAGTAGTGAACATATAATGAAGTAGTTCCATGTACTTAGAATGGGGAAAGAAATATTGTTAGCTATTTGGAGATAGTACGCTGCCACCATGCTTTCTTTTCTAGAAATAGAACTTATGAAAATCACTTCATTGATATTAATTGCAGGTGCCAGATTTCATGCCAAAAGGATATAGAATCGAATAGCCTTACATACCTTATATTTATGACCAATACCACTATCACGATTCAGCCTTACTTATTAGGTGCTAATCTACAACATAAGTCATGATTAAGCTAACATCAGCAGCTAATCACAATAAGGTTCTCCAAAACAGTAGCTAAAAATATTTGATGGAAATCAGGCCCATACAACCCTTACATAAATGGTGAACCACCACACTCTTCCTCTACACATTAATACAACTTCAAACATCATTTCCAGAGATACCCAAACAGCCCTCAACAATAACATGGTAAAACAAATCTTAGAGATACCCAAACAGCCCCAAACAGACATCATGTCCATTTTTCCTTTGTTCTTTTAATCAGCTTGGGACAGATTAGTGCAAGTATGTGGTACCCACTTGGCCCAATAACATGGTAAAACAAATCTTAGGAGGTCATGTACTTACTTAGTTTCACTTGGGCTTTATCCATAATGGCCAATTGGCAGATTTGGCTGTTGGGCCTTCTTTCATTCACATATTCTTTAATAGGTTTGGGCTTCAAATGAGCCCCTAAATATAAGCCTAAATCTGGTCAATCAAACTTGGGCCCTTTAACTATAATATAGATCAAGTAGGTGATGCAGCTGCTAGCTCAATTACCACCTTACTATAATTACTTAAATACTTTCCATCGGAGTTAACTTGCAATACATATGCTAAAACGTGCAAGGCATTACATCACCTTCCAAGCTAGTTTAAACCAACACTAATCATGTAAGAAACATGATCCCTCACCTACACTATAAGTATAAGTCAAGTATAACATGAATAGAACTACCACATACAAAAATACAGGCCGTTACATCCTTCCCCCCTTGGAACATTCGTCCTCGAATGTTAGCATGGTTGTGCGGCCTAAACAAGTTCAAGCCTAAGCTAGTACTACTACTAATCTCATTGAACATATAGACTTATACTTACTTGTCAATGCCTCCACTAACATTTTGATCATTCCCACCAGTGTGGAAGAGGTGAGGATACATCAATTTCATTGCTTCTTCTGCTTCCCATGTAACTTCTTCTACTTGTTGGTTTCTCCATAGAACTTTTACAGAAGCTACTTCTTTATTTCTTAACTTCCTAACTTGTCGATCCAGAATAGTAATGGGTACTTCTTCGTAAGTGAGATCTCCTGTAACCTGTACGTCTTCAGTAGGAGTAATACGAAATGGATCACCTACGCATTTCCGTAGCATTGAGACATGGAACACCGGATGAACTGATGAAAGCTCTTGTGGTAGCTCTAACTCATAGGCTACTTGGCCAAATTTTCGGATAATCTTATATGGCCCTATATAGCGTGGACTCAGCTTTCCCTTTTTACCCAAAACCTCCATTACCCTTTCATCGGAGGACCCCTTCAAACAACCCAATCCCCTATAGAAAAATTCTAGTTCCTCTCCTTCACTTATTGCATATTGCTTTATGTCGACTTGAGTTTTTCTAGGCCTCTGCTGTATCATTTGACCTTTTTCCATAGCTAGATGAACAAGATCTGGCCCAAATAAGGAAAGTTTCACCCATTTCGAACCAGCCAATTGGTGATCTACACTTTCGACCATATAAAGCTTCCTAAGGTTGCATTTTAATGCTCGGAA